>WOAB01000524.1:10600000-11030000 GCA_027886185.1 Rheum nobile | reverse complement strand
ATAAGTAGGCTTGCTTGCTATACGAGCTGTTCGCCTTTGGACGGCTTGGCTTCGGCTTCGCTATGGCTCCTATTGTAGTAGTCGGTCTTCTAGAATAGAAGCTTCGCCAGAAGAAAGCAAGATAGGTCGCTTTCCTTCGTAGACAAGGCTCGTTCCGTACTTGTCGTGTAGTACTCCCCCGGAGGCTTATGCACTCTACTGCTGTCTACTAAACGAGCGTTAGAGCGAGCGAAGCCTTCAATTCCATTTTCTTGCTTCCCCTCTTTTGCAATCAGTTTCGCTACAACACCCCTTAAGCTCCCCCGGCTTGGGGGATTAATTGATTGGCTACCCGAGAACCATAATCTTTCCTAGAAACTGCTTCTACGACAATAGGCATAAAAGCATGATTAGTTCCACAAATTTCGCTGCACTGCCCATAGTAAACTCCTTCTCGTTGTACCAAAATAAAGGTCTGATTTAAACGACCAAGTACAGCATCACATTTTACACCTGAGGAAGGTACAACCCAACTATGAAGTACATCAGCAGATGTTACAATAATACGTATATGAGTTTTGGCTGGTACAACCACTCTATTGTCCACTTCTAATAAACGTAATTGACCCAATTCTAGATCATCTTCTGGAATCATATAACTGTCAAAAGTGAGTGACTGTTCATCAGAACTGTTATAGTCTAAATACTCATAAGTCTAATACCATTGATGTCCAATAGCTTTGATAGTAATGGTTGGATCTACTACTACCTCGTCCATTGAGTATAGCAGAGCAAATGATGGTATAGCAATGAACATCAGGATGATAGACGGAAATATGGTCCACAGAATCTCGATAGTAGTTCCATGAACAATCCTTTGCGGGATTGGATTTTTTTGATAGTGAAAATGCCATAAAGCGCGAACCAAGATCCATGATACGAAAACCAAAATCAGAATGAGGAAGAAAAAGATATCATGATGTAAGTCTATTATTCCTTGCATCATAGGTTTTGTTGCGTCTTGAAATCCTAATTGCCATGTTTCCGCTGCATCACAAGGAGCAATTGTGAAGAATAGCCATTCTAGAACAACCATTTACTTTCCTTCACTCTTTGATTGCTCTCTCAAAAGAGAGACTTCTTGCTCCACCAATAATTGAAGACTGAAATTTTGGTTCGGTTGGTCTAACCAAGAAAGGCATGTGACTTTTGGGAATAAGTCTGCTTTGGGCATTGCTTGGGCCGAGTCTTATAAAGACTTTCTACAACGAAAGATTCCTCACTTCACACTTTCTATATATCATATATGTCCTCATCTAATCAAGAAAGTCCAGAACAACTAAGCTTTTTTTTCAAAAGCACCTCACCTTCGGTGCCTGAGTGCGATACTTATCCTTTTAAATCCCAATTCCCTACAATGTCCAAGACACCTTCAAGCAAAGCGACTCTATTCCCTTCATTCAACAAGTACTCTATTAGCGGATTCACTTGCTGTTGGTTTGATTCTACTCCTGTTACTACTATGACTTTTTCGATCTACAACACTTGCACCTGTCCTATCTTCCTTTGCTGAGCAAATAAGGACTACTTCCCTCAAGTGAAGATCTCAGACAATCTAAGGTTACCGTCTCTCCGGCACCTTTCGGTGCACTATTGGAGAGCTCACTGGGCCCGTTGCTTTCTCAATCTCTCACTCGAGGAAATAGAGTTTTTCTTCTATACGAAATTTCTCAAGCAAGACAAAAAATTCCAAAAAAAAAGGAATAAAGCAACGCTATCTGTATTAGGAAGATACCCTATTCACATAGGTATCAGTCACACAGGTAATGAACATGAAAGATGAATTCGAAAGTAATAATTACTAAATAGTGAGTTTCACTAGGATTCTTAATGAATCAAGTTCGACTATCAGAATAGGGACCTCCTTTTTCATCTCAATCTACGATATTCTTGCCCCTGTTCCTGTGCCCTGGTGGAGTCCCTAGAACCAACAACTTAAGGAGCATTCGACTGAGATTAGATTAGTGGATAGCACTTGTTGAATTGAATAAGATGTTCTTGCTCAAGTTGAATCAGTTGAATTAGGGAAGGTGGGATCCTATCTTTAGGAAAAGAAAGGGTGGGAGTAGATCAGTCAATTGGACTCCTTTCCTTGGCTATTGAAGAAGCTCTTAGAGGAGCAATTCCCTGTGTTAGCGGAACTGGGATAGCCTCGTAGAAGGAAAAAAGGGTTCAGGCGCTGTTCTCAAGTCTAGTTAACGAAGCGCGCAAGCAATTTCTCTTCTCTTTCTATTAGGGGTAGGAGTTACTGAACAGCCACCCAGGCCGCTTAAGGCTTAAGAAAATTCCCTTGCCGCTTAAGGCTTAAGAAAATTCCCTTTAGCTCTACGGATAACTAACAAGGCAGGATCCAAGTGGTCAGATCTGATCGGGATGATGAGTCCTTTGGCAGGCATATTGAGGCAGGCAGAATGCCTGGGCTGTTTGCGGGATTCCTTGAAGGATGCGGCATAGTTAGCAATATTCTATTTCGGGTATGGCTAGCCAGAATGGCCTTGCTGATAGGAGGAATCGCACTCTCATTGACATATGGTAAGCAATTCATAACTTCCTCTCTTTCTCTGGGGGAAGGCCCTTAAGAAAGACTGTTATGTACATACTAAACAGGCTTCCCTTCCTTCGAAAGCAGTTCCTAAAACACCCTTTGAGATATGGACAGGAAGGAAAGCATGTTTAGCCTATTTTCTTGGGGTTGTCAGGCAGAGATCGGGATGGGTGCGATACTCGCTACTAAGGTTCTGAAAGAAGGCAGCTAAATCAGCAATAGAAGAGAACTCCTGATCTATGAATAGCCAACAAAGAGCCTAGCTCGATTACTGGAACTAAACAACAAGCTGCCCCTACCTTACTTATCGAGAAGGAGTATTGGGACTGAGTAGACTTCTTGTAGTTCTCTTTCCCCTAGCAGCCTTTCCTGCTTTCCCGGTTGCAAGGTTTCGAGCTAACTACAGGATTTGCTTCCTAGCTACTAATACTAATTAGTAGTAGGGAACTTCGAACTAAATATTTGCTTTAGCTCTAGTTTCAACCCGTCCTGTCCACTCACCACTTATCTCAAAAGCCACTATTTGAGATCTCTGAAGTGAATTCCAAATCAGTCTTTGTGGTTCCATTTCCCTTACGCTCACTTTTGCTAATGCTACTAGGAAAGAACAGCTAGGAGACGATTAGCTCTAAGTGCCGAAGTCTATAGCTCCTATGATCGCGAGCTGTGGCTTGCTTTGTTCGCATTTATGAAAATGAAAGGCATTTGACCATAGATCCTACAGCAGGAAGGAGGTAAGCGCGGAAGATGGCGGTCACTTTGCGGATTCTTCGGGCTACCACGTCAGCTACCCGCCAGCTTTCATTTCCTTGTGCTGTGTGACTCAGTCCTGTGCTTACCCACCTTGCTTAGCTTAAGTGTTCGCTTGGATATAAGAGGAGAGACTCAACCTCTTTGCATGTACTCCCGGAAGAAAAGCATCCAAACAAGAGAAAATGACCTCGTTCAGGGGCTCCTGGTGAAAGTAACTCCACTAGCGGGATTCAGCAGTTAGAAAAGATAGGGCGATCCTAAGTCAAGTACGTAACATATTAGTAAAAGGCTGACTTCCAGACAGCCATCCAGCACTTCGAGAGAGGAAGACTTGAATCTTTCAAAGCCTATTGACATCAGGTCAGAGAGAGAAGACCGTATACCATAAGAGTTGGTCAGATTAGTAAAAGGCTTAAGCCCTTCCGCAAACAAACCTCAATTCAAGGAGGAAAGGTGTAGGAATATAAGCAAGATTCTAAGGAGTGGGAACGGCATAGCCTTAGTTGGGTGGGATATGTGCCAGAAGTATAAAAAAGTTTCATGCCAAATGTTCTCAAGCTTAGTTGCATGGAAAAAGGAGTCAACGTGTAGGCGAGATAGCGCAAGTCCTATCCATCTCTTCTTCTCGGAAATGACCAGAAAAGAAGTGAGATTGTCATCCGCCTTCACTGCTATTCGAATTGGGCTCATTGGAAGGACTCCAGTTCGATGAGATCCTTTATGCCTAGCTTCAATCATGAATCCAGTTTAGGAGTATGTGAACTAAAAGATCTTCTTAGCTAAATTCCCCCTGGCACTCCGACAAATCCTATTCTATTACCCGGGGGACTGGTACTGGCTCGCTGGAACTCACAATGGAACTCTCTTCCTCCCTCCTCACTGGCAGGGCAAGAGAAAGATAACCAAGAAAGTACCCCTATAAATAGAGGGCATAGCACTAAGCTTTCTTCTCTTATGATAGAAAAAAGAGGCAATACTACTATTATTATATTTCTTTTGCTCTCTCGATCGACTATATAACTAAATGAGCAAAGACAGAACTCTAACTCTTCTTTCTCTTTAGATACAAGAAAACAAAACCTATTATACAAAAGTGTAGTGCTTACCTCTTTCTTGCCTTGCTTAATTTAAGGCTTTACACCTCGTTTCACTGAACTTACTTCCCGAGGACTTTTCCCCTTGGGCCTATATATGCTCTAGCTCCCCAGAGCTATGGAACAAAGGATTCTCCTAGATCTGCCGCCCCTTTCGATACCTGCCCTTCTTTGTTCTTGTGGGTTCTCTTTGAGATTTCTTTCTCAAGAACTGACTTCTCGTGCGGAAAAAAAGAATTTCATTGACCTACGGCACAACATGGAAGGAAAGCACCGATGCTAGCTCGCCTTGTCCACGAAACTTATCCTGTTGAGAATCCTATCTTGCTTGAATGCGCTAGGAAGTCTTTCCTTAAAGCATTGATTTGACTTTGAGTATCCGCTTAAGTGAGAAAAAGAACTTGATTTAGCTTTAACCTTGAGCCATAGAAGAGGACCTTTCAGAAGGACGATTGGCTTTAACCCTTGAGCATGGAATTAACCGAGAGTCAACCTATTTCATTTAAAGGGGGATTATCCATTTACTCTATCGTTTACTTTGATTGTGGTGATGGGAATATATATGGTTGATTGTTGTAGAAGTTTCCAGCCTCACATGCTTTAGATTGGACTATGGAACCGAGCGAAGAAGCAGGAATCGGTTCGAAAGAGTCTTGTTTATGAACTCACTCCCCATTTTTCCCACTTCTTGTCGAAGGGGGCTAACTAACAGCATTTTTGCGGAAAGCGTTCAGACTTTTCCTTGCGCTGCTTGTAACGTTATTAGTCTAGTCTGGTTGTCATGAATTTGCGTCTGTGTCAGACACTTTATGAACTGACAGACAACAAGGCGGCTACAGGAGACGGGACCACGTGAGCTCACCATCTTCGTTCTGAAGCTTAAGAAGGAAATCTAATGTATCAAATTGTTCTAATTGCTTATCTTTCTTATAATAAAGAAAGGTCTTGGCACTGAATAAAGATCAGATTGAGCGAGAACCCTTTATGATTCCCCTGCCCTATAGGATTTAATAGGATTTCGAAACCTTTCCTATTCCTGCCCCCAGGAGTGCGCCTCTTACTATATCTGGCTTTCTGCCTGCACGGTACCATTTCCTCACTCGGAGCCCTTGACTTCAAATCATAATGCGACCTATAGCTTCGGGTTTCACATGAGCCTTAGGACCAAAAAAAGTCAAAATTCAGTAAGATAAGAATAGGCTCAAGAAGGGCAGTTTCACTTATGGCGAGCCTTCTCAAGCAGTTGCTTATACTCCTGTATATTCACGACTAATGGTAGCAACATATTGTGGATGCTTTTCACATTCGATCCACTTATTCTGCCTGCGTTTGATCACTCTCAGCATTCCCAAACACAACGAGCTCTTCTGTTGCGACTGCAGCTGCTGTGAAACCTATTCATGAGAGACCGGATCTTCTTACGCCAGCCAATGTGTCTGATAGTTCCCTCTTACTTAGGCATAAAAAAAGCCCTCATATTCAGAAAGAGCCATATTCTACACCCCCCGGCAATCTTGAAGTACATAAAACAGCTGACTATGTGGATCATCGGATGTGGACTATTCGTTCGTCACCCCACCAAAGCATATGGATTGGGACGAAACATTCATTAGTCACTAAAACCACGGGAATGGATGGCTTTCTGGTTGCACTTGTCCCAAGCTTACTGTCCCTCTTTCCCGCTCTTCCCCTGTACATGTCTTTAGCCCCTGCTCAAGCGTCCCAGCCCTTTTACCGGGGTTTGACTACTTAGAAGAGTTAGACTTGGCTTATACGGGCGGACATGTTGTATGGAGATGAGTGTATGGGAGTTCCGATAGAGGGTGGGAGTTTAGAGATTCGAAGACGTGTATCTATCCGTACGAAGCCAGGGATGCGTCTGCCCTTGCAAGTGCAGGTGGGTATGAAACGCCCCGTGGTTCAGTTTCGACGCTGCGGGATTGGCACAAGGCTTTTTGTGGTGGCCTCTAGTGCAAGAAGGAATGCAGATGGGGCCTCAGTAAGCCCTTGACAGTTCAGTTTCTTCTCCCGTCGATTGAGGGCATTGGGTAAAAGGGGAATGGGTGATCGATGAAAGAAATCTACTGCTCAGTCTGATAGCGGTCAGGTCTTATGGCAATCGCTCCTAGGCCGTTGAGCATGCAGGTAGTCAATTAAGAGTTCAGAACGGCACTAACACATCGGAAAGTTAGCCGTATCGGCTCTTCCCAGCTTCCTAGCTTAGTTGGTAGCTAACCTAACCTACGCTCCTATCGTGTGCACTCTTCAATTTCTCGATAAAACAAAATATGACCAACGGTTGTTCGAATGTATATAAAAAGAATTTCCTTTTTTACACTTCTGACTATTAAATAGTGCCCATAAATCTCATGATAGGTACCCAAAGATTCATAGTGAACTTCGATGGGAGCTTCTCTTGAAACAACAACACGTTGATCTAGTTGCCACCGGAGCCATAAAGGACTATCTAAATTGATTCTTTTTTGACGATAAACCCCAATTGATTGCATCATAGGAATTAAAAAAAAATGATTCTTTCATATACTTATAATTATGATCGTTCCATTTTTCATTTTGATAGTTTCGTCGACTCCATGGATTATATCTATTTGCACAAATACCTCGACGATTCCCACCCGTTAATACATAGAGCCCAATAAGCATATCTTGAGTTGGTACGGAAATGGGATCCCCAATAGCCGGAGACAAAAGATTCATATGAGAAAACATAAGTAAACGGGCCTCCGCTTGGGCCTCCAAAGATAAAGATGAACAGCCATTTGATCCCTATCAAAGTCTGCATTGAATCCTTTACAAACCAATGGATGTAAACAAATAGCACGCCCTTCCACTAAAATGGGTTGGAATGCCTGTATGCCCAATCTATGCAGAGTAGGCACTCTATTTAATAATACAGGATGCCCCCGCATAACTTCCTGAAGTATTTCCCATACAATGGGTTCTTTTTCCCGAATTTTACTCTTAGCAACTCCTATGTTCGAAGCAAGATCTTGTCTAATTAGACCGCGAATTACAAATGTCTGGAAAAGTTCTATTGCAATTTCACGAGGCAATCCACATCGATGTAATGAAAGTGAAAGGCCTACGACAATGACGGAACGCCCTGAATAATCGACCCGTTTGCCAAGAAGAGTCTCCCGAAACCTTCCCTCTTTACCTTCAATTACATCCGAAAATGATTTGTAAGTAAACCTTATTACGACCATCTCTCATTGGTTGTCCGCGTATTCCATTATCCAGAAGTGTATCTACGGCTTCTTGTACCAATTTCTCCTGGCACATTACTAATTCTCCGGGCGTAGATCTACTTGTTGTTAATAGATCAGTAAGAGTATTGTTCTGATAGATAACTCTTCTATAGAGTTCATTAATATCCAAGCTCATTAATTTACCTCCATCGATCTGAATGATCGGTCTCAATTCGGGAGGAAGAACTGGTAATAGACACAAAACCATCCATTCTGGTTCTATATTTGTTCGAATGAAATGCTTAGCTAATTCCATGCGTCTAACCAAAAAATCCCTTCTTCTTCCAACTTTTCGATCTTCCCATTCATTTCCAGTAGGCCCTTCTTCCCTTAACTCTTTCCGTTCTATCAACGAAGAATCTAGAATAGTTCGCAAATCCAAATCGGCTAATTGTTCTCGGATAGCACTTGCTCCAGTAGATCTTTCTCGATTTCGAAAGGTATCGAAGCCTTGGGTAGTAATAAAAAGTGGGATGCTATATTTCCAAGATTGGATTTCATATTCGAATAAACCCCGTAATCGTAAAAAAGTAGGTTTTTTAGCTATGGGCCTAGCAAAAGAAAATTTGGGATAGGATCCTATACTATAAGATCTCCCCCTTCAAAGCCGGACGTGAAAGTTTCCTCTCATCCGGCTCAAGTAGTTATAGCAAAAAAAGGAGTTCTCACTTTCAAATTCTAGAAATTATGTAAAATCCTCAAAGCAAAGCAAAACAAAAGATCTACTCCTTACTCAAGTTCACGTGGAAGACTAAGCAACATTTCATTAATCCAGTCTTCCGTTTAGTTCGATTTTTTGAATTCCAAATTCAAGTCAAAATGAAATGTGAAATTCTTGAGTAGTCTACCTCCCCTCGAACGATGAATCCCCTTAAAGAAAGAAAAAGGGCAGGTCCTTGGAATTCATAAGATATAAGATAAAAGATAAAAGATTTACTTGTCTATGTATCGTTTCATTCAATCTTTTAGGTCACGACTTCACCTCGACGGTTATACCACGATGCCCTTAAGCCTATATGCGATGGATAGACTCTTGTAACCATGACATATTTGCTATTTGCTTGCGTGAACATAATTTATTTCTAAACGACGGAGAGTGGTTAATTCCATAAACAAAAGAAGTCTTTTTTTACGAGGTACAACTATAAATTCAAATTTACTTGTTACGAAATCGACCGAGGATCAATTCCCTTTTTATTTGGGAGTATTGAATACACCCATAATTCTGAGCTTTATGTTACTCTTACCAAGAGACATGTCAGAGACGGGGCATCCCAATTCGATGGAATGGGATAACAGTTTCTCATTTTGAATCTGTAAAATCAAAATTTTGATCAAATCACACATCGCAGTAGACTAGGCCTTCTAATTCTTTACGAGGTTTATCTAAAAAATTCGCAATATAACTAGGAAGACGCTTCAAATACCACACGTGAGTTACTGGGCACGCCAATTTTATGTAGCCCATTTGATACCTTCGTATTCGAGAATCAACAAATTCGACTCCGTATTGTTCACAAAATTTCGGTTCTTCTTTTTCATCTGCGATTACTCGATAATTTCCACAAGCACAAATTCCGCTTTTTATAGGCCCAAAAATTCTTTCACAAAATAATCCATCTTTTTCCGGTTTATTGGTTTTGTAATGAAAAGTATAGGGTTTTGTGACCTCTCTAACTATCTCTCCGTTCGGTAGGATTTTCGTGGCCCAAGCACTTATTTGTTGGGGAGAAACTAATCCAATTCAGAGTTGTTGATGTTTATACTGATCTATCATAGAAGAAAATTTTGAATTCATTCCGATTAAGCTTCCACCCTATTAATCTGCAAATTCTTCTCAGATATGATTCAGTTCCAGAGCCAAAGATCGTAGTTCTCGAACGAGAAATCGAAAAGATTCCGGAGCATCCTCGGGGTTAGGTATTGTTCCTCCAACGATCGTAGTACCAAGTACTTCCTGGCGAGCTCTAATATGATCTGATTTATAAGTAAGCATCTCTTGTAAAATATGAGCAACACCAAATCCTTCGAGAGCCCAAACCTCCATTTCTCCTACCTGCTGCCCCCCCTGCTTGGCCCTTCCTCTAAGGGGTTGTTGTGTAACAAGTGCATAATGCCCACTAGAACGTCCGTGGATTTTATCATCAACTTGATGGATTAATTTCAAGATATAAGGATTTCCGATTATAACAGGTTGTTCAAAAGGATCTCCTGTTCTTCCGTCAAATATTTTGCTCTTTCCCGGATACTCGGGTTCAAATACCCATGGGTTGGATGTTTGCTTACTGGCCTCATATAATTCAGAAAATACTAGTTTTCGTGAAGCCTCTTGTTCATATCTCTCATCAAAAGGTATTATTCGATAATGTCTGCCTAGCAAACCTCCCGCTAATCCGAGTGAACATTCAAAAATTTGCCCTACATTCATTTGTGAAGGTACTCCTAAGGGATTAAAGACCATATCAACAGGTCTTCCATCTTGCAAATAGGGCATATCTTGTCTAGGTAAAATTTTGGAAATGATACCTTTATTTCCATGTCTTCCAGCTACTTTATCACCTACTTTTATTTCTCGTTTCTGTGAAATATATACACGAATCGTTTTCGGATTAGAACTAGAACCACCCCTTTTCCGGATCCATATCACATCAACAACTCGACCCCTACCACCTATAGGTAGTTTTAGACAAGTTTCCTTTGAAGCGGATACCTGAATGCCAAGTATGGCTCGTAATAATCTATCTTTCGGAGCATAGGATGATTCTTTTGCCATTTGAGGCGTTAATTTACCTACCAAAATCTCGCCTGCCTCTACCCATGCTCCCAGCATCACAATTCCATTTTTGTCTAAATTGCGGAGTAAATGGGCTTCTAAATGTGGTATTTCATTAGTTAACCTTTCGGGACCTTGACTTGTCTCATGAGTCTGAATTTCAACTTTTCGTATGTGAAAAGAAGTATAAACATCTCCATATACAAGACTGATAACAGAAATTTGGCGTGCTGATTACTGCTATGCAAGTTATCCAAACAAACCTAATACGTAGTCCTGGGCAAGTAAGGGTCGAGTCCTCAGGAAGACAGATTCTATCTTTATATGCAATTTCTATGTCAATCTTAAGTAACCAGATGGGGGTTTTGTATGTTTTAGAAGATCTAAGCATGCGAAGGCAAACAAACTAAAGATTATGAATTCAGTAATTGGGGAAAGAGCTCAGCCAAACAAACATCCACTATTCGTATGACAAGTTGATCCTAGACAGTCATTCAATATCTCATGCAATGGAAATTCCTATTCCTTTCTAAAGTAACTACAAGCACAACCAGATAATTATAGCACTAACTAGTTAAACAACCATGAAACCATCAAGATTCAGTTTAACAGCAGCATTAAGCCTAGGAATATAATTAGGATACAATCTAGCATAAAACAACCAGCTTTTATCCTAGAATGTAAATCAATTCTCTTCTACATAAGACTAGCACAACCAGATACTAGTTCGATGCAGTTTCTACTCCGATAAAGATATGCTCAACCAGTAACAATCTAAATCTAGCAATCAATCAATAGAGACAATACCTAGTTGCGCAGGCTAGAAACTGTCAATATTAATCATAATCAATTCAAGCAAGAGAATAGATAAAATCCATGCGATAGATAAGGAACGAAAATCTCACAACTTAATCAAAACGAAAGCTTCAGTTGTCTGACTAAGCAAGGAAGACTTAGTTCTTCATAACAAAGTACGTAGAATAGAGAAAAGATGAAAGTAGGGTTTTAGAGGAAAACAAGCCTTCCCTCTATCCTTAAATACTAAAGATAATAAGTCTCTAAAATTAAATTAAAACAAAATAATAAAAACACTAATAATAATTCAAAATAACGAAATAAGGAAATAAGACTCGGATCCACTTCCGACGGCGGCGGTCGCCGTAAGCCTGGCGGCGGTCGCCGCCAGAGCACTTCTTGGGATTTCTTCGGTTCAGCTCCTGCGACACTTCCGTAAAAACGCCATAACTTTTGATTCCCAACTCGGATTGCGCTCATATTTTGAGGACTTGCAGTAGACTTCAAGAGATAACTCCTTGAATTGGAATCACTCCATTTGGACGTCTGAGTAAAGAGAACTAATCAATTGAATTCAGCACATTGTTCTTCTACTCTCACGTGGACTCTCTCCTTGGTTCTTCTTCGTCTCCTCAGTGGTCAACTCCTCTTCCTCTGGATATCTTCAATTTGCTTCTCCAGACCACCAAATCCACACTTCTCCTCTCTAACTCCATAATCCACAGGTGTGCACTAAATCCATCCAAATGGCACCTCAAACCTGATAACAATCCCTAGAAATGCACTACAAAATAGTGTCGATCAAATCCCCCATGCTTAAACCTTGCTCGTCCTCGAGTAAGCTAAAGTAAACCTACTCCTCCAATCAATCCCCAAGGTTTCAGGAAGCATAGAAAAGTCAACCCCTCCAAGAATCACACCTAACAATAAACTCCAGACACCCATACAATAAGCACAGCACAACATATAATAACTCACAACACCACACACATCCAAGCTAAAAGGAAAGAAGAGTACTTCCCCCATGCTTATCCCAAATACCATAGAGTGAATAAAAATCTAATCCTATCTCCCATCTATCTTCTTATACCTCCAAAGTGACCTACCTGAATCCTCCTTATATCACCTCTTCTTATGTCGCCATGCCAGTAAAAAAGATGATTCCTATAAATTACTCTTCTTCTTTTCACTCATTTTTCCAAGGCGCCCTTTCGGGTTTTCACCAAGCCACTCATTTCATTTTTCAATAAATGGGCTCACAATATACTCACATCACTCTTGACCAATTCTTACCCCATCCTAATGCTGGTCCAAGCCACCTGCTTATTACCTAGGCCGCCTTTTCAGGTTTTCGACCTATCCCAGGATTTCAATTTTAGCATTTTTTTAAATTTTTGGCTCTTTTTCATTTTTTTATTTTCCTCAACGACGCAGCAAGTACAGAATCATCCCCCATGCTTAAACATTGCATTGTCCTCAATGTAATGAAAGACAAAAAGAATAAAGCACAGGGAAGACAAAGAATGGACTCACAAACGTCGCCAAGCTGCTTGGACACTGAAGGTGTCGTTGGCGGTCTTCACAATATATGCCCAGGTCTCTAGTGTTGGGCGGGTGTCTTCATCTCAACTCTACCGTGCAACCATAGGGAACCACTGTAAGGTGTGGTGGTCATTAAGGAAATCAAGGTTGCATGGCCTTCAACTCCATCAACTCCTACCATGCAACCAAAAGGAACCACTCTGGTGAATAGTGGTATAACAAGTATGGCGGGGTTGCATGGCCTTCAACGAACACAAAAATGGGGCCCAGATGTAATCGTGGTATGGGCCCTAGTGTTCCTCCTCCTCAGCTGCCAATTGTAGGGCCATCATCGTTGCCAATTAAAAGTGTAGGTCTAATGTCTCCTCCATGACAACATGATGCGCACCACTCCGTGGGAACTCTGGACAGCTGGTCTTGGTCGAAACTTTTTTTTTTTTGCTCCATGTTTAAGGTTTTTTCGGGGATTTTTTTTTCTTTTTTTTTTTTTTATAAGGAAAGTCGATTTATACTTGAGAAATGGCGGCGATCGCTGCCATTTGTGCGAACTTTACGTTGCTGGTGGGGCCAAAACGGCGGGCGCCGCCACGATGTTTTCTGAAAATTCTTCTGAAAAAGGCAGCGATCGCCATATTTAAACGGCGGTCGCCGCCATTTACTTTGGGCTCTTCGAAGCCAGCTTGCTAAAACGGCAGTCGCGGTAAGAACAGCGGCGGGCGCCGCCCTTGTGTTTGTCCTTTTCACACTTCCTGCAGGTTAGTTCGACACAGAACTGCAAAAACTAAAATAAAATCAATTGAAATTAACTAAGGGAATAGAATTAAACTACCTAACATCGGGTTGCCTCCCGAGAAGCGCCTTGTTTACTGTCCTTGGCTCGACATAGTGCTCAACCTCTTCAACTCGGGTTGCTCCTATCACTTGAACTCCTGAGGTCTATATCAGGGGGATGCCGCTTTATGTGCTCCATGTTGAGCCTTTCTCCCATGCTTGTGCCTTGCTGATGGTTGGACCACTTTTTACATCCATGATTGCACTTGTCATTTTTAGAAATGGCCTACCCAACATCTCAGGGGCTACATGTTTGTCCTGCCCCGTATCCATCATGTAAAAATCCACCACTTGAAACAAGGCCTCCTTCTTGTGCTTCCCCTTTGGTTTCTTTTTGATATTGCCCAGCGCCCTTAAAAATTCTGTGCAGCGAGGGATACTGTTTGTCAATGTGACCAAAGGAACGGTTTCTGTACAGTTACGGAAGGCCTCATAGATTTCATTGTTGTTCTTCAGCCTTCGAGTATCTTGTAATGCCTCAGGGAAGGGTACAACGGGTTGCGGTGCAACGGGTTGCAGCGCAACGAGCGGGGAGGAGTTTAGACGCACATACTCATCATAGGCAGCCTCGAGAGGGTCAGGGGCTGTCGGGGCGTTTTCGAGAAGAACGAGCGTCGCAGGATCATTTCCGCGATCGCGGTTTTCCTCTTCTTGGTCGCTGAATTCCTCCAGTCCCAAAAAATAATCTTCTTCAGAAAGCACAACACGGTCCAAAATATCGTCTGGAATACCCATCTCCTCAGTGGGTGAACCGAGGTCGAGGTATACCTCCCGCGGTCTCGGAGTTGTCGACTCCTTAGCTTCTATTTCCGGAACAGGTAGGCAGCGATCGCCGCTGACATCGTCAGAATTTTTGGAAATTGGATCACAGTCACGGCGGTCGCCGTTTAGACGGCGGTCGCCGTCCTCTGGGCAGCGGTCGCCGTAAGCTTGGCAGCGGTCATCGCCGACATTCTGCTCCAAATCCGGATCTTCTTCCTTGTTAACCTCCGCATTGTCCTCTTCGAGCCTTTTCCCACTTCTCAAAGTTACTGCACTGCAGTTACGAATGTTCGGGTTCTCTTCCGCAGATATCTCGCTGTATTATGCACCCGTCTCATAAATTTGTTCCTCCCTTTCAGCTAAGGGGGCGACATGCAGCTGGTCAGTACTTTGTAGGGTCATCGAGAAGACATTCTCTTCCTGGTGCACCACTGGGTGAGATAGTGGTTCTGCCGACGTCATGGCCTCCATCATGCTCACTGCTTGCACCATTTGCTCCATCTGCCTCTCAAAGTTCTGGATATTGGACTTCGTTTATTGTTCAAGTTGGATCGTTCTCTGATTGAAAGATCGAAACATGTCCTCCAATGACATGGAGGGACTTGGATTGTGCCCCGTCTGATTCTCCAAGTTTCGGAATAAATCCGCAGTAGACTGGGAGACATAGTAATTTGGATTGGGCAATGGTGGGCTATGCTCGTAGGCTGGGTAGTACTGCTGTGGGGTACCCTGCTGATAGAACGACTGTGGTTCTGGGTAAAACTCCTGGGAGTCATGACCATAGGGAGGGTATTGCTGGTTCCCATAACTCGAATTGGAGTGATATCCCCACCCTGGAGTATATGCGTAGGAGTATGGGTCATATCGCGGCTCCGGCTGGAATTGGGGAGATCTCTCCATCTTTGTATCAAAATCACAAAAAAAGAAAGGAAAAAATCAGTAGCACGGGTGTGGACCGTAAGATAGGTCCACACAAAAGTTGACACACAAATCGCACACAAAATAGATTATTGCCTCCCCGGCAACGACGCCAATTTGATAACAGAAATTTCTCGTGCTAATTACTGCTATGCAAGTTATCCAAACAAACCTAATACGTAGTCCTGGGCAAGTAAGGGTCGAGTCCTCAGGAAGACAGATTCTATCTTTATATGCAATTTCTATGTCAATCTTAAGTAACCAGAGGGGGGTTTTGTATGTTTTAGAAGATCTAAGCATGCGAAGGCAAACAAACTAAAGATTATGAATTCAGTAATTGGGGAAAGAGCTCAGCCAAACAAACATTCACTATTCGTATGACAAGTTGATCCTAGACAGTCATTCAATATCTCATGCAATGGAAATTCCTATTCCTTTCTAAAGTAACTACAAGCACAACCAGATACTTATAGCACTAACTAGTTAAACAACCATGAAACCATCAAGATTAAGTTTAACAGCAGCATTAAGCCTAGGAATATAATTAGGATACAATCTAGCATAAAACAACCAGCTTTTATCCTAGAATGTAAATCAATTCTCTTCTACATAAGACTAGCACAACCAGATACTAGTATGATGCAGTTGCTACTCCGATAAAGATATGCTCAACCAGTAACAATCTAAATCTATTAATCAATCAATAGAGACAATACCTAGTTGCGCAGGCTAGAAACTGTCAATATTAATCATAAGCAATTCAAGCAAGAGAATAGATAAAATCCATGCGATAGATAAGGAACGAAAATCTCACAACTTAATCAAAACGAAAGCTTCAGTTGTCTGACTAAGCAAGGAAGGCTTAGATCTTCATAACAAAGTACGTAGAATAGAGAAAAGATGAAAGTAGGGTTCTAGAGGAAAACAAGCCTTAAATACTAAAGATAATAAGTCTCTAAAAATAAATTAAAATGAAATAATAAAAACACTAATAATAATTCAAAATAACGAAATAAGGAAATAAGACTTGGATCCACTTCCGGCGGCGGCGGTCGCCGTAAGCCTGGTGGCGGTCGCCGCCAGAGCACTTCTTGGGATTTCTTCAGTTCAGCTTCTGCGACACTTCCGTAAAAACACCATAACTTTTGATTCCCAACTCGGATTGCGCTCATATTTGGAGGACTTGCAGTAGACTTCAAGAGCTAACCCCGCGAATTGGATTCACTCCATTTGGACGTCTGAGTAAAGAGCACGAATCAATTGAATTAAGCACATTGTTCTTCTATTCTCGTATGGACTCTCTCCTTGGTCTTCTTCGTCTCCTTAGTGGTCAAATCCTCTTCCTATGGATATCTTCAATTTGATTCTCCAGACCACCAAATCCACACTTCTCCTCTCTAACTCCATAATCCACAGTTGTGCACTAAATCCATCCAAATGGCACCTCAAACCTGGTAATAACCCCTAGAAATGCACTACAAAATAGTGCCGATCAAAGACGCTCACTAATGAGTACAACATATTCAAAATTGTAACCTTCCCATGGCATATAAGCCACTAATATGTTTTTTCCCAAAGCGAGTTCGCCCCCAACCGTGGCGGCACCGTCCGCTAAAATTTGTCCCTTTTTAATGCATACAAGTATTTTTGTTGGAACGTTGGTACATAACTAATGGAATGCTTAAAGTATACCCATTACCCGATAAAACGATCTTGTCAGTATCGGTAGAAATGATCTTTCCTTCATGTTCGGCTATAGCGAGAACCCCCGAATCGAGAGCCGCTTGGCGTTCCAACCCAGTTCCAACAATGCACTTCTCGGAATGCGAAAGCGGAACGGCTTGACGTTGCATATTCGAACTCATTAAAGCCCGATTCGCATCATTATGTAGGAAATTTTGAATCATGAATTGGATTCGAACCAATATCTCCACTTTCCTTTTAGTCCATCATGATGGGAAGATCACGCTGCCTAGGATCTCGGCATCCCTCCCGCCTTTCGGCGAGATATTTACCATCATTTTATTTTCATTGAAAAATGAAGTCTCGATCGATACACACAAATCAAAGTAATTAACACTACGAATAAAAGAAAGAGAAATTCTGGGCTAGTCATTATAGCGCCTTCTTCTAATCCTAGAAAACGTCCGAAAAAACCTACTACGGAACTACCGAGCAAGGGCAAAAAGACTATAAGTAAATACATAATTTCGAGTGTGATCAAACAACCAAAAATCAGACAATGACAGAGCGGCGAGTGAACTAGGTTTTAGTCGATCGTGATAGGTTTGTCGTCCTCCGAAGCAAATAGCATTTCCTATTGATTTGTCCCCTGGACTGGACTTATTCTGATTCTGAATTATCCGTCGTTATGTTGTTCCCAAGGACTAGCAGAATCGAAATACCGAAATTCTTGGGTCATCACAATGGGTTCAGAAACCACACGTTTCTCTGGATCATCATAGCGTACTTCTACATATCCACTCAGAGGAAGGTCTTTTCGTAATGGATGACCCTCGAAACCATAATATGTTGATATACGACGTAGATCCGGATGATTGATGGAAGAAACACCAAACATATCCCAAACTTCTCGCTCCCACCGGCCGGCTGATGGAAATAGACTGACTACCGGAGATATTCGTGTTACTTCGTCTGCACTGGTTTGTACACGAATGCGTGAATTATACCGAGTACTCAGTAAATTATAGACCACTTCAAATCTTCATTTTCGAGAAGGATAATCAACTCCGCAAATATCGATCAAAACTTGAAACCTTGTATAGGTATGCAATTTAAGAAAGCATAACAATTGAAATGGGTAGTCCGTATTGGTATCAGATCTATATCCAATTTGGTTATATCTTATGGTTATATCATATAGTTATATAATATGGTTATATCCTTTAGTTATATCCAATTTGGCTATATCTTATGGTTATATCCTATAGTTATATACTATGGTTATATCTTATAGTTATATCCAATTTGGTTATATCTTATGTTTATATCCTATAGTTATATACTTTGGTTATATCTTATATCCAATTTGATTATATTATATCGTTATATCCTATAGTTATATATTATGACTATATCTTATAGTTATATCCAATTTGGTTATATCTTATGGTTATATCTTATGGTTATATCGTATAGTTATATACTATTGTTATATCTTGTAGTTATATCCAATTTGGTTATATCATATCGTTATATCCTATAATTATATACTATGGTTATATCTTATAGTTATATCCAATTTGATTATATCATATCGTTATATCCTATAGTTATATAATATGGTTATATCCTTTAGTTATATCCAATTTAGTTATATCTTATGGTTATATCCTATAGTTATATACTATGGTTATATCTTATAGTTATATCCAATTTGATTATATCATATCGTTATATCCTATAGTTATATAATACGGTTATATCCTTTAGTTATATCCAATTTGGTTATATCTTATGGTTATATCCTATAGTTATATACTATGGTTATATCTTATAGTTATATCCAATTTGACTATATCATATCGTTATATCATATACTTATATATTATGATTATATCTTATAGTTATATCCAATTTGGTTATATCTTATGGTTATATCCTATAGTTATATACTTTGGTTATATCTTATAGTTATATCCAATTTGGTTATATCATATCGTTATATCCTATAATTATATACTATGGTTATATCTTATAGTTATATCCAATTTGATTATATCATATCGTTATATCCTATAGTTATATAATATGGTTATATCCTTTAGTTATATCCAATTTGGTTATATCTTATGGTTATATCCTATAGTTGTATACTATGATTATATCTTATAGTTATATCCAATTTGATTATATCATATCGTTATATCATATACTTATATATTATGATTATATCTTATAGTTATATCCAATTTGGTTATATCTTATGGTTATATCCTATAGTTATATACTTTTGTTATATCTTATAGTTATATCCAATTTGGTTATATCATATCGTTATATCCTATATATATATATATATACTATGGTTATATCTTATAGTTATATCCAATTTGATTATATCATATCGTTATATCCTATAGTTATATAATATGGTTATATCCTTTAGTTATATCCAATTTGGTTATATCTTATGGTTATATCCTATAGTTATATACTATGGTTATATCTTATAGTTATATCAAATTTGATTATATCATATCGTTATATCATATACTTATATATTATGATTATATCTTATAGTTATATCCAATTTGGTTATATCTTATGGTTATATCTCATAGTTATATACTTTGGTTATATCTTATGGTTATATCCTTTAGTTATATCCAATTTGGTTATATCTTATGGTTATATCGTATAGTTATATACTATGGTTATATCTTATAGTTATATCCAATTTGGTTATATCATATCGTTATATCCTATAATTATATACTATGGTTATATCTTATAGTTATATCCAATTTGATTATATCATATCGTTATATCCTATAGTTATATAATATGGTTATATCCTTTAGTTATATCCAATTTGGTTATATCCTATAGTTATATACTATGGTTATATCTTATAGTTATATCAAATTTGATTATATCATATCGTTATATCTTATAATTATATATTATGATTATATCTTATAGTTATATCCAATTTGGTTATATCTTATAGTTATATCCTATAGTTATATCCTATGGTTATATCCTTTAGTTATATACTATGGTTATATCCTATAATTATATACTATGGTTATATCTTTATAGTTATATCCAATTTGGTTATATCCTTATAGTTATAAGATATAACCATAGTTATATGTGATTTTCGAGAATAATAATAACAAACAGTTAATATCAAACAAATTGGTGGACAAATATACATGAATAAAAGTATATTGAAACCTCTTGATACAAACAAATTTATTGCCATGTAACCTTGATTACTTGATAACGTTTATTACTAGAGTCAAATACAGATTTAAAAAAATATGTTATTCACTTTGTTGCTTTCAGAAGAAGAAGAAAAAAATCGTGAAACGCAGAAATCCTGCTTAAGCAGGATTCCTGCGTTTCACAACTGTAATATTTTCAAAATTTTCATTTTTTTGAAACGCAAGAATCGTGCTTAAGCACTATTCTTGCGTTTCAAAAAAAAACTGAAACGCAGGTATTTTGCTTAAGCAAAATACCCGCGTTTTGTTCTAGTACGTAAACTCAATTTCTGGGTACAATTTACACTCAAACGCGGGTATATCGCTTAAGCAAAAATTATGCGTTACAAAGTGTAGTGTACGAAGACAATTTTTATAGTGTACAAAGAAACTGCCTAAAAAGACGATTTTTTAGAACTTCAAATATATCAGAATTCGTTTTAACAAGATACACTCAAAGATGCTTCTTTAGGTCAATGATTAGCATTTACCATACAATATAGAAGAGTAATCAATGTCATAACTAAGTATCTCAAACAATGCACAAGTAAAACCACATAATGCACTAACCATCATTCAGCCTTGTCATTTTATTTTAATGATTACTTGGCATGTGTTGATTGTTGAACAAGTGACAATGACATTATAAGCTGAAGTGTAGGAAGTATTAACAAGCTGTAGTTTTATCTCTTTGACCAAAAAAAAAACAAGCTGTAGTTTTAGGGAGTGTAGAAACTTGTGTAGGAGGTGTAGGAACTCAAAATAATCCAAATTGTATAACAAGCTGTAGTTTTATACAAGAAAAGCATAAGAACACAATCGAAAGCATAAGTAAGAAGCTCAAGTGTAGGAAATTTTTAAGTATTAAAGTTCAATGTCAAGCAGGAAGTATTAAAGTATCAACAAGAACACAAAATCAAATCAAAACCCTAAAAGCCCTAAAAGCAAAACGCTAAAAGGCCTAAAATCAAAAGCCCTAAAATCGTGTCAACCTAAAATCAAAAGCCCTAAAATTACAGGAGCCTAAAATCAAATCGAAAACCATCAGAATGAAACCCTAAAATCGCTTCAACATAAAATCAAAAGCCCTAAAATTAAAGATCCTAAAATCAAATTGAAATCCATCAGAACAAAACACTAAAATCAAAAGACCTTAAATCAATTTAACCTAAAATCAAAAGCCCTAAAATCAAAATGCCTAAAATCAAATCAAAATATATCAGAATGAAACCCTAAAATCAAAAGTCCTAAAATCGATTGAACCTAAAATCAAAAGCCCTAAATTCAAAATGGCTAAAATACAATCAAAATCCATTAGAACGAAACCCTAAAATCAAAAGCCCTAAAATCCCAAAATCGAGGAAGAAGAACAAGAACGATGAAACGAAAATATACCTGGCGATGAAGATCTTAACTTGTGAACAAAACCCTAAAGTTTCGATTCAAAGAAAACCAAACAACAATCGCGAGTCATCAAGCTGAAAAACAAGGGGAGGAGAGAAAGATGACGAGCAAGGGGAGAGAAGAGGTGATCGTACTTGCAGCGAATCATCAAGCTTCAAGGAAGAATATGTTGGAAGAAAAACCGCGAGTCATTGTTCTTCGAGAGATTCCTCTAAAAAATTTGATATGGGAAATGTTAGGGGCAGTGGATGGAAATAAATCCTCCAAAAGTACAAGATAAGTACCAAGAGTAGGGGGTAAAAACTTTTTTTGTGCCATTTTTGAGCAATTGGAAGCAAGAGAGAGTAGTTTGAAGCATGAAGACATGTATTTGCCGAACGAACCATGGAAGATACTTTTCTGGAGAAAAAAAAAAGCAAAAGAAAGGGGATAAAGCATAAATAAGTATATTACCGAACATACCTATATGTCAATTTAACATAAAGCCACTTGACTCAATATTTTGTACATATTTGCCTAGTTTTTTTATATGTTACGAAGATGTGAATTAACAAAAAAAAATTATATTTTTATTATTATTCTCTATAATTATATTTTTTTAACTAATATGATTTTCGACGATTTTTTATATAATTTTTAAAAATTATATATAAAAGTCATAATATTATGTAATCTAATAAGGGCTCGTTTGGTATAACACTTGGAATCGGATTTGAATTAGGAATCATAATGGAATCAGGAATCAGAATAAATTATTCTCGTGGCTTGATGTTTGATATGATCCCGGAATGAACCATTCCTAAAATTTGTTGTTTGGTTGAATGCAGAGGGGAGGTTTATTAGTATAACCACACCAAAGTAGCAGTTCACATATTCCCTTTAAACTCCCAAACCCCCAAAAGAACAATAAATGAGATAGTGACCAGATTGAGAAGTGAACCACATCCACTTTTTGGATGATTACGTGCCTTGCTAACTCAATATGTCCCAAGTTAAAAAATTAGGATAAAATTAAGATTTGGGGATTTTTTTAGGGTGGTGAGAGTCGAGGCTGATTGGCTGGCTAATGGTGGACAGTCTGCCAGTGATGTCAGAAAATTGTGGGTGGAGGGAAAGGTGGCGGGACTGGTGGTGTTGGTGGCTGGTGTCATGTTGAAAGGTTGGTGTGAGAGAGGGATGAACAATTGGTGGGGGAACAGAGAGAGAAAGGCTTTGGAATCCGACGATGGTGGCGTTGCTCTAACGATTTTGGTGGTGCTCTGGGTTGGTCACCAGGAGCAAGGATGGAAGGACATCTGGTGGTGATATGTATTTTGTGTGACTAGGTTGGAGGAAGAAGACAAAGGTTGGAATGACTCATACCTCATATTTTTTGGTGAAATCAAAGACTTTATAAAATATGAAATCACCTATTTCAAGGAATGAAAACTATTTCCATTTTCACCCATACCAAACAAGAATTTTGGAATGACTCATTTCAATTCCCATTTCTCATTCCGGTTTTTCTATCCTATGCCCTAAGGGCATAGGTTAATTCTTTTTATTTTGGAAACTATTCCCTAAAAGAAAGTGTTTAAACCCATCTAAAAAAATTAAAAATCCTAAAATGATAACACCTAACCACAACTCTCTTGTAACACCCCGGGCCAGAGGCGCTACAGTGCCATAGTCCCGAAGGACTATAAGGCGGTTTTTTTAAAGAAAAGAAAATCCAAGCTCTTCCAAAAACCCAAAAGTTAACAACTTGAAATTCCTGTTCAAGTTTAAAACAACACTTAAACCTATCAACCAATTTAATGCATCAATTTAAATCCAAAACAACGGAAGCGAATACAACATTTCTAAATCTGATGCAAAACTAAATCTTTCACTGTGAAGACGCATCTGTGATCCAGGACCCGCTTGTTGCTGCTAACCTGCAAAGCCTGATTGACTGGGGGACCCGATACCCCAGCCAACCGCGGCACGTAAACCGAAGTTGGTCAGTCTTCCATCAAGACTGGCAAAACTCCTCAAGCCAAAACAGTTTCAAAATCCAGATATTTATCACAACAACCACTTAATATCAAACAACAACATGCCACACAATATATATACATATATTTGTACTAAATCATAATTATATCATTATCATATCAACCAATCATTACCAACCATACGTCAAAACATAAACACACACTATCACGTAACCATTCCTTTCTCATCCTTATGCAACTCTTTGCCATGCTAACCTCATTCAATTCAACCTCAACATCATCAACCCTATGAACATATACACATATCTTACTACTGACTTACAACCAATGCTAACCAATTATACTGAACTCCCTACTGCACTAACACATCCAATTGACCTTCACATCAACAAACACATAAGCATCAACGAGATAATCATCACATAATACAAACATAACAAAATAACGATCCAGGCCAGTCACCCTTCCTGTGTCGCCTGTTCGTTAACATAGACCGCAACCCATACATCTCAAATTCAACCCTTGTTGGCCCACACCCTCAAGATGAGAAACCAACCTCCACACTTAATCAACATAACCATCTTCCTGCAACTAGTTACCACCAACAATCATACCAACAGAGATTCATATCACAACTAACTACAATAACCAACATTTGACAACAAGTCAAACTAGCCAACAATCAATATCTAACATAAAACCAATAACTAAACACACAGTCAATATTTACCAACACAACCACTAAATCAAACGACAACAATCATCATCACGAAACCACTTTAATCAGGTACGCAACCAACATCCAACACAAAACCACTTAATTAGGTATGCAACCAACATTCAATACATAATCAACACACAACTGCCAACCCTCCAATCCAACCTCTGTCTCCACCACCACATCACCGGGTGAGACAATTCACAATACCTCCGTCTACACCACCACATCACCGGGTGAGACAATTCACAATACCTCCGTCTACACCACCACATCACCGGGTGAGACAATTCACAATACCTCCGTCTACACCACCACATCACCGGGTGAGATAATTCATCATCCGAAACCAACTATCCATCACCACACCGACACCAAATCAAACACAAACGACAATCAAAATCACATAATCACACATCATCACACATCATCACACGTCATCACACATCATCACACATCTTCACACATTATCACACATCATCACACATCTTCTCACATTATCACACATCATCACACATTTCAACCAAGCAATTATATAGTCAAGTGATCCAATCAATCCACAACAATCAAACCACACAATTACTAACACACCCACACATTCACACACACACACGCAATCTCAACACACAACTACTAGCACGCACATAATCCAACACACAACAGCCAACACACACGTCAACAAACACACACATTTTCAACCAAGCAATTTCACAACTAAATATCCAATTTAATTTACTTAGACAAGGTTAAATCAATTACTGAATCAATATAGGGACAAAAGAAATTTTATAAAATATACGGAGGGTTAGCAAGATTTATCTTGCCTCAAACTCGACACAACGATCTCAGGGACCTCCAATCAGCCCGAACAAACCTGCGAAATCAATTCAAACAAATCCCTGACATTAATTACTCATCCAATCCAATACTAACAAACCCCCAATTTCAAACCCTAATATCAAACCCTTAATTAATTAGGCAATTCATACCCAAATCAACCCAATCTCAAATATTCCAGATTCATGCCTTTGATGTACAAACCATATATAACCAAATTCATCCCAATTACTTCAAAATAATCAACTCAGCAAAACCCTCAAATTCAAACCCTAAAATAACCATACCTCCAAAACCAATTCAGCAAACACCCGAATCACCCTAATTCCAACAGCTCCGGGGTCTTGTTGTTTGCTGAAGATCGGCCCTAGTTCGGGCTTCTTCGGCGCCGGAACATCACCCCCAGCAGCAGCACACAGCACACCATTTGTGCATCGGTTCGGACAACAGCTCGGTTCACGGCAGCAGCTCGGACAGAGGAGGAGGAGGCGACTTCGGGTTGGCTCACCGGAGATGGCTCCTCTCGTCGTCGGAGCACAGCAGCGGCAACCAGTAGTAGCGACCACCAGACGAGCAACGGCGGACATCAACAACACGCAACAGGATGAGCAGCACCGGGTCCCGAATTCGTTGGAGAAGAAGGAGGAGCAGCCGTCGGTGGTCGAGCTCGTCGGAGGAGAAAGCTGGGCACATGAGACGGATCGAATCCGCCGAAGGAAGGAGTTGGCTGCTCAGATGAAGAAATCACACGGGAGAGAGAGAGAGACCACCGAGAGAGAGAAATCAACCACAAGGGATTTATCCCCAAATTTCTCATTTTTCCTTTATTAACAAATCTCATAATTAATTTACCCTTATTCCATTATCCTTATCTTATTTGGGGTATTTCATTTTCCCTCCCTTATAGGAGTTTCGTCCTGGAAACTAAGACCACAACAGGTTCAGACATCTGTCTCGCACGACTGACTCCAAAATATACAGGACTTGCCGAAGAATAACCTTCCTTGAGAATCAACTCTCTGATCTCTTTATCAGCTGGCACACATAACCGATCTGAAATCACAATACTCCATCTCCATGAACAAGGAATACGTCACTTCCCTGAGCAATCTGACTGCATCTTACTCAACATTCCATTTCATTCAACTGCGTCCGCTCTTTCCCAAACCAATTTCACTTTCATTTATCACCATTCCAGTTGCAATCCGGCAGAACTGTCAAACAAGCAATCACATACTTGAGTGTCAACTTCCTACTCAAGAATCAACTACCACAGTAGCCCTTTTCTGATTGATAAACAATATATTTTCATAATCCTCAATCAATTCTAGCAACCATCGTTGTCTCACGTTCAACTCTCTCTTATACAATTTGAGCTGACGAAAGGCGTATGCAATGATTTTCTCATTCTGCATCAAAACGCAACCCAAACCTTGCTCAGACACATCACTGTGGATGACAAACCTTTCTATTCCCTGCGGTATAACCAACACTGACACACAAATTAAACACTTCCTGAGTTCTTCTAAACTCTCTCCTAACATCTCCTGTTCCATTCAAAATTCTTAGTCATACGCAACCTAACATACTCCGCCTGTAGTAACTTGCCAATCCGAGAATACTCCCAATTTCCTTAACATTCTAAGGTTGTTCTCGTAGTTCCTCTTACTCTGAGAGTATGCAAAAATGTCATCAAGAAAAATCACCACAATAGTCCAAATACTTTCTAAAACAACCGTTCCTTAAACCCTTGAAATCTGCGGAAGCGTTAGTCAACCTGAAAGGCATCACAACCAATCTATAGCAATCATTCTCAGTTCTGAAGGTAGTACCATGAATATATTCATCTCGAATCCTAACTGAGAATACCCCGATCTCAAATCAATCTTCGAAAACACTGTAGCTTTTGCAATTTATCCAACAAATCATCAGTACTGGGAAGCGGATACTTATTCCTGACAATCACCATATCCGTCTCATAATAATCAAGACAAAGTCAAAAAGGAACCATCCTTCCTTTTAACCAACCATACATGCGTACCCCAAGGAGAAGTACTTGGCCCGAATAAAGCCTAACTTCACAAGTTCCTCTATCTGTTCCTTCAATCTCAACATACACACATAACCGGCGCAACCTTCTCTAAACAGTTTTACAGTTGTCATCTCTTTAACAATTCTAATTCTGTCAGAGTCTCTAGGATCATGACTTTCAAACTCATGCATAAATCCCCAATCTGTTGCCACAGACGCATCTATTCCTCAACTCAGCCGAACCCATAGTCGTGAGATCCCACTTTTTCCGATGCAGTCTGAATCCTCTGTTTCTTACTGCTTCCTACAACAACAGTCTGATCAAAATCAACTGTAGTAGTCTCTACAATCAATCACTCATCAACATACTACTCAATGATCGTACAACTATGCCTTACCATCAAAGGTTCATATCTGAATACAATCATCTCTGAAAGTACTTAATTTGTCTTCCTCATTTGACGATAACAGCAGCACACAACTTCATACCAAATCATCAGTTACACGACTCAACCTCTTGACGATAAGCCCAACGGTTTCATCCTCTATCACACTCATACCTTTCAAATCTCTAGCACGTCCCACTTACCAGGGAACGCACCATTAAAATTATTCACAACACAAAACATCACACATAAAATATATCAAACACAAGCTTACCTATACACAACAACAAGGATCTCTGATCACACGATTGCTTCACAGTTTTTAACGAGTGGTCTCTTCCACCTCAAACTTTTGAAAACATTTTAGAACGTAAATGCTCTGATACCAACTTCTGTAACACCCCGGGCCAGAGGTGCTACAGTGCCATAGTCCCGAAGGACTATAAGGCGGTTTTTTTAAAGAAAAGAAAATCCAAGCTCTTCCAAAAACCCAAAAGTTAACAACTTGAAATTCCTGTTCAAGTTTAAAACAACACTTAAACCTATCAACCAATTTAATGCATCAATTTAAATCCAAAACAACGGAAGCGAATACAACATTTCCAAATCTGATGCAAAACTAAATCTTTCACTGTGAAGACGCATCTGTGATCCAGGACCCGCTTGTTGCTGCTAACCTGCAAAGCCTGATTGACTGGGGGACCCGATACCCCAGCCAACCGCGGCACGTAAACCGAAGTTGGTCAGTCTTCCATCAAGACTGGCAAAACTCCTCAAGCCAAAACAGTTTCAAAATCCAGATATTTATCACAACAACCACTTAATATCAAACAACAACATGCCACACAATATATATACATATATTTGTACTAAATCATAATTATATCATTATCATATCAACCAATCATTACCAATCATACGTCAAAACATAAACACACACTATCACGTAACCATTCCTTTCTCATCCTTATGCAACTCTTTGCCATGCTAACCTCATTCAATTCAACCTCAACATCATCAACCCTATGAACATATACACATATCTTACTACTGACTTACAACCAATGCTAACCAATTATACTGAACTCCCTACTGCACTAACACATCCAATTGACCTTCACATCAACAAACACATAAGCATCAACGAGATAATCATCACATAATACAAACATAACAAAATAACGATCCAGGCCAGTCACCCTTCCTGTATCGCCTGTTCGTTAACATAGACCGCAACCCATACATCTCAAATTCAACCCTTGTTGGCCCACACCCTCAAGATGGGAAACCAACCTCCACACTTAATCAACATAACCATCTTCCTGCAACTAGTTACCACCAACAATCATACCAACAGAGATTCATATCACAACTAACTACAATAACCAACATTTGACAACAAGTCAAACTAGCCAACAATCAATATCTAACATAAAACCAATAACTAAACACACAGTCAATATTTACCAACACAACCACTAAATCAAACGACAACAATCATCATCACGAAACCACTTTAATCAGGTACGCAACCAACATCCAACACAAAACCACTTAATCAGGTATGCAACCAACATTCAATACATAATCAACACACAACCGCCAACCCTCCAATCCAACCTCCGTCTCCACCACCACATCACCGGGTGAGACAATTCACAATACCTCCGTCTACACCACCACATCACCGGGTGAGACAATTCACAATACCTCCGTCTACACCACCACATCACCGGGTGAGACAATTCACAATACCTCCGTCTACACCACCACATCACCGGGTGAGACAATTCACAATACCTCCGTCTACACCACCACATCACCGGGTGAGACAATTCACAATACCTCCGTCTACACCACCACATCACCGGGTGAGACAATTCATCATCTGAAACCAACTATCCATCACCACACCGACACCAAATCAAACACAAACGACAATCAAAATCACATAATCACACATCATCACACGTCATCACACATCATCACACATCATCACACATCTTCACACATTATCACACATCATCACACATCTTCTCACATTATCACACATCATCACACATTTCAACCAAGCAATTATATAGTCAAGTGATCCAATCAATCCACAACAATCAAACCACAACAATCAAACCACACAATTACTAACACACCCACACATTCACACACACACATGCAATCTCAACACACAACTACTAGCACGTACACAATCCAACACACAACCGCCAACACACACGTCAACAAACACACACATTTCAACCAAGCAATTTCACAACTAAATATCCAATTTAATTTACTTAGACAAGGTTAAATCAATTACTGAATCAATATAGGGACAAAAGAAACTTTATAAAATATACGGAGGGTTAGCAAGATTTATCTTGCCTCAAACTCGACACAACGATCTCAGGGACCTCCAATCAGCCCGAACAAACCTGCGAAATCAATTCAAACAAATCCCTGACATTAATTACTCATCCAATCCAATACTAACAAACCCCCAATTTCAAACCCTAATATCAAACCCTTAATTAATTAGACAATTCATACCCAAATCAACCCAATCTCAAATATTCCAGATTCATGCCTTTGATGTACAAACCATATATAACCAAATTCATCCCAATTACTTCAAAATAATCAACTCAGCAAAACCCCCAAATTCAAACCCTAAAATAACCATACCTCCAAAACCAATTCAGCAAACACCCGAATCACCCTAATTCCAACAGCTCCGGGGTCTTGTTGTTTGCTGAAGATCGGCCCTAGTTCGGGCTTCTTCGGCGCCGGAACATCACCCCCAACAGCAGCACACAGCACACCATTTGTGCATCGGTTCGGACAACAGCTCGGTTCACGGCAGCAGCTCGGACAGAGGAGGAGGAGGCGACTTCGGGTTGGCTCACCGGAGATGGCTCCTCTCGTCGTCGGAGCACAGCAGCGGCAACCAGCAGTAGCGACCACCAGACGAGCAACGGCGGACATCAACAACACGCAACAGGATGAGCAGCACCAGGTCGCGAATTCACTGGAGAAGAAGGAGGAGCAGCCGTCGGTGGTCGAGCTCGTCGGAGGAGAAAGCTGGGCACAGGAGACGGATCGAATCCGCCGGAGGAAGGAGCTGGCTGCTCAGATGAAGAAATCACACGGGAGAGAGAGAGACCACCGAGAGAGAGAAATCAACCACAAGGGATTTATCCCCAAATTTCTCATTTTTCCTTTATTAACAAATCTCATAATTAATTTACCCTTATTCCATTATCCTTATCTTATTTGGGGTATTTCATTCTCCCTCCCTTATAGGAGTTTCGTCCTCGAAACTGAGACCACCGGGTGAGACAATTCACAATACCTCCGTCTACACCACCACATCACCGGGTGAGACAATTCACAATACCTCCGTCTACACCACCACATCACTGGGTGAGACAATTCACAATACCTCCGTCTACACCACCACATCACCGGGTGAGATAATTCATCATCCGAAACCAACTATCCATCACCACACCGACACCAAATCAAACACAAACGACAATCAAAATCACATAATCACACATCATCACACATCGTCACACGTCATCACACATCATCACACATCTTCACACATTATCACACATCATCACACATCTTCTCACATTATCACACATCATCACACATTTCAACCAAGCAATTATATAGTCAAGTGATCCAATCAATCCACAACAATCAAACCACACAATTACTAACACACCCACACATTCACACACACACACACGCAATCTCAACACACAACTACTAGCACGCACACAATCCAACACACACGTCAACAAACACACACATTTTCAACCAAGCAATTTCACAACTAAATATCCAATTTAATTTACTTAGACAAGGTTAAATCAATTACTGAATCAATATAGGGACAAAAGAAATTTTATAAAATATACGGAGGGTTAGCAAGATTTATCTTGCCTCAAACTCGACACAACGATCTCAGGGACCTCCAATCAGCCCGAACAAACCTGCGAAATCAATTCAAACAAATCCCTGACATTAATTACTCATCCAATCCAATACTAACAAACCCCCAATTTCAAACCCTAATATCAAACCCTTAATTAATTAGGCAATTCATACCCAAATCAACCCAATCTCAAATATTCCAGATTCATGCCTTTGATGTACAAACCATATATAACCAAATTCATCCCAATTACTTCAAAATAATCAACTCAACAAAACCACCAAATTCAAACCCTAAAATAACCATACCTCCAAAACCAATTCAGCAAACACCCGAATCACCCTAATTCCAACAACTCCGGGGTCTTGTTGTTTGCTGAAGATCGGCCCTAGTTCGGGCTTCTTCAGCGCCGGAACATCACCCCCAGCAGCAGCACACAGCACAACATTTGTGCATCGGTTCGGACAACAGCTCGGTTCACGGCAGCAGCTCGGACAGAGGAGGAGGAGGCGACTTCGGGTTGGCTCACCGGAGATGGCTCCTCTCGTCGTCGGAGCACAGCAGCGGCAACCAGCAGTAGCGACCACCAGACGAGCAACGGCGGACATCAACAACACGCAGCAGGATGAGCAGCACCGAGTCGCGAATTCGCTGGAGAAGAAGGAGGAGCAGCCGTCGGTGGTCGAGCTCGCCGGAGGAGAAAGCTGGGCACATGAGAAGGATCGAATCCGCCGGAGGAAGGAGCTGGCTGCTCAGATTAAGAAATCACACGGGAGAGAGAGAGAGACCACCGAGAGAGAGAAATCAACCACAAGGGATTTATCCCCAAATTTCTCATTTTTCCTTTATTAACAAATCTCATAATTAATTTACCCTTATTCCAGTATCCTTATCTTATTTGGGGTATTTCATCTCTAAAATAAAGTTCTTAACCTATGCATTAGGTGTATAGGTTAGAAAAATCCTTCCATAAAATGGGTACCAAACTAGTCGTAAAAAGACCTGATAGATATCACGGGATTTGCACTAGTTCCTTTGTTTCGGCGACAAACCGCGCACTCCACTTTATTCAACTTCGCACTCCATCCTGGGCGGCACCTAGTGTAGCCCAGAAAAAACCCAAAAAACCCGGTCTAAGTCATGGGCTGCAATACGTGCAGCCCAGACAAACCAGGTTTTCGAAAACCCGGTTTGTCTGTTGGGCTGCACGTATTGCCGCCCATAATTTATTTTATTTTTTTATCAAACCCAGTTTAGGATTTTCATATTATTTTTTAAACAAATCAATTTTTTTCAACTCGGTTTAAGTATGGGCGGCACTTATTGCCGCCCAAATAAAGTTCAAATTTTGAACATAGGCGAGAATAATTGCCGCCCAAACCAAGTTTAAAATTTGAACATGGGCGGCAATAGGTGCCGCCCAGATGGGTAATTTAAAAAAAAAAACTAATCTCGGCGGTATATATTGCCCCCGAGATCGTCTTCTCTGATAGTGTCTTATCGGAATATTTTGTTTCAACAAAAGAGAGTTGAAAGGGAGTTATAACATATGATTATATCCTATAGTTCGTTATAACATATGATTATAGTTCGTTATATCCTATAATTATATAACATATGGTTATATCCTATTTATATCCTATAGCTATATAACATATGATTATATCCTATAATTATATAACATATGATTATATCCTATAGTTATAACATATGATTATATCCTATAATTATATAATATATCGTTATATCCTATAGTTATATAACATATGATTATATCCTATAGTTATAACATATGATTATATCCTATAATTATATAACATATGATTATATCCTATAGTTATATAACATAAGGTTATATCCTATTTATATCCTATAGTTATATAACATATGATTATATCCTATAGTTCGTTATAACATATGATTATAGTTCGTTATATCCTATAGTTGTATAACATATGGTTATATCCTATTTATATCCTATAGTTATATAACATATGATTATATCTTATAGTTCGTTATAACATAAGATTATATCCTATAGTTATATAACATATGATTATATCCTATAATTATATAACATATGATTATATCCTATAATTATATAACATATGATTATATCCTATAATTATATAACATATGATTATATCCTATAATTATATAACATATGATTATATCCTATAGTTATATAACATAAGGTTATATCCTATTTATATCTTATAGTTATATAACATATGATTATATCCTATAGTTCGTTATAACATATGATTATAGTTCGTTATATCCTATAGTTGTATAGCATATGGTTATATCCTATTTATATCCTATAGTTATATAACATATGATTATATCCTATAGTTCGTTATAACATATGATTATATCCTATAGTTATATAACATATGATTATATCCTATAATTATATAACATATGATTATATCCTATAATTATATAACATATGATTATATCCTATTTATATCCTATAGTTATATAACATATGATTGTATCCTATAATTATATAACATATGATTATATCCTATAGTTATATAACATATGGTTATATCCTATAGTTATATAACATATGATTATATCCTATAATTATATAACATATGATTATAGTTCGTTATATCCTATAGTTATATAACATATGGTTATATCCTATTTATATCCTATAGTTATATAACATATGTTATATCCTATAGTTTGTTATAACATATGATTATATCCTATAGTTATAACATATGATTATATCCTATAATTATATAACATATGATTATATCCTATAGTTATATAACATATGGTTATATCCTATTTATATTCTATAGTTATATAACATATGATTATATCCTATAGTTCGTTATAACATATGATTATAGTTCGTTACATCCTATAGTTATATAACATATGGTTATATCCTATAGTTATATAACATATGATTATATCTTATAGTTATATAACATATGATTGTATCGTATCGAAAACACCCTCCTGGACGGCACCTAGTGCAGCACAAAGGGGTACAGAAACTCAACCAACACTCTCATCTCACAAGTATCCTCGTGGATGGCACCTAGTGCAGCCCAAAGGTACCCTTTTGGACGACACTTGTTGTCGCCCAAGTAAACCACCATGGGCTGCACTAGGTGCAGCCCAGAAACTCTTTTTCTCACAAAAATCCGGTTCAGTGAACCGATTTTTAAAAAAATCATAATTGAAAAAAAATAAAATAAACCCATCTTAAACGGCACCTAGTACAATCCAAGAAAATCCGGATTTTCTGAACTATATTAAATGCCGCCCAGGATAGAGTGTGAGATTTAACAAAACGGAGTTAGCCATCTTTTCGCCTTTTGTTTTTTTAGACTAGAAAGCGGTTTCACGTGGCTTTTCCCCCCGTAGAATCCCGGGAAACCTTTTTCCATTGCACCTGCTCACCTGGCGTATGGTGGTGGCGACGAGAAGCTGCATTTCTCTGCAGAGCTTCACGGCGCTCTCTCTCCATCTTCGCCGTCTTCTTCTTCTCTCCCTTTCCCTCTCATCTTCGGCGTCTTCTATATTTGGCTGGACTTTCTCTACACAGTCAATTATCCGCCCGGGCCTAATTCGCGTAACATAGGTGTAATCTCTATCTTACGATCTTTCCTAACTGTTATTTATCGCGGAATTAATAAATTCCGGCGCGGTTATGGATGTTCGATTCTCGCCCTCTTTTGTTTTTGATCTTATGGTTGTTCAAATTGCGATAGGGTTTTGGTCCTCTTCAGATTCTGGAAGTGCGAGTTTCCCGTGTTAGAATTAGGGCTTCGATTTCGTTTCTCTAGTGGCTGACTTTGAGGTTCAGGGGCAATCGTAGCGCAATATATAGTTTTGATGGATGTGTTGCCTTCCGGGCTTCGATTTTGTAGTAAGTTTAGGAATAGGTTGTAAATGGAGCTGAGCTGCCAGAGATGTTTCCAACTTTGAGATTGGGTTAATGTTGGTTCTGTAATAATCAAGCATTTATCCAGTTAAGTCTCACCTATCAATTAATATTCATGTTGCTGGTTGTGTATGATCTCAGTAAGTCATCCAGTTGTCAAATATATATTGAAGGGCAATTGTTTCATTCCACTTCTATGTTATTTTCTATGGATACGCTTACCTGAATCTGATTGTACAATAGTGTTTAGGAGCTTCCAGAGATTTGTGCAACTTGGGAGTATCTTGTTTTGGTTCGAGCCTTCAAGATTTACCTTGTTACATGTGAAAATTAGCATTCATATTGCCATTGGTGTACTGACTTAAAAATTGACATGTTTTTCTTCTCTTTGTTAAGGGGCAAGGATAAATTTCTTAGAAGATTTGTACTTTACCTTTCCACTTGTCAATCTGTGTAAATTCATCATGTTAATTGAAATGAGGAGGTTGGAGCACTTGAATATTCAATGCTGGAATTGATGCAGGGTAATAGACTACATCTTTTTCTTTTTACATTGGGCTACAGTTTCGCGACGTTGGAGTTGACTGGCTTGTAGTTGTTGCCCTTTGCCACACCATGCCAGTCATAAAGAAAATATATAATGCATGTAAGGATTCCTTCACCCCTAATGGTCCAAAATCTGAAGAGGCTCTTGAGAGGGTTCGTGCAATATTAGGTCAGTTTTAAGGTTTCCTGCTTTGATTGTTTTATTTTCTTGATTGTTGGTTTTACTGATTGTTTGTTTGCCTCTTATAATGAATTTTGTTATAAGAGGAGGGTAGATCAGTGGTCTTTTACAGGTGAATAGATATCTAAAAGAAATTGTAGAAACAAAAGTATCCTGCAATTCCAATAGCTAAGAAGCTTGATCATTCCCTAAGAGGCATCAAATATTTTTCTGACAAAGGTCCCAAAACATGTGGAAATAGTTTGTTTCTAATATGATATTCCCATGAATTAAAGTGGCATTTTATGGTTTGGTTTCCTTCAACTTTCTTCATGTGCTCTAATTATAAATTTCTTACTATAGCTCTGTGGTCTTGAACATTCTGATTGTTATAATAGCTTGTTGACTTGTTTTCCAGATGATTTGAAGCCCGCTGATGTGTGTCTGGATCAGGAGGCACAGGCAGCACAGAAGTGGAGAGCTGCAATTGGTAGCAATGGGAAGAAAATCCTTTATGGAAGTCAGCAGTGCCCTCCTCCCATTAAATATTTGCATATACATGAATGTGAAAACTTCTCCGTAAGAACTCTGGTGCTACTCAAAGTTGAAGAAATATCTGGAAGTTGAGTTTGTAGCATTTTATTGGATATATTAATGTTTCTCTTCATCTGCAGATTGGAATCTTCTGCATGCCACCATCATCTATTTTACCCCTTCATAATCATCCTGGAATGACTGTGTTGAGCAAGGTTCTTTATGGTTCCTTACATGTAAAGTCGTATGATTGGCTGGATGTACCTGGCTCTTTTGATCAATCTGAAGGTGCGGGATTTTGTTTTAATGTCATAGTTTAAGTCTCCTGTTATGCAACAAGATGTGTACACCTGGTGAACTCAAGACTACCTTACCTTTTTTCTGAATAACCTAACTACCTATATACCTAAAGAGGAAGTGTCTGCATATTTGGATTTTGATTTGTTTAAGTTTTAATTTGATTCATGCTAAATTATATGTTGTGGGCATCAAAGTTATGGGTTCAGTGCTCTTGGAGCATGGTTATATAACGATTTTCCATGTAATAACAACTTCTCGAGAACAACAAGGAAAAACTTAAGTGGTGTGAAATTAATGTGTCTGCTCTAGGTTTGAAAGTGATGATTGTTATCTTATAGAGTTCATTAGAAAATATATTTTAGAGTCCCGAGTTGCTGAAAATCTATTATGCAGGATGAGCTTCATTCAAAACTTCTACCATGTAATGTATTATCTGAACTAGGATGTTGTCTCTTCCTATAAGTTTAAAGTTGAGATCTTACTTCACAATGGCAATGTCATTGAAGAATTGAAAGGAGCCACTAAAGAAGTTACAAAATTTTTAATGTTTATTTGGATAGAAAACCATACATTGTTGTGGATCTGACTTGTTATTGAATCTTCAGCCCGACCTGTGAAACTGGTTAGAGATTGTGAAATTACTGCGCCCTGTGGTACTACTGTTCTTTATCCAACAACAGGTGGAAACATCCACACTTTCAAAGCTATCACTCCCTGTGCGATATTCGACATTCTGACACCCCCGTATTCCTCAGAAGATGGACGCCATTGTTCTTACTTTCGAAAGGCTTCTAGAAGAGAGCTTCCAGGTATCTTTCTTCTTTTTTCTTACATTCCAAACATAATCTTCTTTTCTGTTCCTCTTAAATATAAAATTGATTCTTTTCATAATACTCTCCTGTCAACAGAAATTGAACAACTGCAGGGGCTAAACCCCGAGAGAGTTCTTTGGTTAGAAGAGTCCCAACCTCCTGAAAGCTTCATGGTGCTCAGGGGTCAGTACAAAGGTCCCGCAGTCAAGAAGCCCTAGAATTGCAGGTTGGAGCAGTACCATATACACTTTGCGCATTTGGGCAAGCTTTGAAGGCTTTAGAACCGCGGATACCAATAAGGTGACTAAGCGAGGTACATGTCTTGCTCGCTTAGCTTTGTTAACAATTGCATTTCCAACTCACAGTATAAACATAAAGCATCTGAAAAGGCCCCTCAGAAATAGTGGAGAAAAGAGTGCAGAAGGATTAAGCTGTGTACATATCGATTTCAGTTAGTCTGTTTCCAAAACTGCTTATATATGCGCGTCTTACAAATAATATAGATTGAATGGGGCTTTTAGCTAGGTTTGGGCCTTTGGTGGCAACCCTTTGGCTGTGTTGAGAGTTTTGTTTTCTGATATGCAGGATGAGTATAATAAATAGCCTCCAGTCTCAGCATAAGAAGAATTTTGTAGACAATTATAACTTTTCATTGTTCACACAATCAGATCACTGTAGGTTTTCAAACGGTGATCCTACTGTTGATGGATGATTGAACATTGATTCAAAATAATATGTTTAGTGTTAAACATATACTATATGTTAACTTGATTTGGAAATGCATCAGCATAACATGTCAACATTTGTGCTCAAGGCAATTAGGATTTCAGTGTTTATCATTATTTTTGACGTTGCTTCTCTAACTGGAATATGCAAGTGTAACTGAGCCTATGGAATTCATTGTTACAATTTTTTAACCTGGGAAATGGATAGTTTGATATATAAGATGAAATAGCACGCAGCAAGAAGAACAGTAGCTACAGCCTACCGGTCAAAATTGCCTGAAAAACACCTAGTCTTGTGAAGTAATTTAGTAAGAAAGAGAAGTCTACAATATTCATCTTATTCCTCTTGGGCCTCAAATGATCTGGTAAAAGTTTCAAGACAACTTTTTGTTTCTCTCGTACTTTAGTACAAATGGGTAATGTAATAAAAAGAATTAAGTTATTAGCACAATATAGAATGTGTGAGAGAACAAAACCATCTAACCTTGTTGTAAGTCCAAATTGTTTGCTCTTTGAACTCTTGAAACTCTTACCAGAACAACTTTTATGCAGTGTTAGCATTATAGCCACATAAATACAGAAAATTCCAAGAAAATAAGTAGTAAAATGGTTGCGACTACACTGATGCATTATATTATATAGTGATGAGACGAGTTTGTTCTCTTTTGGGGGGTTTCCATAGGAGGAGTATTAATATAGTAAATACCAAGCAATCTCCACTTTTAGAGTTGTACAAAGTGTAATGAACTTATGACTCGGATAATCGGCTCCTTCATACTCTTTCCTTACGGAGTTGGGATCACGTTGACGTCTGGGAACGATTAGATATCAAGCAAACTCTTCCTTGGGTTGTGCTTGACAATTATTGGGCTAGAAGCAGAGAAACAACTCACACATAGATTATCATATTCGATGTCTATGGACCAAAAAGAAAACAAGGCCGGCCATATGATCGATCAACGCCCAAGGTCCACTATTCCACTCTAGTGTCAAAATCACGTATTTTTCAGAGGGAAAGTAAGAAGATTGGATCATGTTCATGTACGATCTATAACATCAAAAGCAAATGATCACACGTGTTTTTTCTTCAGAAAAAGGTCAATGTTGACCGAATTAGTTTCTTGAAGATCCATCATGATGATGATGTCAGCCATTATAATTTCAATCTCTTAGGCTCGCAACATTAAGGAATCCAAGCCAAGCCGGTCAAGTGCATTGATCACAATTCACACATAGATTATCATATTCGATGTCTATTACAATTTTTTTTTGGGTAGCAAAATTCACATAATTTCCAACAAGCTGGTGAAACCTAAAGGTGTAACAGGATAGGAGAATGTGATGGTGGGATCAGTGCAAATACAGCGTACCAGCACACCCGCACTTGCTATACATGGAGAAGACATTTCACCACTTCTGAAGGGAGAATGTCTACTTTAAACAATATGTATGTTGCACTACTCCATAATGTTTTGAGTTACACATCCAATTTATCTGCCGACCAAATGCCAAGTAAATATGCCACTAATTTCTCTTTGTTTGCAACACGAATGTGATGATATGTGATGCACGTTGCAAGATAAACAACTTTGATTAGGATCAAGAGGTTCGAGAATCAAGCTAGGAAAGCACTAGAGTTAGTGAAATCTGAAGAACACTAGTCGAGAGCAGTGGCAGCGCCAGAAATTTGTCGAAGGGGCACATTTTAGTTCGATTTATTTTCCGATTGAGTCATTGACATATTTAGTAATATTTTTTACTATTGAGAAGCACATGAAGACCCATCACTTGAAATTTGACCAATCTATACCATACATGATACATTTTTTTTGTATTTTCTAAAAAATATTTAAATGATATAAATTTACAATTTCCTTTTAATAAAAATAAAAATAGAAAAATATAGAAGGGAGAATAAAATGGTTGATAGGAATTGAACTCAAAACCTATTAATATCTTTTTACACAAGTTTCAACACAAAAAACCACTAAGCCAAAATGTTTTATTTGCTATTCTTTCATTATTTTATTACTATTTTACATAAATAAAAAGTTCAAGGGAATGAAATCCGACGGAATCCAAAGGGTTCGCAGGAGGGGAGCAGGGGGTTGCAGCCCACCTAGCTCCCAAGCTTCGCCTATGACCGAGAGTGATATCCAAAAGAGAGTTCTAGAGATATTTATGGATTTATGAAAGCCTGAAAGGTATTGTTTCATTAGATGGGAAAATTGAAAGGGAATAAGCAGGCTTATATAGATGCATCACAAAATGGGTTTGCAATATGAAATAACTAGACCAGGTTCATGAAAAACAACTAGACCATAGAAATAACAGAATTATAAAAAGAGCACCAATTGCCTTGTAATAATACTCCCCCTCAAAGCATCCTTGTCCTCAAGGATGAAATTGAGATCAACTTCAAACACCAACATTTCCAAGACAATGCGCATTTGACCTTGAGTGATGAGCTTGATATGTTCGCCATCCGGGTCAAAAACAATTATTAGAGTGCTTATTTCCTGGAACCAAGTACTCCTCCAGTAATTTCTTTAACCCAAAAAATCTCTTCCACTATGAACTTTTATAACTCTTAACTCATGCCCAATTGATGCAATTCTCTTGTTCCCAGATATGAAAGTAAGGAAATCAAATAACACCTCGTTGCACAACTCAATAACTTCCACTTTAGTATATAAGCAGTCATCTGATTAAAATGCTAAAGTGCATGCAATTCTCTTGTGGCTTCAACTACATGCCAACGACTTGAAAATATCTCCTGGTGCTACTCATGATTACATACTCAAATTCAAAGACTAACTTATCATCAAACTTTCTCCTTGGACGGAGGAATTTTAAAAATTGCACAAGCACAACGATGAAACTGTAGAGAAGAATATGAATTACCATGCACATGCATTATCCCAAATACAGCAGTAAATCTCAGTAAACAGATCCGATCGATCCAAACCACAATCGCACGATTTGCAAGTCGAAACACAACTAAAGAATCACAAATCAGAAATGACACAAGATATGTTCACGTGGTTCGGCAAAAACCTACTCTGCGGAGTCTCAGCGGGGAGACTCACCCCAAGCATGCACTAAATTCCACAGAGTTCAGCAAGGTTACAAACCAAGAAACGAGAACGGCAAAACACACAGAGAACCAGGAAAAACGAGAGACAAAGACACAAAGACGAGGAAGGAAGACGAGCGAAAGGGTTTCGGCCCCCAATCAAGACTGGGAAGCTTCGAGATAGAACCTTCTTCGAACTCGCCACTGCAAACGCCAAGTAACACCGCCAGAATAGGACAACCATAGTGGAAGCCACCGCGAGTGAGGCGATCTCCTTCTTCTCTCTCTTTTCTCTCTTTTTCTCTCTGTGAATGGAAACGGTGCAAGGAACTACTGAAGCCCTAGCTTCTGCCAGAGAGGCTTATAAAGCTAGGTCAAGGGAGAGCTGCAACACGCAACGCAGCGTTTCATTTAACAGCCACATAGAAGACGCGAAGGAAAGCTGGGCAAGGCCCACCAATTTGGGCCTCTCTCTTAGTCTCGGCCCAATCCAAAGCAGGAAAGACAAACCCGAGTGCAAGTCCTCCAACCGGCTAAGCCGGGGTTGCTCATTGAACCCGGTTCAATCTCATATCGTGTTGAGCTCGGTTCACGTACCTCGGACCCGGTTCACGTGCCTCGGACCCGGTTCACCTGCTGTTCTACCCGGTTCTTAATTTCTCTTGGTTTGATCTACCATTTGCTATTTACATAGATACAAACTATAGATTATAACATTTACAAATGCCCTCTTAATCTAAGTTTGTTAAATCCAAATCCTTGGAAACTTCGTGTATACTCTTTTGGGTGAGTGACCCCTTTCATCATGGACTCAAGGCCACATCTCACGTTACATCATTGATGTGGAGTGCATTCCTGCAGAACACAAATTTGTTAGAAGGTACAATCTTAGTACCAAAAGCAGCAAGATTAATATCACCTTTAATCTTCATCACAGTAATAGCATGCTTCTCCACCATATCTCTTATAAAGTGGATTCTAACATCTATGTGCTTAGTTCTTTCATGGTAAATAGGATCTTTACAAAGATATAAGGCACTCTGACTGTCCATGTTCAGTGTGGGCATATACTCTTTACCTTCAATCTCATATAAGATACCTTGTAACCAGATAGCTTCCTTAGAAGCCTCAATTGCAGCTATATACTCAGCCTCTGTGGATGAAAGTGCAACAATAGATTATTACTGGCTTTTCCTGGATATGCAATTCCCAGCCCAAGTGTAGTAGAATGCAGTGGTGGATTTTCTATTGTCTTTGTTACTTGCATAATCCGAGCCAACATACCCTTGTAACTCGTTTATAGGGATGTGCTTAGAATAAACAAGTCCCACGTTATTAGTACCACAAACATTTTAAGCAAGTATTTCATAGCTTGCCAATGCCTATCACCAGGATTGGACATATATCTACTTAGCACACTAATAGAGAATGCAAGATCAGGCCTTGTGCAGAGCATAACATACATAATAGAACCAACAACAACATCATAGGGAACATTTTCCATTTTCTTTTTGTCAGATTCAGTAACAGGGCATAAATGTTTGGAAAGGTCAAGGTGCCCTCCTAAGGGTATAGGTGCAGGCTTAGCGTGAGTCATAGCAAACCTATCAAGCACCTTTGAAAGATAATCAGTTTGAGATAGGAACATAGTCCTTTTTATTCTGTTTCTCATAGTCTTAACTCCTAAAATTTTATGTGCATGACCTAGATCTTTCATATCAAAATGGGTTTTCAAGTCCTCCTTCACACCAGAAATCACAACCTTAGAACTACTGATCAAGAGAATGTCATCAACATATAACAAAACATACATGGGATTCTTAGTCTTAACATTTTTGAAATACAAGCATGTGTCATACTAGCTCCTATGGAACCCCAAAGAAAGCATGCAAGAATTAGAATTTTTATTCCATTGTCTAGGAGATTGTTTAAGACCATAGATAGACTTATTCAACAAGCACACATGGTTTGGTTTAGTTTTATCAACAAATCCTTTTGGTTGGCTCATATAAATAGTCTCAACAAGATCACCATGCAAGAGTGTGGTTTTTACATCCATTTGATCTAACTCCCAATCATACACTGCAGTCATATCAAGCAAGAGTCTCATGGTTTTATATTTCACAACAAGAGCAAATATATCATTGTAATCCACACCTTCTTTTTCGGTAAAGCCCTTGGCAACTAGCCTGGCTTTGTATCTAGGGGGATCAAGCAATTTATTTCCTTTCTCAAGTTTGAAAATCCATTTGCAATCTATGACTCTAGCCTTTTTAGGTTTAGGCACAAGTTTCCAAGTACCATTAACATGCATAGATTGTATTTCCTCATGCATAGCTTTAAGCCAATCATTAGCTTGACTACACTTAGCAACTTGTTCATAGGTTTCAGGAGTATAAGATCTCACAACTTCAGCAACCAGCAATGCAAACTCAACAATTTTTTCATAACTCTCAAGCAAATTCACATCAAATTTTCTGTTAGGGATTCTTATTCTTGGTTCTCTATCCCTAGCAAGTTGATAGCCAGCTCAGTCATGCACATTTTCATTTAAGGGAATTTCATGATTCACATTATCATACAGTGCATCAGAGGACTCATCTGTATAATTTGTGTTAGAGTTACTTACTTCCCCACCTAATTGGTGAGGGTGCAGAGCTGCAATGTTGTTATCCTGGTTGTCACCTTCTCCAGATTGCTCATTTTCAGCAGAAGGAGTGTCAGCACCAGAGGGCTGACTATTATAGGAATGACCAATGTTGAATTCCTCTTCATCATTGTGGGGTAGGTCATCATATGCATAGAATTGTCCTTGAGAGATCCAAGGTGTGTTTGATGAGGTACCTACATTCTCAACTGGAGGTGTTAGTCTAGTTTTAAAATAAAACTCCTTCTCATTGAAGGTGACTAACCTAGAGGTTATAACTTTGTAACCTCCAAGTTGGATTAAAAGCAGCTTATACCCTTTAACTCCTTCTGGATAGCCCAACATTACACACTTCAAGGCCCTATGGCCTAGGTTGCAGCTTGCCTTATGACACTTGGGCATAGGTTGTACAACCAAAAGGTCTTAAGTGTGCAATATTGGGTTTCTTACCTATCCACATCTCCTGTGGGGTTTTGAACCCAATCATAGAAGATGGGGACCTATTAATGAGGTAGGAAGCTGTAACAATTGCCTCTCCTGATGTGACCCTGCCTCCCATGACGGCCCATGACGAGGAAGAAGCCATGAGCCTACGCTCAGAGGGTCTAGTGACAAGGTCTAGGTCCAAAGCCATCGCCGCCGCCGTCGCGTCACTTGTCGCATGCGTCGTCGCTGGCCAAGGGAGCCCAGACGCCAACCCAAGACTCGTCGTCCTCGCCACCATCGGCATCGGAACATCGCGATCATTGCAGCCGGCATCGCGTGCACCCACTCGCGAGGCCATCGACCCTTCATCGCCGCCTCTCGCGGTGTTTGCATCCATGCCTTTGCCGCGTTCTTTTTGAGACACTCTCTATATTTGTTATTATTGCTTATTTTAGATAATTTCCTTTTATAGTCATTTCTATTTTAGGGTTTGTGCCTTTTGCATGCTTGCATGGGCTAGCCTACTAGGCTCGACTCGGCCCATCCGATGTCTCGCCCTAGTATTTAAGTCAAACTATGTTATTTGTTTTAGCACGTTCAATTTTAATCAAGGTTTCAAGTAGAGTGTTTATCCTCCTTCCCTTGATCGGACGTCACCCTCTATCTTCGCACCCCCATTCCCTCCGTCGCCGATGCTACGGCAATTGCTTGAACCTTCAAGCCAAGTCTTCCTTCGCATCTCCCTTCATCCGCAGTCGATGCTACGACACCAAAGACTTGTCTTTTCAAGTCACCTATCCCTCATTAAATCGCTTTCGCCATCGCTATCTATTCGCCCCATCAATCGCTTCCATCGCGTCCACCATCGCCACCAATTCCATCCAGTCATTCGGTCGCAGACATCATCGCGTTAGCCACCGGGTTCGCTTCATAGCACCACCGTGTCCATCTTGTCAACCTTTCGTGCAAGACAACGTGACTTCTCGCCCAAGACTAGATCCAAAGGTGCCGCCTTTGACAATTGGCTTGTCATCGGAGGCAAGAACACATCAACTGGTATCAGAGCCCAGCAGTCTTGTAAGTCACGAACTCAAGTTTGCATCTTGTTCACAATTTTTTTTCTTGACCCCCATAGTTTGTTTTCGTAAGATCTTGAGAAAAATCAAAGTTTTCATCTTTGCAACACCTAATCGGTTTCTACAAGATAATATCTTGGCCGATTTTTTTCCCCTTGTGCCCTAAGTTTTGGTGTGTTAGGTAATTTGTTATCTTGCATGCTAGAATATTTTGTTTCCTTGTTTCACGCGTAGATAGAGTTTCCTTGTTTGCTAGATTTTGCTTTTTAGTTAAGTTAGCCGAATTTCCTTATAAGATATCAAATCCAATCTTATCTTCTCTCTCCTATATCTAAAGATCACACTTGTGATATTCTTGTTACTTAGGCCGTTTTCTTTTATTTCCTATTGCAAATCTGAAAAGATCAAAAGATAAGATCTCGGATATTATAAAAAAAAAGATATCAAAAAGATATTAAAAAAAAGGTTACCAAGGTTAGGTAAAGCCAAAATAAGGCAACCCTAACCCACTCGACTTGGTCTAAGCTCATCTTCTCTCTCTCTCCGCCGTCTAGGTCAAGCTTCCTAGAAGGTATTTCATGCTTATTAGGTTGCTTTGTTTACGTTTGCATTAGGGTTTCAATTTGTTCTTGTTTGTTTGATTGCAACTTGCTTGATACACCATATATTGTGCAAGCCAAGCCACACTCACGGAAAGCCAAACTAACCCTACCTACGTGAACTTTGTGACTTGACTAGTGATCTTCTTGATTGTTGTTCTTTGTTGTCTTTTGGTTCGTTTTTACTCCCATGTCTGGCCACATTGTTATAGGTAGCATGATGGTTGGACAACGTGAAGAACAACTTGCAGTCGACACCACCAACCCAAATCCACCGTCGTTGGGTCTACCCCAAGACCAACCACCGATTGACCCCCCACAACAAGACCCCATCATGGAGTTGTCTGAGGATCAACGAGAGATCCAAGCTCTTCGTCAATGCGTTGCTCAATTTGAATCAAGAGAACGCACAACACAACTCGTGCCCACTCCAACTCCATTGAGTGCTATGGACGCGCCGGCTAAACCATGAGCCACCAACGTCGGTCCATCGAAGACTAGAGTAGACAAAGGCAAAGGAATCATGCCTTCTACATCTCATCATCAACCACAACTCAATCATATGCAAAGTGTCATCGAGAGTCGCCAAGGCTTCGTTTCGCACACGGACCGCTACGTGCCCAGAGCCACACCCGCTGGCTTCGACACCTGCTCCGACAACGACCGCGACGCCGAGGACACTCAAGGTGAGTTTTCTGAACCATACAACTTTGATGATCGCTATGCCTCTCGGAGAACCCATAGACGCGTACCGGGCTCAGTGCCACGCGAAGGCCGCCCTCGCCGAGCCGAGCAAGCCGACGCGACGCCAAGGAGACCTAGTCGCCGACCAAGTGGGCATACGCAACGCGATGATCAATTGAGGACCCCAACTACCCAGCCACAGAGCCATGAGGTACGTGATCATCTTCGACACCAAAGTGTTCGGACGCCGCGTTACGGCATCGATGAAGGAATCGAAGAGGAGGAAGACGCCTACGACTGTGAACCCACTTCTCTGCACGCGGGCACACCATTGAGTTTGGTAAGGCATCGTCTCCTCACAATCAAGGAAGCGAGCCTCCACGACCAACGCGAGAACTTGTTCCACACAAGGGCTCTCGTCCAGACGGCTTCCTTGAGTGTCATAGTTGATGGAGGATCATGTGCTAACATTGTCAATGAGAAGGTCGTGACACACTTCAAGTTGCCTACGACGCCTCATCCACAACCTTATGCCCTCCAATGGATTTCTTCAAGTCCAGGTAACACAGTATCTCGCCAATGCTTAGTTTCTTTTTCCATAGGCCTATACTGTGATTCTATACTTTGTGATGTCGTTGCAATGGACGCCACCCATATTTTGCTTGGGCGCCCATGGCAATTCGACAGACGCGTGCTCCATGATGGCTATTTGAACACTTATGTGTTCAATTACCACGGGAAGCGCGTCACCTTGCATCCAATGTGATATGACCCTGCCTCCCATAACGGCCCAAGACGAGAAAGAAGCCATGAGCCTACGCTCACAAGGCCAGTCACAAGGTCTAGGTCCAAAGCCATCGCCTCCGCCGTCGCATCACTAGTTGCACGCGTCATCGCTGGCCAAGGAAGCCCAGAAACCAATCCAAGACTCGTCGTCCTCGCCACCATCGGATCAACGCATTCTTTTGAAGACGGCAACACTTCGTCGTCATCTTCACCGCGTTAGGAGTTTCACGCGTTCTTTTAAGACACTATCTATATTTGGTATTTCCAGCGTGTTTTAGATAGTTTCCTTTGATAGCTTTACATAGTTTCCTTTCATAGCATTTTAGATAGTTTCCTTTTAGTCATTCTATCTTTTAGGGTTTGTGCCTTTTTGCATGCTTGCATGGGCTAGCCCACGAGGTTCGACTCGGCCCATCCGACGTCTCACCTCCCCTATTTATGCCCGACTTTGTTAATGTTATTTCTTACGTTCAAGTTAAAGTTCAAGGTTTCAAGTAGAGTGTTAATTCCTCCTTCCCTTGATCGGACGTCACCCATATCCCTCTCATCCCCATTCCCTCCGCCGCCGACGCTACGATAATCGCTTGTTCTTCTCAAGCAAAGTCTATCTTCGCATCTCCTTCATCCGCATTCGACGCTATGACACCCGAAAGACTTGTCTTTTCAAGCCTTATATCCTTCACCAAATCGCTTCCGCCACCGCTAGCAATTCTCCCATCAAATCGCTTCTATCACCACCGAGTTCCTTGTTGTCGCCACCGTCTTCCCAGTCGCTAACGTCAACAAACCCATTCATCATGATCTTCCGCTCGCGATCATCCCCATCATCGTGTTCCATAGCAGAATCACAACATCGAGTGACTTCCCAACCAAGACTAGATCCAAAGGCGTCACCTTTGACAATTTGGCTTGTCATCGGAGGCAAGGACACATCACAATGTCTCCCCATGAGATCTTGCAGGACCAGGTTGAGCGTGATCGCCAGAAGGCCATTGAGACCGCGTCTCATAGGTCAAACGAGTGCCCAGAGGCACTCCAATGGCAAAACTCCTCCAATTCTGGCAAAATTTCGTCTCCACCGGGCACTACAAAGAAGAGGAACAATGCCATAGCTGGGACACCAAATGCCCATCTGGATCGTCATAGCGCCGCTGCTGGTGCCGCTGGGAAGGCCAAGAAAGGCACTCTAGAGACTTGGCCAGGATTTTCCACTTCTGGCTCGAGCACTGGTCCACCTATACCCAATGCTCCACATAATTCCACAAGCGCCTTGCCGTCGACGAAGTTTGCCGATCCGTTGCCGCAGATGTCTCCTTTGCAAGGAAAATGTGAGCGACGCTTGCTTTTGGCCAGGCCCAGTGACCTCACTGCGTGTTTGACTGGCAAGGCACCATGTTTTCTGCTTGTGCCAACCCCTTGCATCCCTGAGTCGTCGAATGCCGCGTCCGTGCCGCCAGCCACTGTGACCTTACTCGCCGCTTTCGACGATGTCTTCCCCGATGAGTTGCCATAAGGATTACCTCCACTGAGAGGCATTGAGCACTAGATTGACCTTGTAACAGGTGCTTCCTTTCCCAATCGCGCTGCGTATAGATCTAGCCTAGAGGAGACCAAAGAGCTCCAGCGCCAAGTGCAAGAGTTGTTGGATCGCGGCTACGTAAGGGAATCTCTCTCCCCTTGTGTTGTTCCAGTGATCCTTGTACCCAAGAAGGATGGCACATGGAGAATGTATGTTGATTTCCGCGCGATAAACCAGATCATTGTCAAGTATAGGCATCCTATTCCATGCCTCGACGATATGCTTGATGAACTTCATGGCACCACACTTTTCTCCAAGATAGATTTGAAGAGTGGTTATCACCAAATCAGGATGAAAGAAGGTGATGAGTGGAAGACCGCGTTCAAGACGAAGTATGGGCTCTACGAGTGACTTGTCATGCCATTTGGGCTCACGAACGCGCCAAGCACCTTCATGCGCGTGATGAACCACGTCTTGAGAACCTTCCTTGGCAAGTTTGTCATCGTTTATTTCGATGACATCCTTGTGTATTCACGGAGCCTGGAGGAGCATGTCGATCACCTTCGCCAAGTGCTCGAGTGCCTTCGACGCGAGAGCCTATTCGCCAATCTGGCCAAGTGCTCATTTTGCTCCGCGTCCACAAATTTTCTGGGCTATGTCGTGAGTAGTGATGGTCTGCGCGTCGACGAAGAAAAGATCGCGGCCATCAAAGAGTGGCCAACGCCGATGACGCCGATGCAAGTGCGAAGCTTTCTCGGCCTCGCAGGATTTTATAGGCGCTTTGTTCGAGACTTCTCCTCCATTGTCGCGCCTTTGCATGAGTTGATGAAGAAGGGAAGCACTGTCTTATGGCTTGAGACCCACGAAGAGGCCTTCTCGGCCTTGAAGCGGGCCTTGTGCCAGGCGCCTTTGCTCCAACTCCCCGACTTCGCCAAACATTTTGAGGTGGAGTGTGATGCCTCAGACATAGGCATTGGTGGTGTGCTATACCAAGAGAAGAGGCCCATTGCATATTTCAGTGAGAAGCTCACGGGGGCCACACTCAATTACCCCACCTACGAAAAAGAATTATATGCCCTAATACGTGTGTTAAAGACATGGGAACATTACCTTTGGCTGCGTGAATTTGTCATCCACAGCGACCACGCAGCCTTGAGCTATTTGAAGAGCCAAGCCCACCTCAATCGACGCCATGCTCGTTGGATGGAATTTCTTGAGACATTTCCTTATGTCGTGGTCCACAAGAAGGGAAAGGAGAACATTATCGATGACGCGTTATCTCGAAGGTATGTTCTCTTGACTCATGTGCAAACTAAAGTTTTGGGTTTTGCTTTGATTAAAGAATCGTATGCTAGTGATCCTTTCTTTGCCCCTATATTCGAGCATTGCCTGAGATTTCGAGAGTTTGAGTCATATTTCCTTTCTGAGGGTTATTTATACAAGGCTAGTCGCTTTTGCATCCCTAGTTATTCCATTAGGCTCCTTTTGATTCAGGAAGCACACGAAAGTTGTGGACACTTTGGGATTAGTAAGACCTTGGCCGCCCTAAGAGAACATTTCTTTTGGCCTAAAATGACCCACCAAGTGACTAGGTTTTGTAGAAGTTGTGTGACATGCCAAAGAGCCAAAGCTAGGTCAAGCCCACATGGCCTCTACACACCATTGCCCATTCCTAGTGCCCCCTGGGAAGATTTGTCTATGGATTTCATCACGGGTTTGCCCCTCTCTAGACAAGGTAAAGACTCTATTTTTGTGGTTGTAGATAGATTTTCTAAGATGGCACATTTTATTGCTTGTAAGACAACCCATAGTGCTAGTGAGATTGCCGATCTATTCTTTGAGCATGTGGTGCGTCTTCATGGAGTCCCACGTACCATAGTGAGTGATAGGGATTCTAAATTCGTTGGTCATTTTTGGAGAACTCTTTGGGGTAAGCTAGGAACAAAACTCCTATTTCCCACTAGCTACCACCCCCAGACCGATGGCCAAACGGAGGTCACAAATCGAACCCTAGGAGCCCTCCTTCGCACGATGCTAAAAGCCAACCCTAGGCGTTAGGAGGACTTACTATCACTTGTCGAGTTTTGTTACAATAGATGCAGACACACGACGACCAAGTTGACACCTTTCGAAGTGGTGTATGGCATGAATCCTTTGACGCCGCTTGATTTGTCGCCGCGACCACTGCGATACCCAGTGCATGTCTCTGCCGCCACGCAGAGCAGGTATAAGAGCTCCATCGACGAACCAGGGACCAATTGGAAAGAAGGGCCGCATAGTATGCCTCCCAGAAGAACAATGGCCGACGCCGCATCATTTTTGCACCCGGGGATCTCGTCTGGGTGCACTTGCGAAAAGAAAGGTTCCCCTCGCGGCGCAAGCACAAATTGGCACCGCGTGGAGATGGTCCATTCCACGTGATAAAGGTCATAGGGGACAATGCCTATCAACTCGAGCTTCCCCTAGATTTTGGAGTCCACGCGTCCTTCAACGTCGCGGACTTGACACCATATGTGGATCCTGAGTTTGATGATGGTGAAGCGGGGATGCTTTACAGCCAAGTGGGGGAGGGTGATGTGACCCTACCTCCCATGACGACCCAAGACGAGGAAGAAGCCATGAGCCTACGCTTAGAGGGCCCAGTGACAAGGTCTAGGTCCAAAGCCATCGTCGTCGCCGTCGTGTCACTTGTCGCACGCGTCGTCGCTGGCCAAGGGAGCCCAGACGCCAACCCAAGACTCGTCGTCCTCGCCACCATCGGCATCGGAACACCGCGATCATTGCAGCCGGCATCGCCTGCACCAACTCGCGAGGCCATCGACCCTTCGTCGCCGCCTCTCGCGGTGTTTGCATCCATGCCTTCGTCGCGTTCTTTTTGAGACACTTTCTATATTTGTTATTATGGCTTATTTTAGATAGTTTTCTTCTATAGTCATTTCTATTTTAGGGTTTGTGCCTTTTGCATGCTTGTATGGGCTAGCCCACTAGGCTCAACTCGGCCCATCCGATGTCTCGCCCTAGTATTTAAGTCAAACTATGTTATTTGTTTTAGCATGTTCAATTTTACTCAAGGTTTCAAGTAGAGTGTTTATCCTCCTTCCCTTGATCGGACGTCACCCTCTATCTTCGCAACCCCATTCCCTCCGCCGCTGACGCTACGGCAATTGCTTGAACCTTCAAGCCAAGTCTTCCTTCGCATCTCCCTTCATCCGCAGTCAACGCTACGACACCAAAGACTTGTCTTTTCAAGTCACCTATCCCTCATTAAATTGCTTCCGCCATCGCTATCTATTCGCCCCATCAATCGCTTCCATCGCGTCCACCATCGCCACCAATTTCATCCAGTCAATCGCTCGTGGACATCATCGCGTTAGCCAACGGGTTCGCTTCATAGCACCACCGTGTCCATCTTGTCAACCTTTCGTGCAAGACAACGTGAGTTCTCGCCCAAGACTAGATCCAAAGGTGTCGCCTTTGACAATTGGCTTGTCATCGGAGGCAAGAACACATCATCTCCCCACATAACATTTTTCATTCCAGAGCTAATTAACATGCATCTAGCTTTTTCTAGAAGTGTTCTATTCATCCTCTCAACAGTGTCATTCCGTTGAGGGGTACCAGGTACAATAAGATGCATTTTAATACAATTTAATTTGCAGTACTCATCAAAGGGCTTATTATAGAATTCTAGGCCATTGTCAGTTTTCAAGCATTTCAGTTTGTGATCAAACTGACTTTCTACCATTTTTTTCATGACTTAAAGTTTTCAAATGCATCATTCTTTGCTTTCAGTAAGTAGATCCAAACCTTTCTAGAATAATGATCAATGAGAGATAGGAAATATAGTCTACCTCCCATAGTTGCAACCTGGGCAGGGCCCCACAAGTATGAATGCACATATTCAAGATGTTAGTAGCAACATATGCAGATTTACTGAAACTATGAGCATGCTTCTTGCCAAGTATGCAATTTTCACAAAACTCTAAATCACATGTTTTTTTATTATCAATCATGCCATTCACAAACAATTGATGCATGCCTTTATTTCCTATATGCCCTAACCTAGCATGCCATGCCTTAGTATAATCAGAATTATCATGATTAACAACTTTATTAGAGACATTCAATTCATGAGTAGCAATAGCATAGCAAAGTCCTCCCTTTTTAATGCTCTTAATAATTTCTCTTACTCCATTAAAAGTGTTAATATGACAATTTAAATCATCAAAGGCAGATTCAGACAACAAATTTATCCTTAAGTTAGGCACCCATCTAACATTTTGTAACACTCAAATCTTGCCATCATGTATCCTAAAAGGAACATTTCCAACCCCCTTAATAGGTAAAGAAATATGATCACCCAACATGACATTACCCCCATCATGCATATTCAAAGAGCTAAAAAATTTCTTATTAGGAGTAGCATGCATAGTACATCCTGAATCAAGGATCCATGAGTCATAATCAGTCATAGATCCAACAACAAGGAGTTCATTATCATACTGATGACATGCTTCACACAAATTGCATTGATTATTCTGAGAATCCTTATTTTTCTCTTTATTTTTCTCATCTCTTTTCTTTTTATGACAGTCAGAAGCATAATGACCCAACTTCCCATAATAGAAACACTTAACATTAGAAGTGTCATTATCATGCTGTTTCTCAGAGTTGTTATCTTTCTTGAATTTCTTTCCTTTCCTATTATTCTTGCTTTTACCCTTAGCCATCACGACTTCATTCTTAGTCTCAGTTTTAGACCCATTCTTGATCTTAAACACTTTTAGAGATTCATTTTTTTGAATGATAGACTTAGTGATTTTAGCCATAGTAAGTTCATCATGGACATATTGTATCACATCTTTCAGGGTATCAAATTGGATAGGCAAAGAATTCAACAACAACACAACCCGATGAGTTTCCTTAATCTCAGCTTCACATCTTTTTAAGTCTTGTGTCATTTTCAGAAAGACATCAAAGTTCTCTTGAATAATCATATGCACATCCATCTTAAAGGTAAATAGTTTGCATAACAGATATATGCGGCTAGACAAAGATTTTTTTTCAAGAAAATAGTTTCAAGGGCATCCCATAAGGGTTTAGGTCTAATCATTATCTCTGAATGGGCCAGATCTTGCATATCCTTTTTGACATCAACAGTGATCTCAGCAGGCCATTCATCAACCACAGCCTTGTAGCATTTTTCTTTAATAAGTATTGCCTTCATCTTCACCTTCCACATGGCGAAGTCAATGTTTCCATCAAAGGGTTTCAACCTCATATACTCTGCCATCACCACAGTCAAAAGACAATCAGTAATGTGCAAGGAAAAAAAGAGTTTTATAGAAACCAACACACGAGTTCTAATGTCAAGAAACACAGAGCTCAACCCAAGGCCACACACACATGCAGATATCAAGCTTGCAACACGCAAGAAACTTCAATATCCAACAGTAAACCCTAGAAGTGAAATCTTGCTCAACCAATTAGATCAAGTAACAAGAAATCACAAATCACACATCAAAGTGCAGCAGAAACAAAGCAAACACAGAGAACAAAGCTTTGATACCACTTTGTAAATCTCAGTAAACAAATCCGATCGATCCAAACCACAATCGCATGATTTGCAAGTCAAAACACAACTAAAGAATCGCAAAGCAGAAAGGACACATGATATGTTCACGTAGTTCGGCAAAAACCTACTATGCGGAGTCTCATCAGGGAGACTCCCCAAGCATGCACTAATTTCCAGAGATTTCAGCAAGGTTACAAACCAAGAAACGAGAACGGAAAAACACAGAGAACCAGAAAAACAAGTGACCAAGACACGGAGACGAGGAAGGAAGACGAGCGAACGGGTTTTGGCCCCAAATCAAGGCTGAGAAGCTTCGAGATAGAAGCTTCTTCAAACTCGCCACTACAAACGCCAAGTAACACCGTCGGAACATGACAACCACCGTGGAAGCCACCGCGAGCGAGACAATCTCTTTCTCTCTCTTTTTCTCTCTGTGAATGGAAACGACGCAAGGAACTACTGAAGCCCTAGCTTCTGTCAGAGAGGCTTATAAAGCTAGGTCAAGGGAGAGCTGCAACACGCAATGCAGCGTTTCATTTAACACCCACACAGAAGACGCGAAGCAAAGCTGGGCAAGGCCCACCAATTTGGGCCTCTCTCTTAGTCTCGGCCCAATCCAACGCAGGAAAGACAAACCCGAGTGCAAGCCCTCCAATCGGCTAAGCCAGGGTTGCTCACTGAACCCGATTCAGTCTCATACCGTGTTGAGCTCGGTTCACGTGTCTCGGACCCGGTTCACCTAACTGTTCTACCCGGTTCTTAATTTCTCTTGGTTTGATCTACCATTTTCTATTTACATAGATACAAACTATAGATTACAACATTTACAACAACAAATGTCACCACATTTCATCCATGGTCAAAAGGCTTCGTGCGCAACACCCCCAAAAGCAACATAAGTGCGCATTTATTAATTGCCTTCAAATACATGGCTAAATATTGGGCAAAGACTCCATAGGTTCTTGAAATGGTCATATATGCAGCAATTCTCTACCCAAAAGCATAGCAACCCATAAACTTTTAACAGAAGATGCAAGCTCTACATCAAACCCTAATGGGCAACACAAAAACATAATTCCATGCTTCCTCCTAAAGTCCTTAAGAAGCTTAGTTCATGCAGTGACTTCCTCATACCAGTCACGTGTTAACTTCAAATTGATTTGCCTCTACTTAATAACAAGAGAAGCCTCCATCGCCTTCAATGCTCCCCTAAAAATTTCCCGCAGCAATTGGGCACTAAAGAATAAACTAGAAGGGGTAACAAAAGCATTCTAATTAGCCTCCACAATAGTTTGAATCAAAGGATATAAGCAATCCAATCAAATCGTCCAGTAGAATTCAAGCGGTAAGAAAAGCTCAAGCCATAATCTACATGTCGAGCACTAGTTAAATCCCCTTCAAGATCAAAACAAAACACTTATGTACCTAAACTTATCATCATAGCAGCCATCATAACATCACTTTTCACAATTTGAGTTTTTTTTCGCCATTCCATCAATAGAATTTGCATACAGCCTAGAAGACAACTTATAGGAATCCAATAAGGTTGAGTCACTTTGCAATAAGTCCAGTTCAGTAACTTGAGAACTGTGATTTATGAGAATCTTGAACAAATATAAATAAATCATTCATAAATTATTAAAAAAAATCTTAAATAATAAAATCCAACCTAATCTTTCTCATTTTGAATTCATAATCTAGTCAAATCTTTAATTACTTGCAACTCTTTTTCTCCTAACATGATATGCATAATTAGAAAATCCTAAACTCAATGATTACATGGAAAAATTAATAAATCAGTTAATTTTATGTTAATAAATTTTAGATAAGTTTACCATAAAATTGTTAGGCCAAGGGCATAAATTGGTGATGGGGAGAAGGTCATTGATTTGATAAGCAAAAACAGTCACAAACAAACAAAAAGGTTCACAAACCAACACCATACTATGTCACTTCCTCACATGATGCCCACTTAATTATTGGGTCCCCTTAATTAAATGTGGGTGGGGCCTTTAAATTTCTTTTTGATTTGGACTATTAACCATTCAATCTTTGTTATTAGATCATATCACTAAAGTCCTAGTCCCATATCGAATATCATAAAATTTCTCTTTCTTGGGGCTATGGTTCAGTAGTAGATGGTTGGGCCGTACATATTTTCTTACAATTTATTTGTTTACTAATCCACTTAAATTTAAAATTTACCACTCAAATTCAATATTTGTAAAGAAAATAACAATTCTTAATTAAGGGTGGAATACTTTAAGAATGGATTTGACATGACTAAAACTTTATCTTACCCGTAAAGTGGTACCATAAAAAGTGAAAGATAACAATAAAAATGTAAGATTCGTGTATCGAATTTAAAGGGGAGTTATAATGACATTAGTTGAAATTGTGGATTAATAGTGTCCAAAGGTGTATCATCAATAAAATTGAATTTTCATCAAAAAAATAAAATAAAGTTGAATGAAATTGACAGACGCCTATGTACGTGATTTTACTTTGATCTTATACAACTCGTAACACTACAGTAGTATAGTAGTATGTGTATATATATGTAGCTATCTACACTTACTCCACGTCCAACAACCTCCCTATAGTAATTTCTGATTTGGTTCTATTTGTGCTGTCATCCTTTTTTTTTTCTTTTCTTTTCTTTCCTTTTTAAAGAACAATCGACAAGTTGATTTTAATATGTCATGTCAATGTAATTTGCTGATCAAGACTTGTGACAACCTTACAGTCTTAAATGTAGTACAAAATATATGTGATACCCCTTGAGAGATCGATATGATTATCAAAGATATAAGAAGATTATTTACTTACTTTAATGATGTTAAAATCCAACATTACTACCGCGAAGCTAACTAGGCTGTAAACTTTCTAGCTTTTCAAGATTGTGATTTTGAGACTTTACGTTTACTAGGTCATATTAGTAGCTTGAACAGTAACGTGTCCCTTTACCCTATGTTGAAGGTTTTTCTTATGATTATCCGAAAGGATAATTTAGCCTGGTCCTTTCTTAGGGTCTAGTTCTTAATTATGTACAAAAAAAAAACTTGTCTATTGACGTGGCTAAAACCTATTCGCAAATGTACATGTCAGTTGTAATGGTTAAATGTCGTTTTCCAAGGGTTAATGTCATATCAATTGTAACGTCGAATCAATAAGCTAAATCGTAAAAATAAAGTTTTCTTTTAATTATAACTAAGAAACAAGTAATAATTGTAAAATATGATTTTAATCAAAGCTTCTAGGTCGGGTAAATTAAAAGATCACCACAACAATGCTTTAGTAGACTCAAATAGAAAAAAAATGCTTGAACTTAGCCTGACATCATTGAATGTAACTATCTAGATTCAGTTAACATATTTCTAGATTCATTTAACATCCACTTCCACTTGCAAATTAATTAAGATCTAAACCCTTTGGGCACTTAGAATCTAAAAATTATACTGAATTAACATATACATTGAATTAACATACATTCTCATGACTTGCTAGATTCAATCTAAATTTATGTAATAACTCACCTTAAAATAAAAAGGCATTATGATAATTTTATTTTAATAATAACAAAAGTTATGGAATTTATTTTAGGAGTTTTTGCGCCAACGACCCGTTATATGGCACATTTTACATGAAACCACCTGTTATATCGATAATTATTCTAAACCACCCATTAAAAGGCTTTTATTAACAAAAAGCCACCCAAGAGATCATTCCGTCACTTTTGCCGTTAATTTGAGTAATACCAATGTTTTTTTACATTTTTATTTAAAAAAATATTTATTTTCGTTTTTTTGTTGATGTTTTTTCCCCAAATTTGTTCCCAAAAATTAATATTTAGCCTGGTCCTTTCTTAGGGTCTAGTTCTTAACTATGTACAAAAAAAAGACTTGTCTATTGACGTGGCTAAAACCTATTCGCAAATATACATGTCAGTTGTAATGGTTAAATGTCATTTTTCCAAGGGTTAATGTCATATCAATTGTAACGTCGAATCAATAAGCTAAATCGTAAAAATAAAGTTTTCTTTTAATTATAACTAAGAAACAAGTAATAATTGTAAAATATGGTTTTAATCAAAGCTTCTAGGTCGGGTAAATTAAAAGATCACCACAACAATGCTTTAGTAGACTCAAATAGAAAAAAATGCTTGAACTTAGCCTGACATCATTGAATGTAACTATCTAGATTCAGTTAACATGTGTCTAGATTCAATTAACATCCACTCCCACTTGCAAATTAATTAAGATCTAAATTCTTTGGGCACTTAGAATCTAAAAATTATACTGAATTAACACATACATTGAATTAACATACATTCTCATGACTTGCTAGATTCAATCTAAATTTATGTAATAACTCGCCTTAAATTAGAAATGCATTATGATAATTTTATTTTAATAATAACAAAAGTTATGGAATTTATTTTAGGAGTTTTTGCGCCAACGACCCGTTATATGGCACATTTTACATGAAACCACCTATTATATCGATAATTATTTTAAACCACCCATTAAAAGGCTTTTGTTAACAAAAAGCCACCCAAGAGATCCTTCCGTCACTTTTGCCGTTAATTTGAGTAATACCAATGTTTTTTTACATTTTTATTTTAAAAAATATTTATTTTCGTTTTTTTGTTGATGTTTTTTCCCCAAATTTGTTTCCAAAAAAATAATATTTAGCCTGGTCCTTTCTTAGGGTCTAGTTCTTAACTATGTATAAAAAAAAAGACTTGTCTATTGACGTGGCTAAAACCTATTCGCAAATGTACATGTCAGTTGTAATGGTTAAATGTCATTTTTCCAAGGGTTAATGTCATATCAATTGTAACGTCGAATCAATAAGCTAAATCGTAAAAATAAAGTTTTCTTTTAATTATAACTAAGAAACAAGTAATAATTGTAAAATATGGTTTTAATCAAAGCTTCTAGGTCGGGTAAATTAAAAGATCACCACAACAATGCTTTAGCAGACTCAAATAGAAAAAAATGCTTGAACTTAGCCTGACATCATTGAATGTAACTATCTAGATTCAGTTAACATGTGTCTAGATTCAATTAACATCCACTCCCACTTGCAAATTAATTAAGATCTAAATCCTTTGGGCACTTAGAATCTAAAAATTATACTGAATTAACATATACATTGAATTAACATACATTCTCATGACTTGCTAGATTCAATCTAAATTTATGTAATAACTCACCATAAATTAGAAAGGCATTATGATAATTTTATTTTAATAATAACAAAAGTTATGGAATTTATTTTAGGAGTTTTTGCGCCAACGATCCGTTATATGACACATTTTACATGAAACCACCTGTTATATCGATAATTATTCTAAACCACCCATTAAAAGGCTTTTGTTAACAAAAAGCCACCCAAGAGATCATTCCGTCACTTTTGCCGTTAATTTGAGTAATACCAATGTTTTTTTACATTTTTATTTTAAAAATATTTTTTTTTGATTTTTTTTTGATTTTTTCCCCCAAATTTGTTTCCCAAAAATTAATACAATGAATGCATTCTAACATACTAACTCATGCACGTTTATATATGCACTTAATTTATATTTATTATTTTTCAAAAAATATATTTTTCTCAAAAATCATTATTTTATCAAAAATTAATATCATGCACTTTAGCATTTTAATCATGCATTTTAACATACTAACTCATGCACTTTAGCATTTTAATCATACACTTTAACATACTAAGTATATTAAAAAAATAGGGAAAAATTAATTTATTTTTTAAAACAATTCATAAAAAAATCGGGGAAGTTTTTTTCAAAAAAACATTTTTGAAAAAAAAATGTAAAAAAAAAACATGGTATTACTCGTAATTTTAAAAAAGAACGAGGGGTATAAGTGTCTTTTCATACAAATTAACGGCAAAAATGACGAAAGGATCTCCTGGGTGGCTTTTTGTTAACGGAAGCCTTTTAATGGGTGATTTAGAATAATTATCAATATAACAAGTGATTTCATGCAAAATGGGCCATATAACGGATGGTTTGGCGCAAAAACCCCTTTATTTTATTTCTTTTATAAAGGAGTAATTTAAATTTTCATTAACTTAACTCCAGAATTTATGTTAAGATAATTTGTGTGCATATTATTAAATGGGTTACAATAATATAGTGTAGAAGTTAATGATAAAGTGTAACCGTGAATGGTGTTTTGGAGTTTACATTGTGTAAATTGATATTAACATTATGTTAATTATGATATAAATATTGAAAGCTTAAGTGAAAATGTGACTTAAGTAGAAAACAAGATTAATTTACTCCTTACATCTTAAACTTGAGTTAAGATGTGTAATTAAACTTAGGTTAATTTTATAAAATAAGTTTGGGAAGTTTTATAATTTTCAAAACTTAAAATTTGGGTTAATTTTGCCACAACTTCGAAAAGTTAGGCCAGATGTTGTAATTAAGGGTTTGTTTGGTGAGAGTATTTATAAAGACTTTTTTGGTTAAAACGTACTTTTTTGGGAAAAGTAGTTTTTGAAATTTGAAATTTGAGTGGTATGGGGAAGTGTGTAAGGAGAAAAAAAAATACTTTTTACAAATAAAGACATTATAAATATGAGGCTAAACAAGGCCTAAGTGAAATAAGGGGGAGGGCGAGCGTCAAGAAGGCTATCTTCCTCCTCCTCTGTTCAACGCATCCTAGGGTTAACTTCAATGGCAAAATTCGAGCTTGTCTTCAAGAATTGAGCATAATTGAGCCATGGGCTCTAAAGACTGGATCAATAAGAATCAAACCCACATAAATTCGAGATCAATTGATTGCTTAAATCTCAAAAATTCCGATTGGAAGTAAATCAGTGTTCAAGGCATATTGGAGCAAAATTTGCGAAATTCGGCCTTATCCGAATCAATTGCGAGGTAAAAACGGTGGATTATGTTGGTGGAGTAATGGGCAACCAAAGCCCTATAAATTTGTCATTGATTTATTGCAAATCGACACCAAAAACTCAATATCAAACTAATTATTCACGTTTTTTTCAATGTTGTTGAACATCTATTTATCATATTTTTTTCGGCCACCACAGTGCACCTCCGACTCTGATTCCAAGTCCTGAACTATACTAGACTCGGCGGATCCTAGCGGGGGAGGCCTCCCCCTCCGCCGCCCCCTAGATCCGCCACTGACTATATGACTTGTAAACACATGATAACATTCTAGGACATGTATTTTGTATTATAGTTTAGGTCATTTCACTCGTTTTCTATATAATTTCTAGCATTATTTGTTACATTTCAATTCGGATGTCTATACTCATAAGTTGCGCATTTCATGTATTTAGAAGTTTGATCAAGACATTCAGAGCATCTTTGGTGTCGAGCATCAGAGGATCACGTAGTAGTCGAGCCACATAAATACAAGTATGGAGAATTAGAAGAACTTGCACGAGTCAAGAAGGATCCACACAGATAACGAAGAGCTTGTGCCCCAAACGCACGGTCTAGAAAAGAGTTCAGCTCGTGTGCACAAAATGCACGATCGTGCAACAACGTTCGGTAAAGACAATTTGGTCGTGCGTCTCAATCAAACTATCATTTTGAGGGCCGTGTGCCATCTACATTCATGTTTAAATTGCTTCAGACACAAGACCCGAGTTGAGGGTCATGCACACAAAATGCACGGTCGTGCATCCACTTTTCGATAACAATTCTTGTCGTGCGTCTTAGACACACAACCCAGATGCGTGTTGTTTACCCTTATCTTCGCAGATCCAGAATTTTGGTTTCAAAAACTTTTCATCTCTAACTATAAACACTTTGTTATTAGGGCTTGTAACCTTTCATATTTGCCTAGACCTAGTTGTTTGCCTCTGTCAAATTTCAGCTTTGGAGCTTGTGTTACTACATTCAAGACTAAGTTCTTCTTTCTCTTTAATTTTGTTCATGGTTTCCATAGTTAAAATGATTTCTGTAATTGTAATTATGTTTGGCTAATTCCATATTTCTAGGGTTCGGGTGATCCCAACGATGCGTATGTAGACTTGTTTATGATATTTGCTTGAATGAAAACGTGAAACTCTTTTACCCATTTTGATATGAAAGATCTAGGTCATGCACATAAAATTTTAGGAGTTAAGATTGTGAGAAACAGAATAAAAAGGACTATGTTCCTGTCTCAAACTGATTATCTTTCAAAGGTGCTTGATAGGTTTGCTATGACTCACGCTAAGCCTGCACCTATACCCTTAGGAGAGCACCTTGACCTTTCCAAACATTTCTTCCCTATTACTGAATCTGACAAAAAGAAAATGGAAAATGTTCCCTATGATGTTGTTGTTGGTTCTATTATGTATGTTATGCTATGCACAAGGCCTGATCTTGCATTCTCTATTAGTGTGCTAAGTAGATATATGTCCAATCCTGGTGATAGGCATTGGCAAGCTATGAAATACTTGCTTAAATATGTTTGTGGTACTAAGAACTTGGGACTTGTTTATTCTGAGCACATCCCTATAAATGAGTTACAAGGGTATGTTGACTCGGATTATGCAAGTAACAAAGACAATAGAAAATCCACCACTGCATTCTACTACACTTGAGCTGGGAATTGCATATCCTGGAAAAGCCAGCAACAATCTATTATTGCACTTTCATCCACAGAGGCTGAGTATATAGCTGCAATTGAGGCTTCTAAGGAAGCTATCTGGTTACAAGGTATCTTATATGAGATTGAAGGTAAAGAGTATATGCCCACACTGAACATGGACAGTCAGAGTGCCTTATATCTTTGTAAAGATCCTATTTATCATGAAAGAACTAAGCACAAAGATGTTAGAATCCACTTTATAAGAGATATGATGGAGAAGCAGGCTATTACTGTGAAGAAGATCAAAGGTGATATTAATCCTGCTGGTTTTGGTACTAAGATTGTACCTTCTAACAAATTTGTGTTCTGCAGGAATACACTCCAGATCAATGATGTAACGTGAGATGTGGCCTTGAGTCCATGATGAAAGGGATCACTCACCCAAAAGAGTATGCACGAAGTTTCCAGGGATTTGGATTTAACAAACTTAGATTAAGAGGGCATTTGTAAATGTTATAATCTATAGTTTGTATCTATGTAAATAGCAAATGGTAGATCAAACCAAGAGAAATTGAGAACCGGGTAGAACAGCAGGTGAACCGGGTCCGAGGCACGTGAACCGAGCTCAACACGGTATGAGATTGAACCGGGTTCAGTGAGCAACCCCGGCTTAGCCGGTCGGACGGCTTGCACTTGGGTTTGTCTTTCCTGCGTTGGATTGGGCCGAGACTAAGAGAGAAGCCCAAATTGGTGGGCCTTGCCTAGCTTTGCTTCGCGTCTTCTATGTGGCTGTTAAATGAAACGATGCGTTGCGTGTTGCAGCTCTCCCTTGACCTAGCTTTATAAGCCTCTCTGGCAGGAGCTAGGGCTTCAATAGTTCCTTGTTCCGTTTCCATTCACCGAGAGAAAAAGAGAGAAAAGAGAGAGAAGAAGGAGATCGCCTCACTCGTGGTGGCTTCCACTATGGTTGTTCTATTCTGGCGATGTTACTTGGCGTTTGCAGTGGCGAGTTCGAAGAAGCTTCTATCTCGAAGCTTCTCAGTCTTGATTGGGGGCCGAAACCCTTTCGCTCGTCTTCCTTCCTCGTCTTTGTGTCTTTGTCTCTCGTTTTTCCTGGTTCTCTGTGTTTTGCCGTTCTCGTTTCTTGGTTTGTAACCTTGCTGAACTCTCTGGAAATTAGTGCATGCTTGGGGTGAGTCTCCCCGTTGAGACTCCGTAGAGTAGGTTTTTGCCGAACTACGTGAACATATCTTGTGTCATTTCTGATTTGCGATTCTTTAGTTGTGTTTCAACTTGCAAATCGTGCGATTGTGGTTTGGATCGATCAGATCTGTTTACTGAGATTTACTGCTGCATTTGGGATAATACATGTGGATGGTAATTCAGATTATTCTCTACAGTTTCATCTTTGTGCTTGTGCAATTTTTACAATTCCTCCGTCCAAGGAGAAAGTTTGATGATAAGTTAGTCTTTGAATTTGAGTAGGTAATCATGAGTAGCACCAGGAGATATTTTCAAGTCGTTGGCATGTAGTTGAAGCCACAAGAGAATTGCATGCACTTTAGCATTTTAATCAGATGACTGCTTATACACTAAAGTGGAAGTTATTGAGTTGTGCAATGAGGTGTTATTTGATTTCCTTACTTTCATATCTGGGAACAAGAGAATTGCATCAATTGGGCATGAATTAAGAGTTATAAAAGTTCATAGTGGAAGAGATCTTTTGGGTTAAAGAAATTACTGGAGGAGTACTTGGTTCAGGAAATAAGCACTCTAATAAAAGAGTTTCACGTTTTCATTCAAGCAAATATCATAAATAAGTCTACATATGCATCGTTGGGATCACCCGGATCCTAGAAATATGGAATTAGCCAAACATAATTACAATTAAAGAAATCATTTTAACTATGGAAACCATGAACAAAATTAAAGAGAAAGAAGAACTTAGTCTTGAATGTAGTAATACAAGCTCCAAAGATGAAATTTGACAGAGGCAAACAACTAGGTCTAGGCAAATATGAAAGGTTACAATCCCTAATAACAAAGTGTTTATAGTTAGAGATGAAAAGTTTTTGAAACCAAAATTCTGGATCTGCGAAGATAAGGGTAAACAACACGCATCTGGGTTGTGTGTCTAAGACGCACGACAAGAATTGTTATCGAAAAGTGGATGCACGACCGTGCATTTTGTGTGCATGACCCTCAACTCGGGTCTTGTGTCTGAAGCAATTTAAACATGAATGTAGATGGCACATGGCCCTCAAAATGGTAGTTTGATTGAGACGCACGACCAAATCGTCTTTACTGAACGTTGTTGCACGATCGTGCATTTTGTGCACACGAGCTGAACTCTTTTCTAGACTCTGCGTTTAGGGCACAAGCTCTTCGTTATCTGTGTGGATCCTTCATGACTCGTGCAAGTTCTTCTAATTCTCCATACTTGTATTTATGTGGCTCGACTACTACGTGATCCTCTGATGCTCGACACCAAAGATGCTCTGAATGTCTTGATCAAACGCATCAAACTTCTAAATACATGAAATGCGCAACTTATGAGTATAGACATCCGAAATTGAAATGTAACAAATAATGCTAGAAATTATATAGAAAACGAGTGAAATGACCTGAACTATAATACAAAATACATGTCCTAGAATGTTATCATGTGTTTACAAGTCATATAGTCAGTGGCGGATCTAGGGGGGGGGGGGGGGCCCGCTAGGATCCGCCGAGCCTAGTATAGTTCAGGAAAAAAAAAATTAGTTCGGAAATATTAAGTTGGACAACGGTTATTTGAAAAAAAGCGTTGTCCATATCCCTGTTACAGCACTTTAAATAATACTATTTACAGCGCTTTTCATAAAAACCGCTTTCCTAGTTTCAGCATTTTCAAAACCCCTTTAGACAACATTTCTTTATCAAAAACGTTTTCCCGATTTTCTATTTTTCCGAAACACTAATTTAGTTTGTTATAATTTTTTTTAAGTAAAACTTGTCTAATTTTATTTATAATTAAAGTAATTATGTATTAATTAAATTCATTTTATTTATGGAGAAATTAATTGTTCAAAGAGGTCATAATTTCAAATATTTAGGTTTAAAAAATCCTAATGAGTTAGTATATTAATAATAACATAAGTATATAAAGCATCAAAATAGAAGAGAGCGTTTTCGATACTCGTACGTTCGCCACCCCTTCCGAGTAATCCTAGATCTGCCACTGCATATAGTGTTTGAGTTTCATATTAGAGCAGGTAGTTTTGATTTTTATTATAAAATGGTGCATGCATGGTTATTCACTTAATCCCCATATAAAAGGTTATAAGCTTAGACTGAGTTATAGGTTGTGTCAGAATTGAAATTGCATTTAACTCTTTTAATCCAATTTTGATTGAAATTTTATGTCTATATTTTTAACTTTAAAAACAAAAAGAGAAAACATGTTTATGACTTTACAGAACTTTGAACATCTCATGTAATTTTCAAAACATTTCTTTAATTTATAAGGTTAAATAAAAGGGACTTAATCAAGTGAGAATGAGACTTATGGTGTAAAATGAGAATGAACCTCCACTCTTGGATGAACTTCCATCCAATGGTGGAGATAAAAGCTTCATTTAAGTGGTCATGTGCCATGCACATGACCACTTAAGTAGGTCAACTCCAGCATTGACCGTTTTTTTTTCGAGCCTAAAATTTATTTTTTTGGGGCGGAATTTTCATTTTCTAGGCCAAAATTTTCTATGCACATTCCTTGCAAAAGTTATGCACATTCCAACATGATTTCATGCACTTTTGACCGACGTAAAACTGGACAACTTTTTTTTTACAGGGCCAACTTTTTTTTTTCTTTGGGCGATTTTTTTGTATCCGGCCCAAAATTTTATATGCACAATTAGTGCATAAGTTATGCACATTCTAACCGTTCAAGCTTTTTTCTCCTAAAATATTTATTTTCGGGGTTCAGATTTGCCCCGCACATACAGTGCAAACATTATGCACATTCAAGCCATTTTGCACGCACATTCAAGCCATTACGTGTGAAGTGCATACGTCTATGCATGTATGTGCATGGATAATGGCTTGTATGTGCACATGATTTATACTAGCATATACAATGCAAACATTGTGCACATTCAAGCCAATATGCATGCACATCCAGTGCAATACGTGTGAAGTGCATACATCTATGCGTGTATGTGCATGAATAATAGCTTGTTTGTTCACCTAATTTGCACTATGAGTGCATATATCCGGTTTGTGTTGAAAATGTGTATGAGTTTTAGACCGTGTGTGGATGAATATTAAAATGCATGAGTTTTTGCATGTATGTGCACATAGAATAGTATACTTGTGCATTTATTTTTGTACTAGATGTGAAATTCATTTAGTTTTTAACATGCATTTCTTTTTTTTTTTTCAAAAGTGCATGAAATTCTGAAGAAATGTGCATAGAAAATTTTGGCCCAGAAAATGAACATTCCGTCCCAAAAAAACAAATTTTGGACCCGAAAAAAAAAATTGCCGGTCAACGCCGGCGTTGACCGTCGATGACTGGAGTTGACCGGCGGAGTCCGGCGTTGACCGACAAGGGAAGTTTTACCAAGGGGTCATGTGGGTCATGTGCATGGCACATGTCCCCTTTAATGAAAGTTTGATCAAAATCCTTGAATTTGTCTCCATCCAAGGACTATAGGATCATTCTCATTTTACACCATAATGATCATTCTCACATGATCAAATTCCTAAATAAAAACGATCTTTCTAATAAAATTATGTTTTTAGAAACTAATACCCTAGAAAGTGAAAGATAAACCCTCTAAAAAATTAAAAAAATCCTAAATAAATAAAACTTTACATAATTTGTTCAGTGTAGGGTTTTTAGCCTATGTCCCGAAGACTAGTTACAAAAACCCGATAAAACAATAGTGTTGATTTGCTAGCAAATTGATTAGAAGGGTCGCAAAACGCTTTTTTCAGTACAAATGATGGCTTAGTAAAACATGAGCTAAATTCAGTGTAGTTTGCCCAATATTGGGTAGTAGAATGTTAATGACGTTTTTATCAAAAAAAATGTTAATGACGTCATGTTTGATAGGGATGTCGAACATCAGTCAACCAAATTTTAGGTAATTAATGTTGGTTAACCGTAAGCTTGGTTCAATTATCATTAACAAAAGTCACGCGGTTAACTTCCAGTTAGGCTCCGTTCAACAAATTTTTTTTAGGATTAATGGTGCTTGGATTTATTTGATGTTGGGAAAAAAATAAAACTAGCTTAATGTAACTTGATTTTACCAATTTTTTTTTTAATGTGACCCCTCTAAGTTTGTAAAGATTAACAAGATAAATTTTACTTTTAACCTATTTCAGCTTGTAATACATAACTTCAATTATATTTTTTAAATAATTAAACTAAAAAATGCAACTCCAGCTAATCATTTAACTAATCAGCTCCAACTTTAATTTCAACTACTCATTCAGCTCTAGCTCCTATTTCAACTAGATATACCGAACGAAGCCTTAATCATATTTTGATACAATTTCAACTAGATATGTTAATATGGTCGGCCAATCGGGTTCGAGTTTGGTTATTTTGGGTTCGGGTTGAGTACGAGTGGGGTCAGTTTGGATTGTAGATCAAATCGGGTTAGGTCACTGCAAGTAAGCAGCCGGTTCGGATTGACCCAACGAGTCAAAAACGCCTTGTTAAAATTATTCGTTCACTAATAACTATTAAGATAATATTGACTCATTAAAAATATTATAACTATGTCAAAATAAGCTAAAATCATTAAAAATTAAAAATATAATTATTTATATAATTGAGATTAGTAAAAATCATTACTTTATTTTAATTTATATGGTATGAAGTTAAAAATTAATAAATCAAAAATGATATAATTTTAATGAGATCTCTTTAGGGATACTTAAATCTATAAAAGTATTTATGTATCATTTTATTTATATATTTCAAGTAATATTTTACTAATAATTCACATTTATATGTTAATTAGATCGGATTCGGGTTGGTCGGGTTCAGATCACACATACTCGGGTCAGATTCAGGCTCAGTAATTTCAGATTATTAAGATGTTTGGTTGGTTCGGACCAAGTTCAAATGTGAGTCGGTTAAATCGGTAAAAAGGAATCGATTATGTATGTTTTGACAACTCTAATAACAACTCTTTTTTTTTGTTTATACAGGGTATAAGTTCCGATCCGTGACCCCAAAATTGTTTACCCCTTGCAAAATCTTGATTCGCTGTCCAAACAATTATTCAAAAAATACGATTCGATTAATTAAAAAAATTACGGATTAGATAATTCGATACTGATTTATGGTGGAAAACCTTGATCGATAATTAATCCATAGAGCACAAAGTGAACAATGTGATCAACAGTAGGGTGAATGCTCGTGGAGATACATGCACGTAAGTAATTGGGGGCGAAGAAAGCTTTCTTTATCACTTGTTTAGTGTTCGATTGGTTGTCAAACAAACTCTCATGAGTTAAAATATGACGAAATTGATTTAAACCACCCGTTATATACACGAATTTGCGCCAAATCACCGTTCTATTCGAAATTATTTTAAACCACCCATATCTCTCATTCCGTTAGTGATTCACCCCCCATGGCTAGGGGTGCACAACCGGGTCGACCCGGACCGACTTTTTATAAAAAAGTGACCCGTGGACCGGACTGGACCCGATCTATCCGGTCCGATCATTTTCCGGTCCGGTCCACGGGCCGGACCGGAAAGCCCGATTTGTCATTTTTGGGGTATAACGGTCCATCGTGTTGACGGCCCGGCCCGACTCGGTTCTATTACTACGATGTACCTGTTTGAATTGAATAATTGATTATCTGTATTGCATATTAAGCTAAAACTCCAAAATCCTTCAACAAAATACTGTATTAAACGAAAACACAAAAATAATATAAAGTGCATATTATCATAAGTGGAATTGAAGGTGGATTACAGATCATCATGATAATACATCATATTATCAGATAACTACAATATATCATGAAAAAGAGAATTTGACATTGAAGGTTCTATACTATTATGAAACTGGAAATGGAGGGATATTAGAGGTCGGTCGGACTGAGAAGGTAGAACAATCGAACCTGCTGGTGCGACTTAGAGTCCGGCGATGAGGCCGTGCCGCTGCGGGAATGGAGGGAGATTGGAGGCCGGTCGGACTGAGAAGGTAGGGAGAACCGGAGAAACAGGTCGCCGGAGAAGTAGGTCGCCGGAGAGGAAGCCAAGCAGGTCACCAGAGAACATAGAGTGGATGGAGATTGGAATTCTCAGTAGAACAACGAACCTGCTGGTGTGACTTGGAGTCCGGCGACGAGGCTGCGCCGCTGCGGGAATGGAGGGAGATTGGAGGCCGGTCGGACTGAGAAGGTATGGAGAACCGGAGAAGCAGGTCGCCGAAGAAGTAGGTCACCGGAGAGGAAGCCAAGCAGGTCGCCAGAGAGTGGAGGGAGATTGGATTGGAGTTTGACTGTTTGAGTCTTTGAGAGAGGATTAGGGCCGGCTGCTATGTATTGTATACACTATACAAGGATATAACTTGTTTTTTTTAAAAAGTCCGGTCCAATACGGTCCAGTCCGGAAAATTCCGGTCCAGTCCAGACTCGACCCGGAACCCGGTTTTATAAAAAATCATGACCCGTGGACCGGACCAATAATAGACCGGTCCTAGATCGACCCGGAAAATTCTGGTCGGGTCCGGTCCGGTCCAATATTGTGCATCCCTACCCATGGCCGGATGCCGTCCAAAAATACTTTAATTGCATGAAATTACCTTCTTACTCTTGACTTTTACAAAAATTACGAACCAAAATGTCCTTGATTCTTCTAGTGAGATACTCATACCATCATCAAATAGTTAATCGGTCCCACCAAATTTTAATATATTTTACTCATTTCAATACATTAAATAATTAATATGTATTTGGATAAATTAAATAATTTAAATTCATTGTAAACAAATACATAAATTTAAACATGTATTTTAATGAAAATGTATTTCCTTCATTCAACTCCACTCAGATCCCAACCCGCAACCACCGCCTACAGTAGTCCCAACCCGCAACCACCGCCTTGAGAAAATCAGGATCAACCAGCAGCTCCTTGACCACCGACTTGTGGTTGACGTCATTGACCTCTTCAGACACCCCCCTTACCTTGGTCTTGGCAACCTGACGCCTTTGGCTTTGCGAACCGGAGCTGTAGAGACCTTGGCCCTTTTGGTTGGTGCCCAGAGAGGGGTTCTGACTCTTCATCAAAACTGAGAGTGATCGCCTTAGCAGCCTGCTTCTGGGTGCGGGTCCTCCGCTTGGTGGTATAGCCCATCTTAACCCTACCAGAGGGCTGTGGGACCTTTGAAGGCAATTCCTCCTCAGCCTCCTCTGTCAGTTCCCTTGCAAGGTTGCGAACCACCCCTTGGATTTTCTGCTTGAGAGCAGTGTGCTCCTCTGTTGCTGATGGCGTGACGGCTTCTCCAAGAAAATCCTATGTCTCCTCTTCAATCTGGGTAGGATGGGTAGGAGAGGATTGGACCTCCTCTCTTTCATTTGAGGAGATAGCGGTTGGAGCAGCCGGGGATGGTTTAGGGTTAGGGTTTTGAGGAGCGGGTTGAGGGGTTGGAGAAGGTGGGGCTATGTATGGGACCATGATGAGTTTGTCTGGTGTTAGTGATGGGGGAGGAGTGACGTTGGTGGTTGCTTGAGGGGACGATGGTGTGTTTGAGGAGGAGGGCAGGGACTGAGTGATGGTGACTAGTAGGGCTGGGTCAGTTCTCATCGCCGAGAGTTTGTTGAGGAGGATTTGAAGATCCTCGGCAACGGCGGTGAAGAGGTTGGAGTGAGAGGCCATTTTTTGAGAGGTAGGAGATTGGGGAGGACAAGAGAGGGTATAAGCAATCGAAGAGGATGAAGGTGAATAGTGAGAGGGGAATACCTGGAGAGTCGATATTTATATCCACCACGAGATCTTTTCAGTTGTCAAAGATAAATCCATATCTTCTCAGTTTCAAAAGGATAATCAACAAAATCTTCAACTTCCCAAAATAATCCTTTAGAATCTCGTCCAAATTCAACCAAACCCAACCTCGAGGCCCATTTAGTTTCCCAGCCATCAAACCAGCCCTAATTGCACAACACATCCCAACGGCAAGCGCAGGCCATAACTCCCTGTTATATCAATCAACTCACAGCTGCAAGTCCCAGAGAGAAGATTCGTTTTCCCGCCAAACCAAAAAAGTAGTAGTGTGTGGTGCTTGGGGATAGTTACCAGAGAGGGTACAAAGAACAGCACACGAAAAACATATGACATTTTTTGATAATTTTTAATCATGTATGAGAGGCTCCCAGATGTGGATGATTAGAGGGACTCATAGAAAGCATCAAGCATGATGACTAGGGTAAGCTGTAGAGTCAACAATCATATGGGCTTATAATGATGGAACAATGCATCAAGTTGACTCTTTTGGGCCGAAAGAAAACTGATTCATGTGTTATTGTGATAGCATAGATGATCATGCAAGAAATTCAACACATAAGTGAAGCAAAAGCACAGATCTAAGCCAGTTGTTCATTTGATAACCAGGAGAAAGAATGCAGATCAAGACATGATGATTAAACGTTCACACTTTACCATGTAATTTAGCCAATCATCGAGGGAACATAACAAATAGACATATATTAGAGGGAACAAACCAGGCTTTGTTTGGAACTGAACAAAGGGTTCCCCGTTTAGTGCCTTTATGAGAAAGTTTGCAATTCAAGCCTTGGTTCCGCAGAGATCCATGGATGCAAACCCTTTCTCCTCACAGTCACGCAAAATGTGATGTCTTATCTAGATATGTATTGTACCTGAGTGTTGATCAGGGAACAAACAGACAATTAGTGCTCATGATCATAAACCTTTCCCTTACCTTGATTCACCAGGTTGTTGAGTCCCAAGAAGCCTGTAGAAGTTAGATGAGACTTCATTTGTTCCCTGTTAGGTAACTATATCAAGTACAAATGAAATACCGGGAACTTTCCTCACTTCAGCATGCACAGAAAGAGTTAGTTCTTGCGAACCCAGACAAGCTTAGGCTTTCTGAGTGTGGGAGCAACATATTTGATTTTTGGAGGTTCAACATTCAATTTCTCCCTAGCAGTGCGAGCAACATCCTCATTGTGTTGCTTCAGGAGGCACTCCTGTTTGTAGTGACCGGAGTTGCCACAATACCAACAGACCCTTTGACATTTTAGATCAACATACTTGCTCTGTCCAGGCCAAATTGTTTTGTTAGCAATCCTAGAATGAAAATCAATATTATTGGACTTACCACTTTGAGATTGCTTCAACCAAATGGAGTGAGCCTTCTGTCCATGGTACCAAGCCTTGTTCCCGTCAGTCGAATTTGAACAGTCTTTGCTATTGTTCCCTCTCGAGGAACTTTCCCCCTTTTCTTGCACTGGCTGTTTTCCTTCGACTTTAGAACTTTTGGACTTGGTGCCAATAACAGGAAGCTTAGGTTGATACCCAATTCCAAAGCGAGGTACTTCCTTCTTTTCAGTTTTCTTTTCATTCTTGGTTGCAACAAAAACAATACATTTTGGCTTGTCCTTCTGTTCCTCACTGAGTTTAGATAGATCACTAGACAGTTTTGCATTACCTAGTTTTAACATTAATGACTCGGACTCAAGTGAGGAGACAGAAGATTCCAGAGACACGATCTTCTCAGTGAGTTTAGGACACTCAATGCAAGGACTTGGAGAAGAGGATGAGACTTTCTCAAGTTTGAGCACTTTTTCTGCCCAACCTTTATTTTCTTCGATCAAACATGAGATCGATTCATCCTTTTCTTCAATTTTCTCACTGAAAAGACTATTCTCATGAACAAGTTTCTTAATGAAGGAAATTAAGCTTTCTTTTGACTTACTTTTCAAACTTGAGATGAGATCAGATTCAGTTACCTCATCCTTGTGCAGCCCGTCTTTTGGTTCATCGGTGTCTTCTACGGCCATTAAGCAGACATCCCTTGAGTGTGACGATTCTTCGTCATCTGAGTCCGAGTCACCCCAGGTTGCGACCATTGCTTGCTTTCCTTCATGAGCCGGAGGAAGACCAGCCTTTTTCTTGAAGCAGTTTCTGGCAAGATGTCCCTTGTTTTGACAGTGGTAACAAACGACATCCTTCATGTCTCTGTTCCCTTCAGAGAAACTCAACGTGTCCTTGTTTTGAGACCATATCTTCTTCATGGCTCTAGTGATGAGAGAAACATCTTCATCACCATCCTCATCTTCATCTTCGACTTGATATAAGTCAAAGGCACATTCCACCTTTAAGGCAATGCTTTTAGCTTTCTCCTCTCCTTTCTTGTTCATCTTGTGATTGTAGACAGAGGCGTTGCTTTCCAGCTTGACAACCACCTCTTCCATAGTGAGAGTCTTGACATCCGTCTGGGAGTAGAGAGCGAGAGCAATTGCATCCCACTAAGAGTTGAGGCCTTGCATGAAATGATGAGTAAGCTTCCAGTCTGGCATTTCTTCATCAAGGAACTCTAGTTGACCAACGATCCCCTAGAACCTGGAGTAGAATTCTTGAATGTGTTCATCCTTTCCCTGAGAGATTTGATCGTACTTCTTCATCAAGGAAAGAATCTTGTTCTTCTTAGCATCTTCATATCCATGATGAAGACGTTTTAGAGCATCCCAAATCTCCTTGGCAGTCTTGTAGCCAATAATCTTCTTGAGATCTGAGGGGAGCAGAGCCATGTGGAGGATCTTCTTGGCTCTGCTATTCTTCTCCAGTTTCTTTCAGTCTTCATCAGTGTAGTCAACCCTTGGCTTTGGCTTCGTAGCATCTTTGTCATTCGGAATAGCTATAGGGCCAACTTAATTGATTCTCCATATCTGTCCGTCGAGGGAACAGATATGGGACTCGATTTGCTCCACCCACCAATCATATTCTCCAGCCTTCATAATCGGAGGCTTCCAGAATGAATCTCCAATGGCATTGCTTGACGACATCTTTCCTGCAAAGTCTACAACGAAAACAATCTAGAGCACCAGGCTCTGATACCAATTGTTGGATCGTTAGAGTTACGTCTGAGGGAACAAAGACTTTGTTCCCACAGAAGGTGCGGCGGAATAATATAGCAAGAAAGATAAGAGACGAACTCATGATGTAAAGTGGAAACCCTAATTAGCCAACTAGCTAATCAAAGAAAAACCACTACCTTTAAGCTTCTCGCTTGAGAGGATTTTGAAGTGTCTACTCGTCTTATTGATTTCTTGTTCGATTACACTTGTAGCATGGACTCCAAACCCTAGAATACCCACCTAAGTTTGAATCACTTCTACAACGATGAATCCGAACTCAACCATCAAAGACTCACAAACAACTTCACTCTCTTTTCTTCTCAGTCAATCTCTCTCAGTTCGTCGTCGTCTCTCGTCGTACATAGAAATGAATCCACACTCTTATTAAATACAACACGACTAAACCATAATTGTAACAAGATAAAATCTTTCTAAACTTGGTAACAAGAAGATCTAAAATTGTTTGGAAGAATAATATATTAACCGCTTACATTATCTAAGGAAAGAATTCCAAAGATAACATAATCGGCTGAAGATAATAATCTTCTCTCTCCAAATATCTTATCTTAGGAAAGATTTCCTAAGATAAAACATTCGGATTTCTCTCTCCACATCTTCTCTTCGGCGAGAACCTTCCAGCCGAAATCTCTTATCCTTGATCGTGTGATCTTCCATGATTGTTTCGATGATCTTCACGTTGGATATCTTCCTTCCATTCGCAGCTTGAACGTTGTTCGTCTTTGATGTTCCTTGAGAGGTAACAAAGCATATGGAGAACGCTTTGTTCCCTCTGCAATCCTTTGCTGCAATGGTTCCCTGTGATAATTGTCTTGTTCCTGAAACACTTAGTTACCAGATTAGTTGAATGTTTGTTATCATCGAAACTTAAGGAATTCAACAGTTATGGTTAACCTTACGTTAACTGTAATTGAAACCAACTTATAAATTTTAACTTAGAAATGCTTGAACCAATTTACAAAGTGTTAAATGGGTTAGGCATGGTTAAACTAATAAGGTTGGGTAACTTAATACAAGGTCGTTTCTCTGAGCTGTCTCGTTTCTCTGATCTGTTATTGGCCAAGTTTTGGGGTCGAAACTTCTTTTAAGGGGATAGTAATGTAATAACCCCTAAAAGTCCCGAACTGTCGTCTCGTAAGAAAGACGTGTTTGGGCAATTTCTGTAACCTCTATAATCTCGGTATGAACCCTTTTGAACGTAATTATATACGTTTAGCAAAGATATATGGGTCATAAGTTATTTGGGAGTATTAAGAATAACAAATTCTAAGCATAAACTCAAGCAAGGACCGCGATCAACGATCCAATGGCGCGATCGCGGCATAACCGCGACCACGGAACTGCCGACCGCAACCGCGGATTCACCCAGGGGCAACCGCGACCGCGGTAGAGAAACCGCACCCGCGGAATCTGTTGCGTCTTCGTCTTCCTCTTTTCCGAGTGTGCGTCGCTTAGGAAGCCGGTGTTACGCCGAAGGGGGAGGCCAACCGCTTGGGTTGCTCGGCGTTGGGGCCTCCTCCACCCTATATATAGGGGCTCTCGCCACCCTAAATCTTCATCCAATCCGCAGCTGCAAACCTAGCTCTCTCCCTCTCTCATTTCGTTGTCGTCGAAATCTGTGTGCTCGCCGGAGTTTTGGAGCTCGCCGGAGGTGTCGTGAAGCCAAGATGAAGTAGCGGTGGTGGTGCGCAGTTGTCGTAGGAGCGAAGAGCCGATTCGTCGCCGTTGGTAAGCTCGAATGCCTCCAAGCCGTCGTCGGGAGGGCAAACCGCGATCGCGGGTATGAACTTCCGCGACCGCGGTTCGACCCCAATTTTCCCGACCGTAGATATGAAATCCGCGACCACGGATTAGCTTCATTTACTTCGTTTCTCTTGTTCGTCTCGGTTATTTCGATTCATTTCGTGTATTCGTTTGTTACGTTTATTCATGTCGTATCGTATCTAACTTAGGGTTCCGTCGTTTGTCCTGTCGTCGTCGTCGTTGGAATCCGTACGCAGATTCCAGTCTCCAGACCTCGGAACCCGACATCTTCATTCGTCGAGATTAAGGCAAGTGGCGGTTCGCTCTTGCTTATCATTCCATTTTTCCTTTAATTATCAATTACTTGATTGTTAATTAAAATGGGGTGAAGTGTTGTTTTCGTTTGGGAACAGATTTAATAAAATGATGTGATTAAAATATGATATTATAATAGGTTGTATATATTGCTAGAACAACGCTATTATACATGTGATTACTGTAATGAATTTTGGTGTGGATTTAAATGTAAACTTAAATGCTAGATTAGCACGAGTATTCGTAGGAACACTAATTCCTTATGAGGATTAGTCGTTTCTTTATAACTTGGTATTACTCAGAATAATTCTCTAATACTTTTAAAGGTCATGACCATTACTTCTTATCCACCCGTTAAGGATAAGAGGTGTTTAAGCACCTTGCTAGTGCCATTGGGTTGGGCGTAATGTCACCCTGTGTTATTCTCGTAGTCACTTGAGATTGTATTAAAAGTTTTAACGTGAATATACATTTTGTAATTAAATAAGATAAGTGCGGTTGTGCACATAATTAATATACCCTCGGGCGAGGAATATAACGTGGAAACCGCCCGGACTCTTGTTAGAGTAAGTCTTCTTTCCAATCTGGATTCGCATTACGCGGTGAGGTTGGTCGTGGACCCAAATAATCAAGGTCGTTTTAAACTTGTGTGTAAACTTAACGTTCCCAAACAATTTGTCATACGTTTCCTATAAGACTCATTTCCTTTGGAGTCTTATTTTCAGTGCATGTCTAAACTTTAATCATTTCGTGAAAGTTCCGGGTTATGTATCGTTCCTTCGGTTATTATTCGAGGGACAATGATAGTAAACAGTTACGATCACTAGAACCATTCTGTTTTCACCCTTGCATAGTTATTCATTAGACTAACCAACCGGGTTTTATTCCTTGCATGGTTGGCTGGTGGCATTCGTCCTATACGGCACATCAGTGGTTGGCTCCGAAGTCTTGAAGTAACCAGTTGAAGAAGAGGCTTGCAGTTGAAGATTTAAGTGTCAGTGTTTTTAAGGTTGTTAAGTATTACTTTAATATATTCTTATAACCAAGTCATGCAATAGGGTTTATTATAAAAGTCTTCCGCTGTAATTTCACTCTGTTGTAAATTGTCATTCTCAATTAAAGAGAGATCTGATAATAAAAGGTTGAGTTTCTTTATCAAAAGTCTTCCGTTGTTTAATCTTTCGTTATTTAATTTACTTATTTAAGCTTAATTGTTCTGATTAAAGCCTAGGGTGACTTTGGGCAGTAACGTCCGAGGTCACTGGCGTGTGGCACTACCGACATAAGTCGGGGGTGTTATAATTTATAAGTTGGTTCTAATTACAGTTAACGTAAGGTTAACCATAATTTAGACATTTCATAACTTAAGGAAATTTTATAACCAATATACATTTACCAGATTACCCTTATGGAAATTCTGAGGGTTATTACAAATGAGATCTCTTTAGGGATACTTAATTCTATAAAAGTATTTATGTATCATTTTATTTATATATTTCAAGTAATATTTTACTAATAATTCACATTTATATGTTTATCGGATCAGATTCGGGTTGGTTGGGTTCAGATCATACATACTCGGGTCAGATTCGGGCTCAGTAATTTCAGATTATTAAGATGTTTGGTTGGTTCGGACCAAGTTCAAATGTGAGTCGGTTAAATCGGTAAAACGGATTCGATTATGTATGTTTTGACAACTCTAATATCAACTCATTTTTTTGTTTATACAGGGTATAAATTCCGATCCGTGACCCCAAAATTGTTTACCCCTTGCAAAATCTTGATTCGCTGTCCAAACAATTATTCAAAAAATACGATTCGATTAATTAAAAAAACTACGGATTAGATAATTCGATATTGATTTATGGTGGAAACCCTTGATCGATAATTAATCCATAGAGCACAAAGTGAACAATGTGATCAATAGTAGGGTGAATGCTCGTGGAGATACATGCACGTAAGTAATTGGGGGCGAAGAAAGCTTTCTTTATCACTTGTTTAGTGTTCGATTGGTTGTCAAACAAACTCTCATGAGTTAAAATATGACGAAATTGGTTTAAACCACCCGTTATATACACGAATTTGCGCCAAATCACCGTTCTATTCGAAATTATTTTAAACCACCCATATCTCTCATTCCGTTAGCGATTCACCACCCATGGTTGGATGTCGTCCAAAAATACTTTAATTGCATGAAATTACCTTCTTACTCTTGACTTTTACAAAAATTACGGACCAAAATGTCCTTGATTCTTCTAGTGAGATACTCATACCATCATCAAATAGTTAATCGGTCCCACCAAATTTTAATATATTTTACTCATTTCAATACATTAAATAATTAATATGTATTTGGATAAATTAAATAATTTAAATTCATTGTAAACAAATACATAAATTTAAACATGTATTTTAATGAAAATGTTTTTCCTTCATTCAACTCCACTCAGATCCCAACCCGCAACCACCGCCTACAGTAGTCCACCGGTGTAGACACTAGATCCAACCACCAACGAGGTTCAATGAACTGTCGAGCCTCACCCTTGACCACCTAGCCCTCCATCTGGTTTGAGCACAATCGCAGATCTAGTCATATTTGGTTAGGGTTTACAAAAAACGAATTGGATTTGTAGATTTCAATCAATTTTCATGAATCCATCCGTTTAATCAACTAAAAATGATTCAAACATATTCAATATGCATAAACAGTATCTACCAATACTCCAATTTTGTCAATCTTCACACACACAAAAATGACAACCATGAACTAGGGTTTTTACTGTCCAAATTCGGGGAGGAGAGGATGGGAGTTCAGCCAAGAAGCAACTATGTAGGATCCGCTCTTAGGGACGACATCTCCAGCGTGGGTGTTAGTGTCGTCGTCGGAAGGTGAATGTGCAACGGATGAACATTGCATGTCGTGGGTGTGGTGTCGCCTGCTCAAGGAGACGAATTGGGGAAGGGGTTGCACATAGAGAAGATAAGAGAAGGTCGAGGTGCCTTCGAGAATCCACCAGACAAGCTATTATTCTTCTTGCCCTCTCCCATGAGAAAATTTTGGAGAAAAAATGGTGATGGCTTGGATTGCCTAAAATTTCATAAAGTTGTTCTTGAGGAAGAAGAAGAATAGGGCCAATTTGGAAGGATGTGATTGAACATGAGGTAGAAGAAGAATCAAGGTAAAATGGTAATATTACGCAATTTAACGGAATTTTGGACGGCATCAGGCCATGGGTGGTGAATTGCTAACGGAAGGAGAGATATGGGTGGTTTAAATAATTTCGAATAGAATGGGTGATTCCACGCAAATTCGTGTATATAACGGATGGTTTAAACCAATTTCGCCTTAAAATATTACGAAAAGTAAAAATAAATATATGTGTTTGAATATTAGAAAAAACTTTTAGATTAGAGTTGTTAAAATATAATATGACATATTTTATCGACCTAATCAGTCCGTATTTAAACCATAGCCGAATATGATTGAGGTTTTTAATTACTCAAAATCGAATTTTGAATATGATCCGATTATGTATGATCCAAATCCGACTAATTCAAACCGACCCCATTAATAAATAAATCTAAAGTATTAGAAAAATATGACTTAAAATATATATAATAGATGAGATAAGAATTCTTTTAATTTGCTCAAGTTTCATAAAAGTATCTAATTATACTTTTATAATTTTTCAAATTTAGCAATCTATAACTTAATATAATATAAGTAAATATTTAATAAATAATTTATAATTTGGATGTACTAATCTCAATTATAAGAATAATTAATATTATGTTTTATTATTTTAAATGATATTAGGCTATATTTATATATTTATATTATTTTTTAACTATATAATAATATTTTAATAGTGAACATTTTTTTAAAATAGTAACGTTCGAGTCAACCGGACTATCCACTAAACTTTAATGATCAGACCTGACTTGACATGATCCTTACTCAACTTGAACATGAAATCACAAAGCCTGAAACCGACCTGATCGACCGATTTATAAGTCTACATAAAACATACGATGTAAACCGATCTTATTGTCCAAGCAAAGTTTTACTTATTTTTACCTTTTTACATATAAAATCTCATTTTGATCCCTTTAATTTTTAACTAGCGCATTACCCGTGCCATACACGGATAAGATATATGAAATTTGGTAAGTCTCGCGACAAGTTAAGTTTAATAAATGAGCTAACGTTTAGTTAATTTAAATTTTGTATAAATTTAAGTTGTACATTGCTAGAATGCTTCAAAACACTATTTTATATTCTATACAGAAGGTAATATAATTCTTATCACACATAATGTCATAGCCCAAAAATATTATAAGTTTATATAACGGCGGAGTTGTGTACATGCAAATAAAGTCATACTTACAAATAAATTTTTAACTTGAAAATATATTTAAAATTATTCATAAAATGACAACATTATTATTTATGATAAGTAAAATTAAATATCTAAAAAATGTCAACAAAATAGTTAATAACTAAAAACATAGATAGAATAAAAAAAATATGAAAATAATTTTTCAGTGAGTTTAATAAAAATATTTGGTCAACAGTTTTTCATATATTTTCAAATATAAAACTAAGATATATATTAAATAATTGTCAAATATAATATGGAGATAAATAATTTTAACTTTAAATGAGTAATTTTATTAAGCACCTTTTCATCCATAGATTTAAAATTTATTAACTCATAAATGCCCAAATCTAAAACTAAATGATGATGTAGTGTATGATATTAATACATATTAGATAATAAATATATGACGTTAAAAAGTAAAAAAAATAGTTTTATAAATGATTTACACGATTGAAAATACGTGCATATATATATATATATGACTCCAATTGAATGAATTTGGCGTTAACGAATATTCACTAAATGTTTATGCATATATATATATATAAAATAAGTAGGGATTTGGTAAGTTTATCATGAAATGTGAAAGAAGACATTCAAGGTAGTGGAAATAGAGGAATTGAAAAAAACAAAACAAAAAAGAATCGAAGATTTATATTTTGCTTCAAGTTGTATGAATATTCCCTTGTTCTACTTTGTCAATTTTTCACCTTGTATGATTAGTGTTTATTGGTTATACAACCTGCATAAACCACATTAGAGAAATATATTTACAAGTAACCAACATGAAATTTTATAGAGTATCCCAAATTTTAGTGAAATACTAATAAGAGCAAAAATATAGAATTGTAAGTATATGATAAAATAACCAAATGGGAGAAAAAGATGAAAGGTAGTTAAGTAATATCCATAGTGTTAGAATTTAAGATATGATCAGGTCGGGTTATCACCCATTCAAAAATGCAAATATTATTACTACTTCGTGAATTAAAATATTTTAAAATTATGAATAAAAAATAGTGTTCGACATTAATTATGAGATTCAAAATATACGTAAGTTATAAACATGTGAAACTTTATCTTTAATTAATTTACATATAAATCGGTATTTTAGCTTGGTAGAATAAATCCAAAGAATCTTAAAGTTTAACAATTTAACATTTCTAAACATAAAATTTAAGATAATTTCAAATCAAGGTGACCATGAATTTAAAAAAAAAAGTAAAATGATAATTTCTTTTTAGAAAAATTGAGTTGGATCATATGGGGAGGGGTTTGGGGTGTAAAGTGGGGAGCGATCCATTATATCTAGTTGATCATACGACTGAGAATGCATCCAGATTATAGCTTGGGCGGTGACATTTTTGCAAATACTTCCACTTTTAATTCTTTGTCCGTTTTTACCCATCCTTATTCATTCTTTTGTTCTTCATCCCTAGTTGAACTTGCGCTCGTTCTCCACCATTGTTAAATCTTCTTGCTTCGATCGTTCTCTTCCACTGTTGAATCTCCTTGCTTTGATTCGTTACTGCAATTTCACTGTTTCATTATTCTTCCTCTATCAAATCGAGATGGATAAAAGTATTCATTCATCAATTTGATTTAAGTTTTTACGTTTTTTGTTGATTTAGGTTTTTCTCCAATCTCTTTGTTGCGAATCAATTGGTTTTGTTTGCGATTTCTGCGTGAATTCATAATTAGCATAACAAATTTATCATCTCTATTGTGTTTCCTAGTGAATGAATTCGTTGGGACTTTGGTGATTTAGATTTTCCCGTTTTTACTTATAAGGTTGTCCGACATGGCTGATCTCTTTGTATTTGATGTTGGAACTTTGGTTTCATTTGTTGTGCACTTTTTTTATTTCATTAGTTGTGTTTCCTAGTGTATGAATACGTTAGAACTTTGTTGATTTTTTTTTAAGGTTGTTTGCCAAGGTTGAACACTATGTGTGTGTTGGAAATTTGTTTTCATTTATAAGGCTGGTAAATTATGCACTTTAGAAGGAAACTAATGACTTTAATGTATTTATTGATGCACTTTTACCACCAACGCATGCACTTATAAGCAACCAATCATGATAAAAAGTTTATGCAGTTTTTAGATGTTCAATGATGTACTTTGAATGATTATTTGTGCACATTTGCATACAATACACGCATAGTTACCAACACCACATGTATTGTAGATACATGTGTTTACACTGAATGAAATATTTTTGTGCACTTATTAACATTGTTGTTATTTGCATATGGTTCTTCATGTTTATTTGTTGTTGATCCCGCTATGTCGATGCAATAGGTGCTGACTCAATTTGGAAGAGCCTTGATAGGTTGACTTAAACTGGAAGACAACAAATGTAGTATTTTCAAGATGGATGAGATGAAATATGTTGCTTGTAATACCAAAGTGACCCCTGCATCTGCGGACCACTTGCACAGTGCTAGTACTAAGGAGATGGTAGGATTAGGAGGTGATATAGAAATCATATGACTCAAACCGAGCTCTTCGAGATGATTGCTTAGAGAGACAACATGGGCTTGGGGCGGGAAAATGGATAGACACAAAAAGAAAATATCAAGATTTCAAAGAGGAGAAGCAAAAGAAACTGAAGGACAACTCCTTATTGACATGGATTTTAGAGATTTTGGCCTGATTGTAAAATTTGTCGTTATTTTTTGTTTGTTATTACTATGAAGTTTGAACTGATTCGAGCTTGTAATCCCTTGTTTTGTTGTTGCGATAACAATTTTGATAGTGGATCTACTCGATCATTAAAGTTGGACACCGATTTTCATGTGCATTACCCTATAGATTTTAATTTGATTACTTTGTTACTCAATCTGATATGATCATATCATTGGTGATTCTATTAAAATTGTTGCATCGTTGTGGCTTTTAAGCTTCATAATCTAATGAATGGTGCATACATTGTCCAATTATGATTTTGCATTATCAAAACGCGTGGAACAATTTTAGACAAATGAATTTACCAAAGACATATAAACTCTAACATTTTGTGATCCATATAATTGAATTAAATATACAAGAAATGATATATACACTTGACAAAGTTGCATTAAAGATTTAAGAGCTTATTTAAGTACATTAACTAGCTAGTTATGCACTATCATATACAAGACATCCACTTTAGATATCACAACCATGATTTGTTGCCTATGAGGAATTCGAACCCATATCCATGTATATTAACACAATGCTCTACCATTTCAACTAATAGGCTATGAGAAAATCAAATATTTGGACATACACCACTCTATAGAAAGTACATGCATGAATATAAGCATTTAGTGGTGCATTTTTTATACATATACTGATGTATTTTTTATATGTTTAGTGGTGCACTTTTACTAATACGATGTGAACTATTAAACACCTAACAATGCACTTTTAATAACAAAAATGCATTTTTTAATTGACTTATGCGCTTTAAATGACAATATACACTAAAAGTACTTAGTTATGCAATTTCACTAACAAGAAATGCACTTTGAGATACTTAGTTATGCAGTAACTTTCTATTGGGTTGTTGAAAGGGAGTACATATATTAAAAGAAGAAAAAGATATACAAAAAAATCAATCCAAAAAGATGGATACAAAATACAACAACTTGTAACAAAAGAAGCAAAGAGAGAGCAACAAGGTGGATTAAGTTTGAATTCCTTACAAAAGGAAAGCTAGCTATAGAAGTGAAACAAATTAAAAGTTCAGTTAGCAAGTAAGAAACAAAGAGATGAGCATGCCAAATAGCCAGACACAATCATCATCATCTTCACAATCTTGAAATTGGTGTCAATGGGTGATAGGCGTTTAGTCGTGTATACCTAACAAATAACCTTAAAAACCTAACTAATGTAGTCGGTAAGTAAGGATCGATCCTACAGAGAGCCAAGTTATTCTTCTTGTATGCAGAAATTGTATACCAATAGTAACAAAGGGGGTTTTTGATTGGTTTGTTCTAAAATATGAAATTAACTAACAGAATTAATGATGATGTAAACAAATATTGGTAAAAGTACTCGGCTAGACAGATATCCATACTTCAGTTTGATTGATTGATCCTTGATTATCTCTAGTTCTTTAGACCAATGAATGTTCCTATTCCTTTTCTTAAGTTATTAACAGGACAACCAGACCCTGATAATACTAACTATCAAACAACCAGGAAACTATCCAGATTCAATTTAATAGCAGCAGTAAGTTCAGGAATTTCAGCAGATACATGCACATAAAACAACCAGTTTTACTTAGCATGCAATCAATTCTCTTCTACAATAAACTATTCCAGCCAGTTCTAGAATATCGTAGTTGCTACTCTGAATTAGGTATTTCAACCAGAAACAGTCTAACTCTAGCACAAGAAAAATACTAATAACCACTAGTTGATCAGGCTAGTATAATCAGTAAAACTCAAAGAGATTAAGCACAAGATAATCAATAACATTCAAAGGAATAGAACAAGAATTATACTCTCACAACCAAATCAAACGAAGGCTTCAATCGTCTAACTAAGCAAAGAAAACTTAGTTTTTCATGGTCTTGCCAAAACTCCAAAAACTCTAAAATTGTCGTTCTCCAAAATATGCTAGAACGAATGATGAATGAATGATAGAATATAAACCTAAAGAGACTTAGTCTATTTAACCTAAACGAAATATGCTAAAAGTAATAAACGAAATATAAAAATATACAATAAAGAAAATAAGGTAACAAGATAATATGCGGCGAAATCTTCCCGCGTCGGCTTGACTTGCAAAATCGCGACCGCGACATCCATGGCCGCGACCGCGGCTTGCTCTTCTTTGGATTCTACAAGAATCGCGATCGCGCGCGGTTTTGCCTTCCTCATCTTCTGACGGTCTCTTCTTATGCCGCGGCTTGTGCATTCCTTAGCCCCTGATTGTGGCTTCATCCTTAGCTCCTACACTTCACTAAAATTAGCTCTTTCACCACTTCTTCTCTACTACTCCATAATCCTAAATTGTCTCCTAAACCCATACAGATGGTACCTAATAACCTAGTAACAACTCCTAGTTACGCATTACAAAGTAGAGCGTATCAATGGACAACTCAAGATGACTTCAAGGCATGAAAACCATGATGAAGAAAATTTCCAATGACTTCCAAGGAACCAGCACCAAATCACCAAACAACAAACAATAGCAATACACGTTATCCACGACCAAAAGGAGGTTAGGATCCTCAAGAAAGTTCATAAAAAGCTTAGCACACTAGCATCAGTAAATCAAGGCAGCAATAACTAGAAGATAGCAACGATTTACACCAAAATGACAATAGAAAGACAACAAAAAATTCAGCAAACTCCGTCACAAAATTGCCGAAACTCAGCAAAATCTCAACACTCCTACATCAGTAGACTAAGACAACATCAACAATCGAGCAAAACATCCATGAAAATTACAAGGATCAGGGCATGTCAATCATAATCAACACCATCATCACCAACAAAGTTGAAAGAGCATTAGGGAAGACCACAACAACCCTAAGGAGACAGAGCCAACAAGAGAAAAAAATCAAAGGACATCAACATAAAGCCCTACTTGTTAAACTTACAAATGCACAGTTAAGAAATATCATTTATTATTTCAGAGTATATATGAGAATATGACATATTATAGTTCGGTATGCACTTTGAAAATTAAACGATGCACCTCAAGTACGCAATATTAAGTATATGTTATTTTCCAAAAGGCAAACACTAAATTTTAGTTTCTACTTCGTGTTTTCAACACATGAACCCTAGAAATCTACATTCACAAAAACTGAAGCATCATGATAAATCAACGAGGGCGTTATATACACGCGATTTTTGAACTTTTTGCACGCGGTTTGGTGCGCTCAATTTTGGCGTGCATGACTGGTGCGTTAAATTTTGGCGTGCAGGGGGCAAAACAATAAGAAAGGGTTAAAAAGGGCATAAAGCTCACGTGCCAGAAGAAGGCGGATAGAAGTTGTAAGCTTTCTTCTGGCGCATGGCACGCCTCCTCTTGGCGCGCAACTTGCACGCCAGATTTTGGCGTGTGGTATTTAGCCGTTTGAAAAAACAACTATTGGATGCGCTAGATTTTGGTGTGCCTAACAGGCAGATTTTCTAACGGCTAAATCTCACCCTATAACTATCTGAATTCAACTCCATATCCAAAACACCCTTATCAAAAATGTCTCATACTAGTTTAGATGATGATTGGCACTTGAGCGGAGAAGATGAGGATTGGCAAGCTAGTGGAGAAGAGGATGATGGGCACTCGAGCGGAGACGATGACGATTGCGACTCGAGCGGAGAAGATAACGATAGGAACTCGAGCGACAATTTCATGGTTAGTGTTGAAATAATTTTTAAACCCTAAAATTTTAGGTCGTAAAGTATAAATTTCGTACGTAGTTAGTTTCGTAACCTTAGTAATGCATAATTAGGTCGTAGTTATATGTTTAAATTTCGTACGTAGTTATATAAATTTCAAACATTGTTTCGTAACCTTAGTAATGCATAATTAGGTCGTAGTTATATCATAAAATTTTAGGTTGTAGTTATATGTATAAATTTCGTACGTAGTTAGTTTCGTAACCTTAGTAATGCATAATTATGTATGAATTATTAGATATGAATACAACTTCATGGTTGAATATATTGTAGATGTAATAAGAAAAGATTTTGTGGTTAGTGTTGAAATATTTTTTGTTGAAATGATAAGTTTTGTTATAGTTATTGTTAAAATTTCGTACGTAGTTAATTTCGTAGTATAGATATGGATTAATTTGTAACCTTAGTAAATAATTGTTTGTTAAAGAATAATATTTACGTTACATATACTCATAGATGCCTATACTAGTACGTATTATTGAATATAGTATAGGTGTAAGAAAAAAAAGATTTAAAGTAGGATATGTGGCCTTTAGAAATTATAATCGAGATTTTCGAAATCATCCGTGATTATGCAAACATGTATATGGGAGAGACTATGGAGGTGTATTTCGTACTAGCCTAATGTGGGATAGTCGCCAGGAATTGGCTCATTGGGCTAGGCAGAAGGCAAAAGATTTGATGATTGTTCTGGTCACTCGTAACTCAAATGAGAGAATGATTAGTTTGACTTGCGAGCAGTACGGTAAATATAGATCGGGAAGGCCAAAAGTTAATAAAGAAGATCCAGAAAAAAGAGTTAAGATTATTTGTAAAACCAGATCGAAGAAGTACGGATGCAAATTTGAGTTGTATGGGGTTCGGTTGAAGAAAAAGCCAGGGTCGACTACTCATAAATGGATCTTAGATGTGATAGAAGGTCGCCACAACCATGCGCTTCTGACTAGCTTCATTGGGCATGCATACATGGGTAGAATGACCCCCGATGAGCAGCTCGTGGTTAAGAGCTTGGGCGAACATTAATGGGGCCGAAAGGTATTATTGCGTATTTGAGGACTTTCTTTCCCGACAATGTAACATCCATGAAGCAGGTTGCAAACTATTTGCAAAAGATCCAGTACAAGGATCGTGGCGAATTGACGGTTACCCAGTGGACGCTAAATTTTTTGAAAGAAAATAACTACGTAGTTCGTCCTCTGAGGAAGAAGTCAACGGGTGAGGTGGATATCCTATTTTTTGCTCATCCGGACTCGCAACACTTGTTGAAGATGTTCCTACATGTGATAGTTATCGACGCCACCTACAAGACAAATAGGTATGCATTACATTTTAATATAATAGTATATTTTTATCTATGTACTTAATTTTGGTTCTTTAATTTTAACGAACAATATTTTATCTTTTGTATATGTATGATATGCCATTGGTGGAAATTGTTGGTTTTACTTGCACTCACAAGACGTTCAGTTAGTTACCCAACTAAAATATCTTAATAAAATCTAAATAAAATCATATAAGGAGAAAATAATTCAATCTTGAATTTGTGAAATCTATATCTTACTATTTTAAAATATTAAAAGATATTGAATATTATTTATGATGTTTATCATTATATTCTTCAAAATATTTAATAATCATTATCATTCTTAGTTACATTTTAATTAACTTTATTTAACTAAATCAAGTTTAATATATAATTAAATTGGACCCACTGTTATAATATCTTTTCGGAACTTAAGTTGGATGAATTTTTTTAATAAAATAGTATTATATAATTAAATTTGACCCACTGGTATAATTTTGGCGGATTATGGTTGAATGAGTAATGACACGTAGGCGAATTAAACGTGGTGACGACACGTAGGATTTAGGCCTCTTCTTTAGTATATATATATATAGGAAAAGTGTCAGATACGAAAGGCTATTAAAATACGAAAGTTTTTTAACCGTCCGATTTGCTCCAGTTTTTTGCATTGTTACACGCGCGTTCTAATTTTTTTTTTCCGCTCCAGCTTTTCGCTCCAACCTTCTTTTTTTTGCTCCAGCTTTTCTAATTCTTTTTTGTTTGTTTGTTTGATGAATTTCACACACTGTACTTAAATTTCACACTGTAATTTGATTGTTGTTTAATCTCTTGCACTTTTTTTTATTCATTTGCACTTCCTCTTTAACCACTTGCACTTCTGTTTAACATCTTGCACTTCCGTTCTATTCGCTTGCACCTATTCATTATTCTGATGCATTTTCTGTTCGCTTGCTTGCATTTTAAATATTTTTTAATCTCATATTTACATGCACTTTCTGTTCATTTGCTTGCATTTACTCTGTATTTCCATGCACTTTCTTCCTATTGGCTTGCACTTTTCTGTAGTTTAATCCCTTGTACTTTTTTTAATTCATTTGCACTTCCTCTTTAACAACTTGCACTTTCATTCTATTCGCTTGCACTTATTCATTATTCTGATGCACTTTCTGTTCGCTTGCTTGCATTTTAAATATTTTTTAATCTCATATTTGCTTGCACTTTCTGTTCACTTGCTTGCACTTTCTGTTCACTTGCTTGCACTTTACTCTGTATTTCCATACACTTTCTACCTATTGGCTTGCACTTTTCTATTGTTTATTCTCTTGCACTTTTTTTATTCATTTGCACTTCCTCTTTAACCACTTACACTTCTGTTTAACAGCTTGCACTTTCGTTCTATTCGCTTGCACTTATTCATTATTCTGATGCACTTTCTGTTCGCTTGCTTGCATTTTAAATATTTTTTAATCTCATATTTACTTGTACTTTCTGTTCACTTGCTTTGCACTTTACTCTGTATTTCCATGCACTTTCTTTCTATTGGCTTACACTTTCTGTTGTTTAATTCATTGAACCTATCATAATGTGCAAGCAAATAAACATAAAGTGTAAGCAAATAAACATAAAATGCATTCGAATATACACAATGTGCAAGAAGAAAAACATTGTTGACAAGCATATAAGAATAAAATACAAGCAAACAAAATGTGCATGCGAATATACACAATGTGCAACCAGATAAACAAAAGTGCAAGCAGGAAAACATAAAGTGCAAGCATATAAGAATAAGTGCAAGCAAAAAAACATAAAGTGCAAGCGAACAAAAATAAAGTGCAAGAAAATAAACGAGGAAGTGCAAGCATATAAACATAAGGTGCATTTGAAGGCGAGCGAATAACACAGTGAACGAATAAAGCGCGTGTGAATAAATAAATGTTCTTTTTTCTATTCTTTCCTACCGTGGATCTCGCCACCGTGAACGGCTAATATTCTTTCGTATTTTGTATTATAAACAGCTTTCGCACCCGAACCGCATCTATATATATATATATATATATATATATATATATATATAGAATTTGGTTCTAGTGAAACAAGCATTTAGGGTGAACGGAAGTAAAAATTAGAGCCTTTAAATTAGAAGTAAATCAATGATCAAGATTGAATGTAAGAGGATGCAAATTTTGTATAATGGGATGCACACACTAAATTGACCCATTACCCATGATTTAAGGGATTTTCTGTATCCAAATGACAGCATATGATTCAGTTTCCAATTTTGGTTTTACAAGCTTATGCGATTACTCCCTCCTTCAACCTACTTCGTCTCTCCTCTCCTCCCCAAAATCGCCCTCCTCCGCCACCGCCCTCCCCGCCACATCCTCATGCCCAACCTCTTCAGCCCCGCAACGCCGATGTCGAGCGCAATGCGCTGCAGGGGATGAGGATCTTGTACAGAAGGGGGGCCAAGGCACTGCCTGAACTCGCCATCGCACACGTCTCCCCCGTCGTCGACCAGGCCGGCTTCCGAACCTTCCTCCAAATTCTCCGTTTGATGTCTGGGATGATCGTTCTCTGGAATTTAGAAGGGAGATCTGCGAATTCCGAGACAAGATCGTCGTCGTCTGAGTTGTAAAGCCAGTTCGGCTGCGAGGGGCTTTTGGTGATTTGCGGATTCTGATTTTGATTCTTGTTGTTTGTGGCGTTCTTCTTCTGATCTTTGGTGGAGGAGGCGGATTTGATGTCGACCTCATTGCCTTCCTTCTGCTGCTGCTTCTTAGAATTGTCAATTAAATTTATGTGATTTTTTCTTAACTTTTATTGGTTATTAATCGTTCTTAATGATTTTATTTCAAAAATTATTCCCAGTGCAGTAATTCTTAATTATTGTGCACCTGTTATAGACTTATAGGGATGTTTCATTATTCTAATAAGTTTTAATTGATTCTATCCTAAATTAACAAATCTTCTCTACCTATGATATTGTTCGAGAATGGTTATCAGTCGATATTTTTGCTGAATACATGCATGATAAGTAACTACTTTTTTCTTATAAATCAATTGGTACGTAATAAATTTTTTCCACTTATATATAAAACTATATAAATCTTATTCATCTAGATATGTTTTAATACATTGATTAGTTACTAATTACTATGTATTATATGACCTGATTTATGAGTTGAAATTATTTAAGTGCAATATATTTTTCAAATAAATACAGACAATATTTTACTGCTTTGCAGAAAGAAACATTATCTTCTATGGCTTATATTAAACCACATCACATTATAGACATTAGATATAAAATTCACATACAGATCTTATTGGAGATTTGCTAGTGATATATTTTAAATTCAAGTAAAAATGCAAATATTTGAAACAAAATAAAAATAAAAATGACAAAAATCTACAAATAAACAACTAAGGCTCCGTTCGGCAAAACTTTTTTGAGATTAACGGAGCTTGATTTTCTTTCTAATCTAGTTAATGAGTGTTCGGTAAAAAAATATTAATCTAGCTTAGGTAGCTTATCATAGATTAACGTAGCTTACTTTTTCTATTTTTTTTAATGTGACTCCTCCTAGATTGTTGAAGATTAACAAACTGAATTTTATATTTATCTCATTTCAGCTTGTAATACCGAACATCAACTATAATTTTTAAACAATTAAGCTAATAAATTCAGCTACAGCTCCAGCTAATCATTCAGCTTCAACTACTTATTCAGCTTCAACTCCTATTTCAGCTGGATTTACTGAACATAGCCTAAGTTATGTGGGCTCGGAATCGTTCTAGTAGCTCAAAAAGATTCGGCTTCAATATATATATATATATAGGGTAAGTGTCCCATGAGAATAGTTTTTATGGTGAGAACTGAGAATGCATATCTACCTTCCATAATCAACAAAATTTACTGGCTGCTAGCGGGCGCATGTCTCAGCGCGTTGCATAATTCTTTTTCCCCTCTTTCACGTCATTCCAAATTTCAGTTACGAGCTTCCCTCTGTTTCTCCTCTTTCGTTGCAATTTTCCTTCGTGATTCAGATCCTTCTCGTCCTTCTCCTCTTTTCTATTTTCCTAATCGAATCCATTCAAAGCTCCATCGTTCGTCTTCACTCTGTCTTATCGTTCTCTCTCGCCTTGCATGTTTGGTGTTTGACGTTGTGTGAAAAAACTGATTTTTTTATTGTTGTTGTTTTATGTATTGCAGGTCTTGTTACGATCTTGCGTTTCAATTTTCGACATGGATCTAAGTTCTCCATTCAATTTTAAGCTTTTCTTATGTCAAATTGATCGATTCATGCTTCAATTTGGTGTTTGTTGTTTGTTTTATCAATTAAGTTTGATTTTACTGAATTTTGAAGCAATAGTTGATGCAATTTAGGTTATAACTTTGATTTATCATCGATTTGAATGTGGAAGCATATGTATGTTCAAACATTCAGATTTGACTGGGATACAACTATGTTTTTACGCATAGATGAAGTAGAAGCAAATGTGGTTTTAAATAACATCACATGCAGTTATAGAATGTAGCACATATAGTTTTAAAAACAAGCACATATGGATAATGTAGAAGATTATATGTAAATGTTGGTTGCCTTGTTTGTTTTTATAGGAAAATAAAAAAAATGATGGCTCTATGTTGGTTGTCTTTTCCCCTGGGAATTCTGAATACTACATTCCTCTGTGCAAAGATGTTATTAAGCCTGTTGTTGGTCAATTATTTTCAACACTTGAAGAAGGAGTTCAGTTTTACCATAATTATGCACATGAGTGTGAATTTGATGTGTGTCGGGGTACGGATACAAAGTTTTGTGATGGCAGTAATGTTACTGTTTGGAGGTATCCGCTTTGTAGCAAGCAAGGTTATACACATGCACGTGTTTTAACTCCCAATTCTGAGAGCTTACAGAAACGAAGAAAGGACTCAAACAGATATGGGTGTATTGCTAAAATAGCTTTCCGATATGAAGGACGTGATGGTTATCGTGTGAAGATTTTTGAGTAGCGTCACACACATATTATGGTAGATAATACACAGAAACATTTCTTGAAGAACAATAGAAAACTGACTCCTTACCACCAAGACTTCATTATGAATTGCTTAAAATCGAATATTGGTATTAGTAAGGCATACAAGTTGTTCAAGAATTGTGTTGGATCTTATTCTGATGTAGGTACTACAATTATTGACTTCAAAAATTTCAAGAGGGATTTGAACTCTTATATGATTGGTTGTGATGGTCAGATGGTAATTGATAGCTTGTTCCGTAAAAAGGGAAAGATATGAGGCATTTTATTTTGATTATGACGTCAATAAAGCTAATCAATTAAGTCGTTTATTTTGTTGTGATCCTATTGGTCACAAGAGTTTTTCCTTATTTGGTGATGATGTCTCTGCAGATGCAACATACAAATCAAATAGGTAATTTATATGAACTTACTCGTCATTATACATGCACATGTATAAACAAATATATGCACACACAGTATTGAATAAATGCACATATGTTTTTTAGCATCTTTGCACACTTATCATTATCTATATGCCTTACCCATGCTATTTTTATTTTAATGTTTTTTAGGTATGATATGGTGTTTGTACCTTTTACTGGAGTTGATAATAACAAGAGCTCAATTACACTTGCTTTTGGTTTACTGTTGAATGAAGATGTTGGATCTTATGTCTGGTTATTTGAAAACTTCAAAAAAGCAATGGGTCATGACTCATGAGCCATATGTGTTGCTAACTGATCAAGACCTTGCTATTAAAGTTGCAGTTGAAAAAGTTTTTAGCAATGTTATTCATCGTTTCTGTATGTGGCATATTATGTTCAAGGTGCCTGTGAAGGTTAAACATTATGCATCTAAGACAAAGGAGTTCAAGAAGAGATTTAATGCTATTGTTTGGAGTGATGAATTGAAGAAACATGAGTTTGAGGAGGCTTGGATTTCTATTATCTCTGACTCTAGTCTTGAGTCAAACAAGTAGTTGAAAACCATGTTTGATTTACGTCATTTTTGGATTCATGCGTTCTTCCAAGACGTTAGCATGGGCGGTTTGCTTAGGACAACTTCAAGATCTGAAAGTCAAAACTCTTTCTTCTCTAACTTCATAGGGAAAACATCATCATTGGTTGTGTTTATCTTGCAATTTGATAATGCAATTGATTCACAGAGGCATAATCAGCGGAAACCTGACCTAGACTCGTCTACTTGTTATCCATCATTGAAGACACCTTTGCAGATGGAGAAGCAATGTTCGTCAGTTTATACTCTTAACGTCTTCTATGATGTGTAGGATGAAATATATGCTTCTGTTTTTTATTGTCTTCTTGTTGATTTTATGAAGGATGTGGACGTTCATCGTTATAACATACGGTGTGGTAGTAAAATCTTTGTTGTTCAACATCTTATATCTAGCGAAGATTTGTTTTTCTCTTGCAACAAGTTCTTAAATGTTGGTATCCCTTGTTCTCACATGTTCACTGTTTTAAGAAATATTGGTATGGATATGTTGCCTAGAAATTTTCTTAAAGCTCGATGGACGAAGAAGTCAACATTGAAGACAACGTTTGAGATAGATGGTTCTGTCTTTAAGGAAGGTTTAGAGTTGGATGAAAAGAAGGTTCTTGTTTCTGAACTGTTCTCGGAGATGCATTCTTGTATCAATCTTATTAAGAATTCTGATGATATGAATCATTTACTGGGTGTCTTAAGACATCAAAAGGATTTGTATATCCGCTCAATGCAGTCTGGCTCTTCATCAACAACTCAGAGCACTCAGATTAGATTTGAGAAGTTTGTTGGGCCTATACCAGAGAGAATTGATGTTCTTCCACCTCCACAGTCCAAGAACAAGGTCAGGCCAAGAAGAGCACGTATTAAAGGTGTGGTAGAGAGAATAATAGAAAATACATCTAAGGAAACAAGGTTTTGCACAATATGTAACCAGTCCGGGCACAACTGCAGAACATGCAAGAAAGTGAAAACTGGAGCTTGATTCATCTCATTTCTAAAGAGAGAATGTATTTCCTTTATAGTTTTCGAATACTTAATGCATACTTTATATTTTGATCTTGGACCTTTATTTCCAGTTAATGATATAAATCTTCTAGTGTAATCTTATGTTTGTTAATGTATAACTGAAAACTCATGAAAATGAGAGCACATTCTATTAGTTTCACATGCACACACAACTTCAAATACATGCACATTCAGCTTATATGAATAAATTACATGCACGTATACAACATGAATTATTCAATGTTTGATTTTGATGCACTTTCACTCCTTCCTGTATGCACATATAAAACCAAATTATTGAACGCTTGACCTTTGATACAGTTTTAAAACAAATGATTAGATGCACTATTGCGATGCACACTCAGGTTATTATCTCATGCACACCCAAATAAAATTACATGTACACTCACATATATTCTGTTGCACACTTATGCACACACAACTGCTATTATATTCCTTCCCTCGTAGTTTATCAAGAACACACATGTACTCTTACATTCACACTTGGGTATTTTGTTATGCATAGATAATTGTAAATACGTGGACATTCAACTACTATTTCATTCATATTAAAGTACCAGAACAAGTCATTATGTATTACAATATGACTACATGTTCTAGGAAAAGCACGTCAAAATGTTTATCATCTAAAAACAAAAGTACAACAAAATGTTCATCTACTAACAACAGAAGGACTATCCAACCGATCACTACCAAATGTTCATCCACTAACAACAAAAGTATTATCCAACTGATCACTATTTCAAATTCAACAACTACTTCTTCTTGATTGTCTTTGAAACCATATCAAACACCTTGTTCTTCACCTCATTCCTCGTTTTTGATTATCATGCGGTCAACATATATTATCTGAAAAATAAAAGCAAAAGACATGAATAAATAGAAGCACATACAAATGTAAACATTGAGAAGAGTAAAGAAGATGTGTGTTGAATAATGATAAATAGAAGCACGTATATATCTAAATACATGAACACACAATATAAGAATCATGCACATACCTAAAGTCATGCACACATAGTATTAAATAATGATAAAAAGAAGAACGTATATATATAAACACATGAACACACATTATAAGAATCATGCACATAAACTAATTTGAAGACAAAATTTTAGTAATTTTCAAACCAGTGGTAATAGAATGGGACCTCTAAAATAACCATTGTCAGTCTCAGCCCAAGCCTCTTCATGTTCAACCAACATTCTCAAAACGTATTCACATCAATCAAATTCAACAATTTTCCTAGTGTCTCTGAGCATATCAAGCACTTTCACATTTATATTCCCATTTTGGTGACTTTCCAAAACAAGTGAGTTGAATAGTATGAGAAAGTTCCTTTTAAACCAGTCATTTGGATTTTGGAGTGTGGCAACTGTTCAACTTGTGGGCCACATCAGAAGGTTTAATCGTCCTCATGTCCCAAAGCTTCAGCACACTTGTTTCTTCATCTTGTATTTTTTTCAAACTGTTGCTTAAACTCTTCTAGCAGCTCAAAATCAGTTGGGTTCTTTGAAACCTCAATCTTCTTTCCTCCATGCGGTAATCCAAGGTATTTTTGAACATCCCCATCTGTTACCCTAATCACATTTCCAGTATCACCAATCTTTATTGTGCAAGAAACAGAGTCAAAATGTTTCATAATCCAGTAGCTAATACGACCAAGAATTTCTTCAACTTTCCAGTGTAGGAGACTTTCGAAACCCATCTCCGGAAGAGCTTGCTTTTATAATGCACTCATCTTTCCAACTATCTCAACTAACAATTTAGGTGTACTTCTCGACTTCAACATCTCATACTTTGTTTTAAGCTCTCTGATGCCTACCTTCATTTTTTTCCTAGACTTTGCAGTAGCTACTGCTTTTCCCTTGTTTGGTTGTGACTCTGATTCGGGCTCTTTTATCTGTAAGCTCCTTGGCCTTTTAAGCTTAGCTAGAATCTTTGCCACATGCAACTTGTCCTCCTTGTCTTCCTCGTCTTCCTCGATCAGTGGTTCCTCCTCTTCCTCAATCATTGGTTCCTTCCCCTTTCTCCTTTACATATTGGCATTTTTTTCTGTTTGTGTTTGTTGAAATGTAGGACTCGTCCTACGTGGTTCTCTTATAACAATAGGCTTTGATCTTGGAAGTATGTTCTTCCTTGCAGTTGTCTTTCATCTTTTAATTTTTCTAGCTGTTAATATGAATTAACATATTAGAATAAATACATGAACATAGTTTAGTAAATTGATGAACACACATGGAATCATTATTCATATTTTGAAAACTTTAATTGAACCATGCATATAACACATATAATTTTTTTAATAGATGCACACACAAATATTTTCTTAAGCACATGGTAGTATTCATTTGATGCACATATGAGATAGTGTACAATAAATTACATTTGCATACTGATTTAAAAGAAAGAACATACAATTGTTTTATAGTATTTTACATGTTTCTTGGTTTGTAACACTTGTTGTGGTATTGTGTTTCACTTGAGTGATAGATTTTGAATTGTCTTCAGTTTTCTGTTTGACCTCTTCATTCTTATGATTTAGTCGTTTGCTTCTGGTTTCTGTTAACATACATGCACGTATAAGAATAGATACATGCACATACAGTGTTAAATCCATGAACACTGCAACCATTCATGCACATATAAGAATAAATACACACGCTTACAGTGTTAAATCCATGAACATTGTCAACATACATGCACATATAAGAATAAATACATGCACATATAGTGTTAAATTCGTGAACACAAATCATTTACATTTTGAAAAGTAAATTAAATACATGCACATATTGTCTCATATACATGCACATATTAGAATAAATACATGAACATACAGTAGTAAATCTATCAATACAAATGAAATTCATTACTTACATGTTGAAAACTAATTGAACCATGCATTTAACACAAATATTTTTAATTAGAATAGATGCACACACACGTATTTTTAATAGCACAAGCTACTATGTATTTCATGCCCATATAAGACATTTGATAATAAATTACTTGCTCCTTCATTTGTAGTGGTCATTGTGTTGTTGTCTTCGTCCTGGGTGATGGATGTTGGTTTGTCCCCAATAGTCTTACTTGTTCCTGTATTGTCACTGGTACTCTTTTTTGTCAATTTCATTCGTGTCATTAAGGCGTTTGCTCATGTTCTCTTTGTTTGAGTAATAAAAATCGATTACTTTAGATGTTATGTCAACATGTGTAAGAACGAGAATAATTCAGTGTTTTATGTACACCACCTCTATGAAAAATTGGTTCCCCAATAGTCATTGTGGCGTCTCTGAAACAGATTACTATAGGTGTGCTACTGTTTTGTTGTTTTTTCTGTTTATTTGCAGTTGCTACTTTTCTATGTTTTGATATACGTTTATCTATCACATAGAAAATAACAATGTAAACATGTTTAGATAAACTAGTATGTGCACATATATTTTACAAAGTATGCACACTATTTTTTGTATGCACACATAGTAAAATTAACACGCACACACAACTTATCTACATGAACACACATGTATTTGCGAAACCATGCACATACAGTTTAGTTCAAATGCACATGTTTTGTTTTTATGATGCCCACACATAAATTGTTTCAAAAATACACTTAATTCAAACAATGTAACTGCTCTTTTTCCATAAATTTATCCAGAAACAACAATACATGCATAATTGCCTCATACTCTTGCTAGATGTTCTCAAATCGTAAGAATATTGTTCACCTTGATTTCATATACGGACTAAAACCTGAAAAATCTAACACAATAAAATGGAATTTCGCCAAGAACAAGCAAGTGAAGTAGATTTTTACCGGGGTTTTCTTGTGTGTTGATGTCAGAGTTCGTCATTGCTGCTTATTTGTGATCGATCTCGAACGATTGGAGATGATTGTGCTTGATTTTCGTTGCTATAGGACCTAGGGTTTGCGATCAATGCTCTCTCTCTCGTTTTTGTTCTCCAGAAATCAGAACTGTTTTGCAGAGTATGAATGACGGTTCGGTTGCTTAAGCTTTTTCTTTTGAAATGTTTAGTTCAGCGTGTGTGGAAAACCGCCTACAACGCATGAGCGCGTTTTTTCATTTTTGGGCCGCTGGGATTTCTTCTTTAATGTCCATTGGATTGCTTATATTGGGCAGCCCGCGTCCATTCCTATTTCGCACCTTTTAATCCATTCGCACTAGATTCGAACCCATATATATATATATATATATATATATATACATACAGATTTGCATAAATACCCTAAATGGGTATGCAACTTGCAAGAATAAATGCTTGTTTTTTTTTTGCATATATACACCATTTGGTGTATTTTTGCAAAATAATAAAAAATTTCTTTTAATTCAAAAAGTAAATAAAAGCAAAAAAAATTGGAGAAAAGAAAAAGGAAACAAAAAACAAAAAAAGTACACAAATATCGTTATATATTACTTCCCTCCAAAACCCCCAAAATTCCCTCCATTTACTGTAGTCTCTCCCGCCTAATCTCCCGCACATTCTCCCGCTGATGAACTGTAGTGATCTCCATCTGTACATTCTCCCGCCGATGAACTGCTGAACTGACAGAAGAATGCCGATGAACTGGTAGTGATTCTCCCGCCCATTCTCCCGCCATCAATTGTAAGAAAATCCAAACCTCATCTCCCTCCCATCTGACTGTACAGCCATCAGTTGTAAAAAATTTCAAACCTCCATCTTCCAAATTCTTTTTATCATGAACTGAACATTTCAATGTTATCTTGAACTGATGAACTCAACATTTCAAAGTTATGCCGATGAACTGGTAGTTATTCCTCTTTCCAAAGTATACAAATTGATTTAGATTTAAGTAAAACAAAATCATTTCCATGTTAAACAAAATTTGAGCCAAAATAATGTAAAACCAAAGATTCACAAGCGGCAAAACTTACTACGTCATACTTGGTTGTTTCTACTATTATCGAAAACTAATGTCGGCCTTAAGAAAATGAATGTCATATTTACGAATAATTATGTCATAACTACAAATAAAAAATTCGCATCTTCCTCTACTAATTGTGATTTCAACACCAAAAAATCAACAGTAAACTTTAGTATCGCATTAAAGTTTAAATGCAAACTTTAGTATGTAATGTGACATTAAAGTTTAAAGTTTAGATGCAAAAATCAACACTAAACTTTAAGGTTGATAGTATTAAATGCAAATTTTATTGTCAATTTCCAGATATTACATGAAGAATGCTCCATGTGTGTACATAATTTGCATTCTACCATATTATATCATAATGCTTGCCACTTAATTTGTAGGTCGCGTGACATCTGGTTGAATACTTCTACTCACAATCCCTCAATTCTCTTATATTTACTTGGACGCGTGACATTTTAAATTAGTACTGTGACATTGCTTTAATACTTTTGACAAAGTGATACGGTACCACTAACAATTTTGACAATATTCAGAATGCTCCATGTTTGTACATAGTTAATAGATTTGACCGTTATTTGACAAAATGCTCCATGTCTTAATTGCATCTCCCTCTCCTGATGCTCTGCTTCTTTGACTATTTTACTTTACAAAGATCTTAATTACAGAGATATTAATTGCACTTCATCTCATCCATCTCCTTCGAGTGTCTCTTGTTTGACATTTTTTATCTACATGCTTCCACTCCTACTCTCTCTTTGTTTCACTTCATCTCACCCATCTCCTTCGAGTCTTCATCTCTTTCATCTCCTTAGAGCAGCTCGTCTGATTGTGTTCTTTGATTGTGGAATCACATACCACCAGAAACAAGGAAAGCGATTGAGTTTGAGGAAATCCCTAAAGTTGTCTGACAAGGCTTAACAGAGGAAAATTATGCGTCGTATTTCAATGCGTTGCTAGGGATGGAGGAACTTCTCATTATGGTAATTGTTATATTTTCTCTATATGAGGGTGGGGGGACTGAGGGGATAGCTAGATGGCATGGTTCTCTCGTAGTACCAACTTGTTGAATGGTTCTCTTTTTATATTTGTTTACAGGACTACGTGAAAGCTTATAATATGAAGTCTGTTACTTTGAGACAAAATGATTTTGACTTTTTAGCACTTAAAGTGCCAGGACTTGCTGAAAGAGGGCCCTCACTTGTCCGTGGAGATGTGGTAAATGTATTTGGTGAATATTCTCTTGATCAGGTATGTGTGCTAAACTGGGTGAAGGTAATTTTTTACTTCATGTCAATGGTGTTAAAGTTTTTATCAAAGGGTTATGTGTTATTCTTGGAAGGAACAATGACATAGAAGTTCATATTTTTTATCACAATTACACGAATTACCGCTGCCAATGTTGTTTTCTCATCTTGAACTTGCCAATGTTGTTTTAACAGGGCTGGACCCACCGTGTTGAGGCTGATGAAGTATTATTGCAATTTCATGATGGATTTTACCAAAGGCACAGAGATAGCAATCTGTATGAAATTTGTTTTGTGTACAATGGGGTAAATTTTAGTAGGCTTCGTCAAGCCATTCTATCTGGAGAGGCATTACACGAAAATTTCCTCTTTCCCCATGAGTATTATGGAAAACGGAGGATTACAACAAACAATCTTGTGCCTATTTCACGTCTTCTTAACGAGGAACAGAAAAGTGTTGTTCGCTTAATTTTAGGGTGCAGAGGAGGAGCTCCTTTTGTGATTTATGGACCCCCGGGAATAGGAAAGACAAAAACACTAGTGGAGGTGATCCTCCAACTATATAAAACTAGACGGAATTCTCAGATACTGGTATGTGCTTCTTCAAATTGCGCAGCAGATCACATATTAGAGAAAACCCTTTGTGAGGGGATGAAACTTAGCGAGGAAGATATTTTTAGGTTGAATGCCACACGTCGTCCCTTAGAAAAAATGAACGCTGCATTATTGAGATTATGTATGTACATTGAAGGTTTCTTCACTTGCCCTTCTTGAGATGCACTCTACAGCTACAGGATAATAATAACGATATACACGAGTGCATCTTACCTTTATGCTCAAGGGGTTAACCGTGGCCACTTCTCCCACATCATCTTAGATGATGCAAGCCAAGCTTCAGAGCCAGAGACAATGATCCCCATATCAACCCTCTACGAAAATAACATAGTTATTGTTCTTTCTGGTGATCCCAAGCAACTTGGCCCTGATATTCATTCAAAGCAAGCTGAGGCTTATGGGTTGGGAAGGTCTTTTCTGGAGAGGTTGTTAGACTTTGAAGTTTACAAGTCAGGGATCGCAATTATGTCACAATGTTGGTGAAGAATTACTGGAGCCACCCTAAAATCCTTTATGTTCCTTCAAGACTCTTTTATAGAGGAGCATTGATTCTATATCGAGAAGAAAGTGACACATCTTCCTTACCTTGGGCTGATTTGCTTCCCAACGGGAACTTCCCTGTAATGTTCTATGGCATCCAAGGCTTGGATGAGAGGGAAAAGGGTATCCCTTCACGGTTTAATAGGATTGAAGCTAGCAAGGTGGTTGAGCTCGTATAGAAGCTCAAAAAAAGGAATGTGCCAGAGCACGACATTAGGATTATTACCCTTTTCCCACAACAAGTACTAAATATAGGTAAGGCTCTCAGGTCTCTACATATGACTGATATTAAGATATGCGGGGTTGATCAATTTCGGGGTAAAGAAAGGGAAGTGATCATCATGTCAACCGTCAGATCAACCGTGAAACACGACGAATATGATAGGACTGTCTGTTTAGGATTTGTGAGCAACCGGAAGAGGTTCAATTTTGCCATGACTCGTGCCAGATCATTGCTCATTATTGTTGGAAACCCTTATATTATTGAAAAGGTACTTCTCGGTAAACAAACTTAGTTGTTTATCAAATGCAGTAAAATGTTGCGTAACCGTGTTGTTGGCCATTGACAGGTCTGCCACTGGCACAAAATGTTATGCCATTGTTGCAAATAGCGCCTATGAAGGCTGTGCTTTTCGCGTGAAGCAGGAAGATCCATAAATTTCGATGTGATGCTAGTGTAGCTCGATCAGTTTTTGAGTATTGGCAACTATCCTTTTTTCTAGTAATGTAATGGTGTCCAGTGTACTGCCAACTATTGTCTGTGTGTCTAGTGCTGACATTGTTTTTGAATTTGCAAAACTTGCATGAAGAGCGACATCAAAGTCTTGACACTCTAACATGTAGAATCAACCATGCTACACCATGATACGTACCACTTACAAGAAATACTATTCGAAATTTTATTCATCCTCTTACATAAAAAACCAAAGTCATCAGGTACATACTTTATTGTTATGACCTACATGCTCGATAACAAATACTAAAAGCACTAATCCTTACAATGACACCAACACCAAACGCACAAATAGGATTTAATACAAGTTTGCTCATTTTTTTCTTGGAGTGTACTGTGTAGTGTCTTGTTTTCACCTTCAAGTTCTGCCACCGTTGCATAGAGTTCCCTACTTGTAGCCTCGAAGTGCATCTCATTTGTATTGAGTTCCATAATTCTTTGTCCAAATTCATATTTCTCAGTACGTAGGTGTGTGATTATTTCATCCAACATGTGGGAACGTGGGATATTCGTTAGCAACATCTCTAACTCTTCTTGCAACTTCTCCTCTATTTCAGAACGTGTAGGAGATGTAGGTGGAAATTCATATTTTCTGGGGTCCCTGCTTTGATAACTTAAGGTGTCGCTGTCTGACATTGGACTCCAGTTGAACTACAGAAGGAAAGCCAAATTCCAGCAAAACAAACCCTGATACATGCTTGCTTATGTGACCCTCTAATTACCAGATTGATCCACTATGAAAAGCACACAAAAAACTCACGAAGGGCTACATACTAAATAGCAAGCAATTGGCAACATAAACCATGAAAAGGTACATACGAGTGGCAACATAAACATTAGCTATGTATATAGTATATAACAATTTATTTAGGGTTTCCAGCATCAATTAAGCCTCAATAGTACATAATTAATCAGCAACAAAGCATCACCATGTAGTTACCTTGTGGTCGGCGCAGTGAAGGTCCTCGTCTCAGCTAAACGAACAAGAAGGAGAGGGTTTTGGTTGTTAGGCGAAGAATCAGAAGGGGAAAGGTATGTGATTCATTTATTTAGGGTTTTCATTTTTTTGGCCATGTCATTCCTTTTTTAATATTGTTTCAAAAATTATTACTTGACATGACCTCTGTTAATATAGTATATGCCATGATTTGACCTCTGTTTTCCCTCCAAAAGTGAAAACGTTTCCCTCCATTTTCTATCCCTTTATCCACTTGTTAGTCTTCATCTAAAAAAACCCAACTGTAAACCTATACAAAACCACCGTAACACCAGAAAACCTTAAATCCACAAATCTTCAAAAAGGCTTCCGCTGCATCTTCAATGTCTTTGGAATAGAAGAATTAAATAATGGGTGAGTTCTGACTTTCATATTTATTCCTCTTTATAAGACATTCTTTTGTGGTTCCCTAAACAAGAAAGAACAACCTTTCAGCTTCTTTTCAGCATTGCTCAAATCTGACTTTCACATTTGTTCCTTGATTCTAAAATATTAGTTTTTCCTACACATTTTTGTCCCGTTTGGCTAGAAAACCCTTTTTATCTTCAATTCAGGATGGGCTAAAACCCTAACTTTCTAAAACTAATGTCAGTGTTAGTCATGTTTGTCATAATACTGTTAGCGTTAGACACTATACTGTCAATGTTTGTCATAAAGCAATTGTACTTGTGTTTGCTTTTTCTTCGTATAACAGGTTCAAGATCATACTACTTGACTCTGAGAACAAGTGGTGAATGGATATGTAAGGGAAACAAGTGGGTTTTTGATGGGATAACAATGACAAAAGAACTTGTTGTGTCTGAAGATATCAATTACTCAAATCTAAGGAAAAAGTTGACTAAGAAGATAAATTTCATTGACGAGATAGATGAAATGGAGCTCAAATATCTTTCACCGCGGAAACCAAAGTTACAACCATTCGATGTCAAAGATGATGACGACCTTGATGCTTTCAAATTTGTGAACTTGCAATCAGAAGATGCAATTTGGCTTATCGAGTTACATGCGAGTTTGAAAAAGAAAGGAAACAAAGAATTTGCAAACACGGAGTATGTAAATGTGAGGCCTAATGTTGAGGCTGACATCACAGTGTCTCTCACTCCGCCACCGTTAACACAAAGTCAAGAGGCAGAGGCCGAGGTTGTGATGGGTGGTCAACCAAGTACAAATGGTACCAAATCTAACAAGAGAAATGTGGTAAGCGACAAGCGTACCACTGAAGCTGTTCTGATCGTAGTTGATTGTGACATGTATGAGATGAAAGCAAAAATTTGTCGTGACAACAATGGGGAAGTACAAATAGTTGACTTGGTGAGCCAATCTGAGGCAGATTCGGAATGTGATGGGAGAGAAACAAGGTCTTCCACAGGAAGGAAAAGAATACATGAATGTATTGAAATTGACAGTGATTTTGGGAAAGACGTTGGGCAAGATGTTGTGCATGATGTTTGGGATGATTTTGAGGATGATTTGAGGAAGATGTTGAAGAAGATTGCATGGAAGGTGACTTTGAAGGGCCATTGTTGTATGACACTGATGAAGTGGACAACTTATTTATTGACACTGATGAGAAAGTTCTCCAAGAGATTAAAGCCGAGTATCATCGTAGCAAAAAGTTTAGTAAAAGACAACTGGATGATTTGGAAGAGCCAATGGAGGGTGATGGGGTAGGCTGCAATGATCTGGAAATAAAAGTTGGAGAGAATTTCAAAATTTTGTCATGACATATATCATGTATGATTGTGAAAGGCAACTGTCCCGATCGTAGTTGATTGTGACATGTATGAGATGAAACCAAAAATTTGTCGTGACAACAATGGGAAAGTACAAATAGTTGACTTGGTGAGCCAATCTGAGGCAGATTCAGAATGTGATGGAAGAGAAACAAGGTCTTCCACATGAAGGAAAAGAATACATCAATGTATTGAAATTGACAGTGATTATGGGGAAGACGTTGGGCAAGATTTTATGCATGATGTTTGGGATGATTTGAGGAAGATGTTGAAGAAGATTGCATGGAATGTGACTTTGAAGGGCCATTGCTGGATGACACTGATGAAGTGGACAATTTTTTTATTGACATTGATGAGGAAGTTCTCTAAGAGATTGAAGCCAAGTACCATCGTAGCAAAAAGTTTAGTAAAAGGCAACTAGATGATTTGGAAGAGCCAATGAAGGGTGATGGGGTGAGCTGCAATGATATGGAAATAAAAGTTGGAGAGCATTTCAATTGCAAGAAGGATCTTAAGGATCTTTTATCCTTGATGGCATTACAGAGGCGCTTCCAGATGCATGTCCAGAAGTCTGATACGAAGTTATATGTCGTAAGGTGCATCGATCCTAGTTGCACCTTTTTTTTTGTCGTGGGGCCGCTCTTAGCAATACAGGATTGTTTGATGTAAGAAAGTAATGTGGACAACACACATGTGGCATGTAGCTGAAGCATAGCCACCACAAACATGCAAGTTCAAGTGTAATTGCTGACCAAATAATGTCAAGGTAAGTACACAATCCTAGCAGTAAGATCATATATATTTTTCAGTACGTATATTAACTAACCTTAATCTTTTACATATTTAACACAATCGGTACATGTAATGGACCTTGTGCTGCACAAATTCAAGACTTAATGAAGAAAATGGGAGTGGAAGTTAGTTACGACAAGGCAAATTGATCACGTTTAACCATCATAGACAGGATAAGAGGCACAGATGAGCAAAGCTACACGCGGCTTCATGGATACATATACATGCTCAAAAAGATGAATATAGGGATAGTCACACATGTTGAAGTAGATTATAATCGTCGATTCAAGTATTGTTTTTTCAGCTTGGGTGCTATGCGCAATGGAATGCATTTTTTAAGAAAGGTAGATATGAGTTTTGTCACGGTGAATGCATATTTTGTCAAATAAATGTAGTCTTCAGTAGCATTTAATTATTATACTATCACGTATACACTGTCATTTTGTAAAGTTGGGGGAAATTGATTGCAGGTTATAACAATGGATGGTACCTATTTGGGATCAAAGTACAAGGGCACACTTCTAGTAGTAGTGGCACAAGACAAAAATAGACAGATATATCCAATGGCTTTTTCTATAGTTGACAGCGAGAATGACAGTTCATGGTCATTTTTTTTCCGACACCTACATTCTGTTGTAGCCGACGACAATGACCTCGTCTTTGTGTCTGACCGTCACGGAAGCATCTACAAAGGTTTAAGAGAGCACTACATCTTCGCAAAGCATGGTTGTTTCACACTTCACCTATTTCAAAACGTGAAGGCCAGATTTAAAAGAATGACTTGTGGATTATGTACCAAAAGGCAAATCAAGCCTACATCAAACATGAATTCAACTGTGAGTATGCAAGACTTTGCGCCTAGTCCCTAGAAGTGGGTACCTACCTAAGGGGTGTTGGAGTTGAGGCGTGGACAAGGTCGCATATGATCGCGAATAGATTCAATATTATGATGTCGAACAATGCGGAATCCATTAAAAATCGATTAATGGGGCCGCGTCGAATGTCGCTGATGGGCTTGCTTGATGGTATAGTGAATGTCATGATTCAGTGGTTTTGTGAATGGAGGAAAAAGGGAGAATCTTGTTCAGAAGTGCTGACCCCGACATTGTGTCGTGAGCTACAAGTTCATTATTTGAGGTCGTGGACAATTGTTGTGACTAGGCTGAATCAGTATGAGTTTCAAGTGCATACCAATGGAACTACGTTCTTGGTAAACCTCCATGCTCGAACATGCTACTACAACGCATATCAAATTGACCAAATTCCTTTTGCGTATGCCTTAGCGGCTGCCAAGGATTGTGGTGTCGATCCTGTACAGCTGGTGCAACCCTTATTTAGGGCTGAAAAGTGGAAGGAAGTATACAAGGAAACATTGTATCTGGTCCCTGCCTTTGAGCATTGGGAAATTCCTGACATAGTCTTGAATAAAGCATGCTTGCCCCCAAACATCAGGAGGAAATCTGAAAGACCAATGAAGAAAAGATTCCCATCACGTGGAGAATACAGGGGTCCGAGGAGAAGGTGTGGAAGTTGTGGCACTCTCGGCCATAACTCATGAAATGGTCCTAACCCCGCAGCCGCTTCATGATCAGGTTTAAATTTATTGGTTTGGTTAACTTTTTTGATGGTTTTTTGAATCACGAATACTTGTGGTGTTGATGCTTCTTCTCGTTTGATGTTGAACGCATCTTGTTAATATGTGTAGTAAGAGATGCAAACTCTTGAAAGATCTATTTTGTTAATATGTGTAGTAAGAGATTCAAACTCTTCAAAGATCTCTTACCACTCATATTACTTTTGAACCAAGTTAATATAATTTGCTTATGACTTTTTCTTGTGAACTTTATTTTCTTCGAAGACAGAAGAAAGTCATGGTCGATATGGTTTCAAAGAAGTTAATGTAATTTGTGTGGTTCGAATTGGTAGAAAATATATTTAGTCGAAAGTAGTTAATGTAATACAATTGTGTCATGATTCCATATATATCCTAACAGGTTCAATATGGACTAGTCTTTTTTAAATTGATATGACATAATCCTTTCATGATTCCATATATATCATGATAGGTTCAATATGGTTTCAAATAATCCTACCGACCAACATGAGCGACATCTGAAAACCACATAGGAAGAAGAAGAGAATGATTAAAATATGAAGAAAATACATAACCAATCCGGTCATACTCACTGAACTGTCATGTCATCTTTAATATGGTTTGAAATTACGTGACATTATCATAAAGTACCATATTATATAAAATGAAAGTACATAACATTCTTCATAAAGAACTAGGTATTACACATATTATCATAAAGTACTAAATTTACGTGACATTACATAGTCACTAAAATGCATTCCAAAATACTTCATAAAGCACTAAATAAAATAGAGACTAAATATTACATAAACACATCTCATGCGAAGGATATGGCTGAGGCTGGGAGGTCGCATGGGTGAAGCACGATGGCGACCTTTCCGGTCACGATATATATATTAATGAAAGCCACTGTTCCACCAAAGTCGGCAAGCACGGCGGCGTCTCCACGGTTCTGCAAGGCTCTCAATGTACGAGGGCTGCCGTGCGGGGGTATTACTTCAAAGAAGTAGCAAGTGTCCCGTTCACAGTTGTTAAAATTATAAAGTTGGCTAATGAGCCACCAAATGTCTATTACCCTTTCAGCCATCGGCGACCAGTTTTGGGAAATGCCACCTTCGTAGACATGGGTGGCATTTCTGGCGAATTGTCCCCTCGCAGGGACGATTCTCCCGCCGGTATGGACCGTGGTATACACCCTATGTTTTGTCGGTTGTTCATCCATGGGAAGGAAGGAAGAGGAGGGAATGTGGAGTTGTGTAGATTAAGAAGATGTTGGAAGAGTTATAGATGAGGAAATGTGGCCAAGACTCATATACAAAGAGGAGTTGGTAGGCAGTTACGGGTATATAAAGAGGAGTTGGTTGGTAGTTAGGGAGATGACGGTTTATTTACTCTCCTAAAAATGAGTTAGTAGTGTTAATATCATATCAGAGTAATTTATATATCTTGTCTGTGATGTACTTATCTTCATAAATATCATACAATCCCCTATGTCAGTACTTTAACAGACATACCACATCCCTCTTACACTCATCTTGTCATGGTACTTTATAATACGTATATTATAAAGTCAATGTCTCTATATTATTTTACACAACTGCCTAACTGTCATGTAATTTCCATTTAACTGCCATTTAACTTCCATTTAACTGCCATATAACTTCCATTTAACTTGCACGCACATAACTGCCATATAACTGGAACTTAACTACCACAGTTTTGTTGATCGAGCATGAAATGGCACTTAAATGGTACGTATCCTGTCATCCAAAACACAAAAAGAACATAATGTTGTTCGACCTCAATAAGCCTACACCAAACATCCAATTTAAACATCGGGGTTCCTTATGTTTGACCTCCACACCTCGTCAAACACGATGTAAGCCATATCGCTCCTGAAGCCGTCGATAAATTTGTCTGCCACAACGTCAATATTTTTCCAACCAGCACTGAGCATCTCTATGTATTTCAGAGTGTATATCCCACAATCATGACTACAAACAAAAAATGCATTAAAGTTAGTTAGATGACGTATACAATAAATTGGTAAGGGTAATGATATTTTGACTAACTCGCGCTTGTTCTGCTTCACTCCTTGAATTCTGAAAAATGAAAACTCCTCACTACCCCGATCTGCAAATTTCTGGGCAAGTGGCGGGTATTGTCTGATGAAGTGAGGAAGAAACTTGCTCACCCCAAACACCATGTTCTCTACATCCAAGTTGATGTTCAAATCCATATTACAATCATATACATTTGTCTGCCATTGCTGCAGATCGATCTCTAGAGCTACCCAATGTTCATTAAGGAGGTTGTAGGAGGCATAAATGAAGTCCACATCATCCCAACTGAACCCATACATTGAAGTCCTATCTCCCCTAAAGTATTCAAGTGCACGTTCAGTTGCAGGTGGAACACTTTGATGATTTTTGACATAGTATTTCAATGCATCTTTATAATCTTCAGTCTAGAAAATGTTCAATACTATGGCCTTTTGTTTAACTTCATATTCCAGAAGTGGCTTACGGATATAACAACAAGCTTCATCCATTTGCTTCACAAAAATATAAATCATCTTGTCGGACATTGCAACAAATCCCAACAGTTAACTAATTTGACATCATAACTAAATAACTTACACCATCACCCAGCCAAGCTTTTGGTTCCAATAATAGGCGAAACCAGTCCTTGTCCATCGATTCACCACTTAGTCCAACTCTTGGCTTAGAGCTGAAAAGGAACGAAGGCATAATTAAATCCATGAGATAGTTCAACATAATTAATCTATGACATACTAACCTTTCATCATTCATCCATTGTAGTAAAGCAGTCATCTCCTTCACCTGTGAATTCTTGGTTATCTTCTTTAGATTTTTTCCCTTTTCTCATTTGTGTAAGGTGTTAGATTTTTGGCGGATGGCTTCATGATACGGCTAGGAAGGACCCTCTTCGGTGGGGGAGTCTGTTTTCGTTTCTTTTTGGATTTCCCATTGTTGGATACATCAACCATAGTGGCTAGCACTTCAAGAGGTTCCTCAACCTCAACCACAACGACCACCTCTGTGGCCACTTTGGTTAGCACTTCAAGTGGTTCCTGTTGGGTAACCTCCGGGGCACCTTCAAGATCATTAGTAAAATCCTGGTCCTGGTCCTTTTCGCCATCGCCAACCTTTTCATTTAGTTCTTGAACAATGCCCATTACAACATCTGGGGCCTTAACATCATTGTTACCCTCAATAGAATTATCAAAATCCGGCAATCATAATAACCATGTCAAATTACTGACATACACGACCAACAATCCTGTCACTATACCACAAATAAAATTGTAAAAGATATAGACTCCCATCCTCATAGAGACGCTAAAAATCCTGTCACCATGGTACAAATAAAATTGTCACAAAGTAGTAATGAAAATTTTCAGAGGAGCATATTTCATACCTCTTTGCCTTCAGCATGTACCTTCTCCACCTCAACTTCATCCTCTACCTTTTTCTCCTCAACCTCAGCATCTACCTTCTCCTCTTCCTCTTTGTCACCACCATGTCATCATCAACATCACCATTATCATTATCATCACTCTCAACCTCCTCACTCTCAACCTCCTTATCCTCTACCTCCTCATCCTCTGTTTCCTAGTCATCCTTATAAATTTCCCCCTCGTCCTCATCAGACTCATCATAGGATTCAAAATCATCCTCATCCTCATCCAAATACCTCTTTGGTTTCCCTTTACTCTTACGCTTAGGCACCTCCTCCTGGTTTGATACCCTCTTTTCCAGCCTTCCCATCCTCGCAAGCACTCCTTTTTCCATCCTCTTTATCATTCTGAACATCTCACTTATCACCTCTGATGAATGCACAAATGCATTACTCGGGCTCACTCAATCTTTTCCTTGATTCCTCTTCAGATTTCCCTTATTTTCAAACCCTTCATTGCTTCCTTCACAATCTTGTCAAAATACGGGTCATCATTTTCATCAGCATAGTAGCAGTCAGACAGCTTATCCACCTTATCTTCATCAGGAATAAGAATGGGCTTAACCACATTTGTAGGATCAGCCAAAGACAAATCCAACACTCCATGTTCAAAGACTTCATCTGAAAACCAACGAAGACCTCGAGGCATTGCAGATTCTCTCAACTTTGATGCAAATTGGAGACCAAATGTTGGCACAGCTTCCTATACCCATATCTACAATAACAAGCGGTTTGAGTATTAACAAATTATGATACATTAAATCACGATATCATGTCACCCTATTATTTAAATCTGGTCACCATGTAACCTAAAATATGACTGGAATGCACATAAACCTATCTGGAATGCACATAAAACTATGATGGAAAACTAGTATATTGTTTTAATCAAACAACAAATAACATCCTGCATATTCACGATGATCTTGTCACCTTGTATTCAAACATTCGATCACACTATAGCATAAAGTATTTGAACCATTAAAAATGAATAATATAAATACATGAAACACAAATGGCATGCCTTGAATGGAATATGAAATTCTTGGTAGGTTGGAGAGTAGTTTTGCCTTCTCTACTGTTTGCATCCATTTGGCTAGTGCTATGGTCAATCACTTGTGAAGCTCTTCATAAGCAATCCTTAGCCTAACATGCAACGGCTTCACCAGCCTCTTCTTATCCCCTCCCAGCAACAGACCCTCAACTATCAACAACAGTGCCAACTTCAATTTGTAGTTGTCCAACTCACGATGCTCTCTAAATCTATTGTAAACATCTTGTACTGTCGTCTTAGGACCACCTGGACTACCAAAAAATCGCTCCATTACTAGCCCGTCAGCTTTAGTATCCACAAATGGAATTTCCCCACAATTCAGTCTAGTGATGAGAGCAAACTCCTTGATCGAAAACCTCAACTCTTTCCCTGTCACCTCATACCAAGACTCCCACTTCTTTTTTGTTTCAAGTTGCTTGAATAGAACTGCATGCAATGTATGTGAAGAAAATGATACTTGCTACAACATTTTCATTACTTTTCCAAATGGGCCATCCTAAACCCGTTGCCAATCCGCATGTGTCAACTTGTTTTCAATCTCATGAACAAAGTGCACCCTACAGTTAATGTTAATTCTTCCGTAGAATGGTTCCCCTCTATAATAATTGTACCTAATCTGCAAACGAAATGAAAAATACCCTAAACAAACACAAAATATACAAATTGAACCATTTGCGAAGCTTGACAGGACACTCGAAAAAAACCCTAAACAAACTCAAAATATACAAATTGAACCATTTGAGAAGCTTGACAGGACAAATAAAAAATACCCTAAACAGACTCAAAATATACAAATTGAACCATTTGCGAAGCCTGACAGGACAAATGAAAGATACCCAAAACAAACACAAAATGTAGAAAACTTACATCCCCTTTAAAGATTATGGGTTTTTTCGCCTGTACTAATTTCGCTTTTGGGCTCCTCGACCTGCCCTTCCTGGATTATTTGGCTATGGGACCGTTAGAAGTTTTTTTCCCTTTCACCTGCACTTCGTCTCTTTGCTTCTTCTTCTTTCGACCCTGGTTGTCGTCTTCTTTTCTCTTCCTTTTCTCTTCTCTCTTCATTGGGCTCGATTCTTTACCGTCTCTAAGCACTGCCATTTTCTAGGGTTTTTTTTGTTATGAGGTTCAGAGGTTGAGGATCAGTTCGGAGAGGGGGGAGTAAGAAAAAGTGAATGGCGGAAAATGTCGGGTTTGGGTTGAAGAAAGAGAAATAGCAACAATGGAGAGATGAGGAAGAAATTGGAAGTTGCAGAATCGCATTAATGAGGAAGAAGCTTCGGGAATAAGCTTTTTGGAGGGAATTTGGGGGAAATGGAACGGCTTTGGGGGATAACAGGGCTTAGTCTTACATTTTTATTGAAAAAGAATTTATTTTACCTTTTTATAATTTCATAATAATAAAACAAAAAGGTAAACAGAAACAAATATTATTAAAAAAATATTTTTATAATCCCAAAACAACCAAAAGAAAATGATAATTCCGACAATAGAATTATACAATGTGACAAAAATCCGAAATATGCAAAATATAAACTTCAGTGACATAAAGTATGAACACATTTGACAGGAAGTATGCAAACTATAAACTTCACTGACAGAAAGTATGAAAACAACCGACAGGAAGTATGCATCTACAACGAAAATTGTCAGCTACATCTAGCCAAGAAGAAATGCACCAACCAATTTTGCTAGATTTCCAAAATAATTTGAACACCACTTATTGTCACCAAGACAAATCAATTCTAGCAAAAACTACACAATCGGAATCATACCACACTATCCCAACTACCCCAAACATTACATAAAATAAGATATCCTTCACTAGTCAAATCACTTCATATCGAAAATGTTAACGGCTATCCTTTCTCCATAGTGATCCACAAGCTTGTTACCCATATTCACGATGTTTTGACGTCCGGAACTTAGCATTTCTATGTACTTGAACATGAAGACGTCGCAATCGCCCTTGCACAAGTAAAAATTGAAGTTAGTTTCCTCATATTATAACCACTTTCAAACCAAATATTGAACAATTTGTGTCAACAACTTACCCTCTCTTGTTTATCTCCAATGTAGGAACACGAGTCACATTTAGGGGATTTTCCCCCTATCATCATAAATTGTTGCCAAGGGCTCATATAGAGCTGGACACGGTTCATGAACCGCCGGTTCAAGGGAACCTTGAACCGGAAAATCCCCGGAACCGGTGGTCCGGTTCAGGTTCGGGCGGTTTCTCGCCGGTTTGAAATCTGGTTCAGGGTCCGGCTCAGAACCCGGTTCAAAAAAATAAAATAAAATAAGAAAAATAAAATAAAATAAAAGGGTTTTTAGGGTTCACCCGGTTCACAATGGCTAGTTTTTTTTTCCTTTTAAAAAGATTTAGCTTTTTTTTAAGGTTTAATTAGGGGTTTAATGAAAAAATGGTTTTTAGGGTTAAGGGTTTTTATTTGAAGGTTTTGTAGAGTTTATGGTTTATGGTTTAGGTTTTTTTAAATATAATTATTTGAATCTTTTTTAATGTGTTTATGATTTTTGTAGCTTTTTTAAGATTTAAAGGGTATTGTAAGTTGTAATATTATATGATCTAGGTTAGGGTTTATAGTTTAGGGTTAAGGGTTTGTATTATAATGTTTTGTATAGTTTATGGTTAGGTTCTTTTATATTTAATTAATTTAACATTTTTTAATGTGTTTATAATTTTTGTAACTTTTTTAAGATTTAAAGGATATTGTAAGTTGTAACATTATATGATCTAGATTAGGGTTTATAGTTTAGGGTTAAGGGTTTGTATTTTAAGGTTTTGTATTTTATGGTTAGGTTGTTTTATATTTAATTATTTTAACGCTTTTAATGTGTTTTTTTTTTTTACTTTTTTACAATTTAAAGGGTATTGTAAGTTATAAGATTATATGATCTAGGTTAGGGTTTATAGTTTAGTATTAAGGGTTTGTATTTTAACGTTTTGTAGAGTTTATGGTTTATGGTTAGGTTCTTTTATGTTTAATTATTTTAACATTTTTTAATGTGTTTATGATTTTTATAGTTCTTTTAAGATATAAAGGGTATTGTAGGATTTAGGACTCTAGGTTAGGGTTTATAGTTTAGGGTTAAGGGTTTGTATTTTAAGGTTTTGTAGAGTTTATGGTTAGTTTTTTATATTTAATTATTTGAACGTTTTTTAAAGTGCTTATGATTTTTGTCGCTTTTTTTAAGATTTAAAGGATATTGTAAGTTATAACATTATATGATTTAGTTTAGGGTTTATAGTTTTAGGGTTAAGGGTTTGTATTTTAAGGTTTTGTATAGTTTATGGTTTATGGTTAGGTTCTTTTATATTTAAATATTTGAACATTTTTTAATGTGTTTATGATTTTTGTAGCTTTTTTAAGATTTAAGGGGTATTGTAAGTTGTAACATTATATGATCTAGGTTAGGGTTTAGGGTTAAGGGTTTGTATTTTAAGCTTTTGTAGAGTTTATGATTTATGGTACGGTTTTTTATATTTAATTATTTGAACGTTTTTTATTGTGTTTATGATTTTTGTAAATTTTTTAGGATTTAAAGGGTAATGTAATATGATTTAGGTTAGAGTTTATAGTTTTAGGGTTAAGAGTTTGTATTTTAAGGTTTTGTAGAGTACGGTTTATGGTTTAGGTTTTTTTATATTTAATTATTTGAACGTTTTTTAATGTGTTTATGATTTTTGTAACTTTTTTAAGATTTAAAGGGTAATATTATTAATGTAGGATGTAGTAGGACTTTAGGGATTATAGTTTTAGGGTTTATAGTTTTCGGAGGGTTTACGGTTTTAATAGGTTTTTCTTTTTTTATGTTTTTTTTTAATTGAACCGCCGGTTAACCTCCGGTTCAACCGTCGGTTAACCTCTGGTTGAACCAGCGGTTGAACCTCCGGTTAAACCGACGATAGAACCGCCGGTTCATCGGTTCAAAGATGTCTTGAACCTGAACCGGCCGGGACCTTGAACCGTCGGTCTGGTTCCGGCCCGATCCTGTTCAGGGTTTGATCTGGTTCTGGTTTGGTTCCCCGGTTCACGATCGGTTTTGTCCAGCTCTAGGCTCATAATGTGCTATCATAACAGGCAGAATAAATGTCAATTGTTGAAGGAACCTATGGACGTCCGACAATTTGAACAAATTGACGTCGGGATCGTATACAGTGACAGACCATTTACTCAGTTCTATCTCCAGAGCTACCAAATGTTTCTCCTTGAAATTGAAGGGGAGGTATATACGATCCACGTCCTTCCAATCCTTACCATAAAGTGCAGGTATCTCATCTTAGATGGATCAGCAACATAATTTTCCTTATCTGACAACCATCTCTTCATTTCCTTGTCCAAGTTCCGATGAAAATAAATGTCCAATATTGCTACTGGTTTGTCACGCACACGACAACCAAGATAATACATACATTCGTCCAAGTGCCACAAACAAAAAATATAATAGATGTCATACCAGAAATTGAAGACTTGTTGCACCGAATATTTATATAAAAAATGAAGGAGGCTTACCCGAGATCTCAGTCACCCCATTGGTTGTAACAATATTTCAAAAAAATCCTTCTGTAGATGTTCTCCAGTTGGAGACTCAAATTCCTCACTACATCATAAGATAGTTTAATTAACAACATCTCAAACACGCGTTCATATCATCAAGACATGAGGGATAACTTCCTAACCTTTCCTTCGAGTCTAACCAACGGCACAATCTAGTCGTGTCTGAAAATACCTTTGGACGTTGAAACCTTGCATCGTTTGGGATTATCGGCTTGTTTGGACAGTCCTCTCTTCCTGACAGGATAGTCCCTCTGTTCAGCAGTTGTATTATTTTTTTTAGCGTATTTTTCTTGTTGAGACTCCAATTGTTTCTTTGGTAGCGTCTCCTTGCACCTCATCTTCTTTTGTCGCTACAGCTAGCGTCTGCATTAACTTTTTCTCATAAATAAGATGTTGGAAGAGTTATAAAAGTATGTCATCATCTTTAATTATTGATGCATACTTCAACTTCTTTTGTCGTCCATTTTGTAGTTTCCCCCTCAAACTGAATTGCACCATCCTTCTGTTTTTTTGAACGAGTCTTCCTTTTGAATACTTTTCGTTCTTTGTTATCTTTTTCTTCAATTTCACAAGCCTTTTCTTCTCCTTCCACCTTTGCTTCTTCTTTTGTCATCGTTTCTCCATATTTCCCCTCATCCTAGACTAGACCATCAACATCATCATCCTTCTGCTTTTCTACACTACCTTCAACCGGTAGCTTGGCATTGTTGCATGCACCATCATCATCATCATCCTTTAGCTTTTCTACACTGGCATTGTCGCCTGAACCATCATCATCCTTTTCCTTTTCAACACTACCTTCAACTGGTAGCTTGCCATTTTCGCCTGCACCATCAACATCATCCTTCTGCTTTTCTACACTACCTTCAGCCGGTAGCTTGGCATTGTTGCTTGCACCATAATCATCATTTTCCTTTTTAACACTACCTTCAGCTGGTAGCTTGCCATTGTCGCCTGCACCATCAACATCATCATCCTTCTACTTTTCTACACTACCTTTAGCTGATAGCTTGGCATTGTCGCCTGCACCATCATCATCATCATCCTTTTGCTTTCAAAAAACAACCATATATCCTAAATTGCCATTGTCGACTTGAATGTCACCATCATCATCGTCATCCTGTAGGGGATTTGAAGCAGACCCCCCCCCCACACACACACACACATTCCATCCATTTCGACATCCTCATCACGACCTTGTACAACATTCTGCTTCAATAAATAAAAAATTAGCTTTAACTTACAAGAATTATAACTAGGTGCATCAATCTAAACATATTAAGTTGTAAATATGACATTCCTAAAATACAGTTCGACAAAAATTAAGCTTTAACTTGTAAGAAATAACCCTAACCTACATGCATCTATCCAACTTATAAAACACAGACATTCTATTTTGTTACTATGACATTCATGTTATAGTGTTTGGCAAAAAGATAGCTTTAACTTACAAGAAATATAACTAAGTGTATCAATATCAAGTTGAAAAAAGTGACATTTTAACTTTTTAATATGACATTCCTATCCTACATTCCGACAAAAATATTGCTTCAACTTGCAGGAAATAAAAATCTAAGTTAAAAAATAGAATAACAATTGTTGACAGTTATATTACCTCCCCTTCCTCCTGTTCAATGTCCTCTTCTTCATCATCTGTTGCTTCTGAGTTGTTGTGGATATCTGAGTTGTTGAATGTCCTCTTCTTCATCATATGTTCCATTATGCCCAATGATTTTTTGATAGCGCTATATCCTGCTTCCACTTGGTTTTTCAAATTACTCACACGCTGATGAAGCTCTTTCATAGCGCACATCGCATGTCTTGCATCCAGGCCTGAGGACTTCGTAGTCGGGGCATGGACTGAAACACTCTTTCCTATTCTTCTACCATTGATAGACTTCTTATTACTTAGCTCGAATTTCTCAACTACCTTGTCAAAGTAATTGTCCTTCACTTCTCCAACAAATTTGCATCCTTTTAAGACCTCCACCTCAACTTCTTCCTCTATTAACACCACATTTGGAATAAAACGGGATGTGGCCTTCCCCAACAAAGACTCCACAACCATCACATCCGGTTGTGAATCGAATGACCATCGTAGACCGCGTGGATAGGCCTCCTTATCCACAACGCTGAAGCAACTGGTTTTACAGCTTCAAATAGCCATACATTGAAATACCCCAAATAAGATAAGGTAATGGAATTTTGGTAAATTAACTATGGCTTTTGCTTAAAAGGGGAGAAATGGAAATTTTTGGGATTAAAATCCCTAACTCTCTCGGTTCTCTCTCTCTCACGATCCCTCCCCTTGTGTTCAGCCGAGCTCCCTTCTCCTTCTCCGGTGAGTTCGCTCCTTCTCCTGTGCCAGCCGAAGTCGTTTCTCCTCCGGCGAGCCCGACTCGGACACCACTCCGCTCCTCCTCCTCCCCGGTTGTCCGCTGCTGGCTGCTGTCCACTGCTGTGTTGTTGCCCCATCTGCGACATCTCAGGAGAATGGTAATAACTGTTTGCTCACTCATTATGTGGGTCTGAAATTTTGAGGAGGTAAAATAGACTCGTATATCTAACTCCTCGAGTTGGAATCATTGCATTTGGGGTCCTGAGCAGGGAGAACGAAATTTTCTAAGTCGGAACTGCTGGGCGAAATTGCTGCTGTTCATGGCTGCTGCGTGCTGCTGCTTTGCTGATGCTGAAGCTCTGCTGTGTTCCGGCGACGAGGGAACCAATCCGGTAGCAGTGGCTTGGTTGACGACAAGGTAAGGTGCTTCAATCAATTTTTTTGTGAAGTTCAGAACGTGGCTGAACATGTATATATGTGACCGAGCTGTGTGGGATTTGGACTGAATTCATTGATTTGTTTGCTGAATTTGTAGGATTGAGCAGCAAACTTGATTTTTGGAGTATTGGGAATTGGGTTAATTTTGTGTGGGTTGCTGAGATTGGAAGTTTAAGGAATGATTTAGGGTTTGAATTGGGGGTTTATTAGTTGTGGATTTGTATGAGTTAATTAACGCCAGGGATTTGCTCGGATTGATTTCGCAGGTTCGTTCGAGTTGACTGGAGATCTCTGAGGTCGTTGTGGTTCGACTTGAGGCAAGAGGATTCTTGCTAACTTTATATTTTTATAAACTGTTTTATGCCCAGTTTATTTCATAATTAAGTTTACCGTTGGTTGGTTGAATATGGGTATGTGTGTGTGATATGATTTGTCTTGTATCGTATTTGATTAAATGTTGACGTGGTAGTCAATTGTGACTAAATGTGATTGATTGTTGTTGATAGTGTCTGTTGACACGTGTGTGTGTGTGTGTGTTGGAACGTGTGGGTGTGTTGGATTGAATGTGTGTGTGTGTGTGTGTGGATCGTATGTGTGTGTTGGATTGAATGTGTGTTTGTGTGTGTGGATCGTATGTGTGTGTTGGATTGAATGTGTGTGTGTGTGTGTGGATCGTATGTGTGTGTTGGATTGAATGTGTGTGTGTGGATCGTATGTGTGTGTTGGATTGAATGTGTGTATGCGTGTGTTGGATTGTGTGTGTGTGAATGTGTGGGTACATTAGTAATTGTCCCGTGTTGTAGATGGACTGATGTGGTTTGATTGGATTATTGATTTTAAAGTTACTTGGGTGAATATATATATATATATGTGTGTGATATTGTGTGATGATGTGTGTGTGAGGATATGTGATAATGTGTGATGATGTGTGTGTGATGATATGTGATAATGTGTGATGAGGTGTGGTTATGTGATTTTGACTGTCGTCGTGTTGTTTGATTGGTTGGTATGGTGATGGATAGTGGGTTTTGGAGGTTGTGAATTGTCTCACCTTGGTGATGTGGGGGTGGAGACGGAGATGTTGTGAATTGTCTCACCTTGGTGATGTGGGGGTGGAGACGGAGATGTTGTAAATTGTCTCACCTTGGTGATGTGGGGGTGGAGACGGAGATGTTGTGAATTGTCTCACCTTGGTGATGTGGGGGTGGAGACGGAGATGTTGTGAATTGTCTCACCTTGGTGATGTGGGGGTGGAGACGGAGATGTTGTGAATTGTCTCACCCGGTGATGTGGTGGTGGAGACGGAGGTTGGATTGGAGGTGTTGGTGGTTGTGTGTGTTGGTTATGTGTTGAATGTTGGTTGTGTACTTGATTAAGTGGTTGTGTTAATGATATTGGTTGTGTACCTGAATACGTGGATTTGTGATGAATGTTGATTATGTACTTGACTAAGTGGTTGTGTTGGTAATTTGGTTGTATGTTGATAATTGGGTTATGTTGGATGTTGATTGTTATTAGTTGTGGTTGTGGGCCATTGTTGGCCATTGGTTATGGTTGTTAAATTACGTGTGTTTAGTGGTTGATTGTATCTGGTCAAGGTGGTAATTTCTGTTGGTATGGTTGTTGTTGGTAGCTAGTGGGTTATGAAGGTCGGTTGCGTTGATTGAGTGTATAGATTGATTTCCCATCTTGAGGGTGTGGGCCAATACGAGTTGAGTTTGAAGGTATGAGTTGCAGTCGTGGTTGACGAACCGGCGGCACCAGAAGGGTGGCTGGCCTGGATCGTTATTTTGTTATGTTTATATGTGATGATTATCTCGTTGATGCTTATGTGTTTGTTGATGTGAAGGTTAATTGATTTTGTTGTGTTAGTGCAGTAGTGAGTTCAGTATAATTGGTTAGCTTTGGTTGTAAGTCAGTAGTAAGAGATGTGTATGTGCATAGAGTTGTTGATTGAGGTATTAGTAATAGAGAGAAGGATGGATTGGACGTGTCAGTGAAGTTGGATTGGAACGTTTTATTCGTTTATGCTTGTGATGAGTTTGAGGATGGATTGATTGAGGTTAGTATAGTGAAGAGTTGGATAAGGATGTGTAATGAATGGTATGTGATAGTGGGTGTATATGTTTTGATGTGTGGTTGGCATTGGTTGGTTGATATGATTAAGTATAGTTATGATATTATATATTGTGTGGCGTGTTGTTGTTGTTGTGAGTTGATTGGTGATATATGTATGTGTTTTGAACTGTTTTGGCTTGAGGAATCTTGCCATAGTCTTTCACGATACTGACCAACTGCGGTTTACGTGTCGTGGTTGGCTGGGGTATCGGGTCCCCCAGTCAATCAGGCTTTGCAGATTTAGCGCCAGCAAGGAGGATCTTGATCACCGTCGGTTTTGGAGTCGAGAACTCTACTTTTGGTTTGAGATTTTGACTTGATTGTATGTATCGTTTTGGTTTTGGACCTTGAAGTGGTCGAACTTGTTGTATTGGTTTTTGGTTTGTAAAGTGTTGTATTTTCGGTATGTTAAGTTTGATTGTGGTTTCAAACTCTGGACAGGTTTTACAGGTTTTTCCGCTGTGCTGCTTTTGGTATATATTATGTATGGGATATGTTTTGCAAATTTTTATTTCACCCGCCTTATAGTCCTTCGGGACTATGGCACTGTAGCACCTCTGGTCCGGGGTGTTACAGAAGTTGGTATTAGAGCTCTTTTCAAAAAAAAAATGTGTTCTTTTCGAGTTTTAAACTTGAGAATTTTTATACGTTGTTGTTATGAACGATCGGGTGAACAGGAATCCTTGCTGTCAACCGTAGTGAGTTGCGTTGGTAAGTATTGGTTGTTTGTGATGTTTTGTGCTAATGTTTGATATATTTATATGTGATGTTGAGTATTGATGATTAATTTCATATGTGATGTTTAATGTTGTTAAGTAAATTTTATGGTGTGTTCCCTGGTAAGTGGGACGTGCTAGAGGTTTAAAGAGTATGAGTATGGTAGAGGATGAGGTCATTAGGCTTATCGTCAAGAGGTTGATGCAGGTAGTTTAGTGGTGATGATTCTGTATGAATTGTTGTGTGCTACTGTTATTGTTAGGGTTGAGCAGGACAGATTAAGCGCATTCAGATATGGTTGTGTTCTGAGATGAACTTTGATGGTAAGGCATAGCTGTACAATCCTTGAGTATTGATGAATGATTGATTATGGAGACTGCTATAGTTGATTCTGATCAGATTATTGATGCTTGAGACGATAAGAAACAGATGACTCAGTCTACATCGAAAAGTGGAATTTCGCAACTGTGGGTTCGACTGAGTTGAAAAGTAGAATGCGCAGGTTGCTACAGGCAGATTGTGGCAGGTTGTGTATGACTAAGAATTTTGATTGGGACGGGAAATGTCAGGAGAGAGTTTTCGAAGGACTCAGGAAGTGTTTGATTAGTGCGTCAGTGTCGGTTTTACTTCATGAAACAAAAAGGGTTTGTTATCTACGGTGATGTGTCTAAGTGAAGTTTGGGTTGCATTTTGATGCAGAATGGGAAGGTCATTGCGTATGCTTTTCGTCAGCTCAAATTGTATAAGAGATAATTGATCATGAGGCAAAGATGATTGCTAGAGTTGATTAAGGATTATGAAAAGATATTGTATATCAATCAGAAAAGGGCTACCGTGGTTGCTGATGCTTTGTGTAGGAAGTCGACTCTCGAGCAGGTGGTTGCTTGTCTGACAGTTCAGTCGGGATTGCAACAGGAGTTAGCGAAGGGTGAAAAGTGAAATTTGGTTTGAGAAGGAACAGATACAGCTGAATGTAATGGAATGTTGAGTACGAGATGCAGTGAGATTGCTCAGGGAAGAGTGTACGGATTTTTTTTTAGGAAGATGGAATATAGTGATTTCAGATCGGTTATGTGTGTTGGCAGATAAAGAGATCAGAGAGTTGATTCTCAAGGAAGATCATTCTTCGACAAGTCCTGTATATATTAGAGTCGGTTATGCGACGCAGTTATCCGAGCTTGTTTGACTCTAGTTTCGAGGACGAAACTATTATAAGGGGGGGAGAATGAAATACCCCAAATAAGATAAGGTAATGGCATTTTGGTAAATTAATTATGGGTTTTGCTTAAAAGGGGAGAAATGGAAATTTTTGGGATTAAAATCCCTAACTCTCTCGGTTCTCTCTCTCTCACGATCCCTCCCCTTGTGTTCAGCCGAGCTCCCTTCTCCTTCTCCGGTGAGTTCGCTCCTTCTCCTGTGCCAGCCGAAGTCGTTTCTCCTCCGACGAGCCCGACTCGGACACCACTCCGCTCCTCCTCCTCCCCGGTTGTCCGCTGCTGGCTGCTGTCCACTGTTGTGCTGTTGCCCCATCTGCGACGTCTCAGGAGAATGGTAATAACTGTTTGCTCACTCATTATTTGGGTCTGAAATTTTGAGGAGGTAAAATAGACTCGTATATCTAACTCCTCGAGTTGGAATCATTGCATTTGGGTTCCTGAGCAGGGAGAACGAAATTTTCTAAGTCGGAGCTGCTGGGCGAAATTGCTGCTGTTCGTGGCTGCTGCGTGCTGCTGCTGAAGCTCTGCTGTGTTCCGGCGACGAGGGAACCAATCCGGTAGCAGTGGCTTGGTTGACGACAAGGTAAGGTGCTTCAATCAATTTTTTTGTGAAGTTCAGAACGTGGCTGAACATGTATATATGTGACCGAGCTGTGTGGGATTTGGACTGAATTCATTGATTTGTTTGTTGAATTTGTAGGATTGAGCAGCAAACTTGATTTTTGGAGTATTTGGAATTGGGTTAATTTTGTGTGTGGGTTGCTGAGATTGGAAGTTTAAGGAATGATTTAGGGTTTGAATTGGGGGTTTATTAGTTGTGGATTTGTATGAGTTAATTAACGCCAGGGATTTGCTCGGATTGATTTCGCAGGTTCGTTCGAGTTGACTGGAGATCTCTGAGGTCGTTGTGGTTCGACTTGAGGCAAGAGGATTCTTGCTAACTTTATATTTTTATAAATTGTTTTATGCCCAGTTTATTTCATAATTAGGTTTACCGTTGCTTGGTTGAATATGGGTATGTGCGTGTGATATGATTTGTCTTGTATCGTATTTGATTAAATGTTGACGTGGTAGTCAATTGTGACTAAATGTGATTGATTGTTGTTGATAGTGTCTGTTGACACGTGTGTTTGTGTTGGATCGTGTGGGTGTGTTGGATTGAATGTGTGTGTGTGTGTGTGTGGATCGTATGTGTGTGTTGGATTGAATGTGTGTGTGTGTGTGGATTGTATGTGTGTGTTGGATTGAATGTGTGTGTGTGTGTGTGTGTGTGTGTGTGGATCGTATGTGTGTGTTGGATTGAATGTGTGTGTGTGTGTGTGGATCGTATGTGTGTGTTGGATTGAATGTGTGTATGCGTGTGTTGGATTGTGTGTGTGTGAATGTGTGGGTACATTAGTAATTGTCCCGTGTTGTAGATGGACTGATGTGGTTTGATTGGATTATTGATTTTAAAGTTACTTGGGTGAATATATATATATATATATATATATATATATATGTGTGTGATATTGTGTGATGATGTGTGTGTGAGGATATGTGATAATGTGTGATGATGTGTGTGTGATGATATGTGATAATGTGTGATGAGGTGTGGTTATGTGATTTTGACTGTCGTCGTGTTGTTTGATTGGTTGGTATGGTGATGGATAGTGGGTTTTGGAGGTTGTGAATTGTCTCACCTTGGTGATGTGGGGGTGGAGACGGAGATGTTGTGAATTGTCTCACCTTGGTGATGTGGGGGTGGAGACGGAGATGTTGTAAATTGTCTCACCTTGGTGATGTGGGGGTGGAGACGGAGATGTTGTGAATTGTCTCACATTGGTGATGTGGGGGTGGAGACGGAGATGTTGTGAATTGTCTCACCTTGGTGATGTGGGGGTGGAGATGGAGATGTTGTGAATTGTCTCACCCGGTGATGTGGTGGTGGAGACGGAGGTTGGATTGGAGGTGTTGGTGGTTGTGTGTGTTGGTTATGTGTTGAATGTTGATTGTGTACTTGATTAAGTGGTTATGTTAATGATATTGGTTGTGTACCTGAATACGTGAATTTGTGATGAATGTTGATTATGTACTTGACTAAGTGGTTGTGTTGGTAATTTGGTTGTATGTTGATAATTGTGTTATGTTGGATGTTGATTGTTATTAGTTGTGGTTGTGGGCCATTGTTGGCCATTGGTTGTGGTTGTTAAATTACATGTGTTTAGTGGTTGATTGTATCTGGTCAAGGTGGTAATTTCTGTTGGTATGGTTGTTGTTGGTAGCTAGTGGGTTATGAAGGTCGGTTGCGTTGATTGAGTGTATAGATTGGTTTCCCATCTTGAGGGTGTGGGCCAATACGAGTTGAGTTTGAAGGTATGAGTTGCAGTCGTGGTTGACGAACCGGCGGCACCAGAAGGGTGGCTGGCCTGGATCGTTATTTTGTTATGTTTATATGTGATGATTATCTCGTTGATGCTTATGTGTTTGTTGATGTGAAGGTTAATTGATTTTGTTGTGTTAGTGCAGTAGTGAGTTCAGTATAATTGGTTAGCTTTGGTTGTAAGTCAGTAGTAAGAGATGTGTATGTGCATAGAGTTGTTGATTGAGGTATTAGTAATAAAGAGAAGGATGGATTGGACGTGTCAGTGAAGTTGGATTGGATCGTTTTATTCGTTTATGCTTGTGATGAGTTTGAGGATGGATTGATTGAGGTTAATATAGTGAAGAGTTGGATACGGATGTGTAATGAATGGTATGTGATAGTGGGTGTATATGTTTTGACGTGTGGTTGGCATTGGTTGGTTGATATGATTAAGTATAGTTATGATATTATATATTGTGTGGCGTGTTGTTATTGTTGTGAGTTGATTGGTGATATATGTATGTGTTTTGAACTGTTTTGGCTTGAGGAATCTTGCCATAGTCTTTCACGATACTGACCAACTGCGGTTTACGTGCCGTGGTTGGCTGGGGTATCGGGTCCCCCAGTCAATCAGGCTTTGCAGATTTAGCGCCAGCAAGGAGGATCCTGATCACCGTCGGTTTTGGAGTCGAGAACTCTACTTTTGGTTTGAGATTTTGACTTGATTGTGTGTATCGTTTTGGTTTTGGACCTTGAAGTGGTCGAACTTGTTGTATTGGTTTTTGGTTTGTAAAGTGTTGTATTTTCGGTATGTTAAGTTTGATTGTGGTTTCAAACTCTGGACAGGTTTTACAGGTTTTTCCGCTGTGCTGCTTTTGGTATATATTATGTATGGGATATGTTTTGCAAATTTTCATTTCACCCGCCTTATAGTCCTTCGGGACTATGGCACTGTAGCACCTCTGGCCTGGGGTGTTACATACATGAAGTGTATTTTTTCTTGTCAGTATGATTCTTATTTGTTGTAAGAAACCATCAATATATTGTAATTAGAATACCAACTTCAAAACTATAAACATTACATAAAAATACGTTACTTGAAAGGCCATTGGCAACCCATTGAGTTTGTAACCCAACCTTGCACTTGAGTCTCTGCTTGTTTGTACCATCTCCAATCTATTCTTCATCGTTGAACTCAAACCATGGTGAGTTTCAATGTAGCAAACCCTGCCCACGGGAATTTTGTGAATCGATCGATATCAGTCAATAATTTGACATGACCCGTGCTTATGCGAACCTTTTTCTCAATCCCAATAATGACTCTCTATAATATAATAAATAATGTCATCTTATATTTCAAAGGGATGTCATCTCATGTACGCATAAATAGGATCTTCAGCTCAGCCAAGGTCAGATTTTGTACATCAAATACCTCTTTCACGGCATTCTTATCCGGCTTCAGATCATTATCATTAATTTTACCACAGCTTAACCCCGTCACAAGTGTGAACTCCTTCATTGAAAAATGCAACAGATGTCCTTGCAGGTCATACCACGTCTCCTACAACTTGCATGTTTCTACTTGACGGAATAAAACGTAATGCACAAGCTGGCATGAAAAGGTTTGTTGACGAACCATCTTCACAGTAGGTACAAATGGACCATCTATTATCCTCTGCCAGTCCACATGGGAAAGGCATTTCTCAATATTTTTCAGCATTTCACGTTGACTGTTTTGGTTGACTCTGCCTTGAAAATTTTTTCCCTTCAAATCTCAATAATTGACCCTAAATAATACAAATTGTATGAGGTCAATATAAATACAAAAAGAACATATACTTAAAAACTACATGATAGGATGTGAAATATGAAAAACTAATCAGAATGAGCTAAACCAAATTTTACCTTTCTAGCCATTTCAAATTCCTCTGTGTATTCTTTACTCGACTACAACACTTCAGTTGGTCTGGTGGACATAGACAAACAACAAATAATATCAACATTTCAGTTTTTTCTATGCACAAAATGGTTCTCATTTTCATAACAAATGCTTAAAATTTGAAACAAACATACTGAGATGTAGAGATCAGAGGAGAAGAGAAGGAAGTTGCGAGAGGAAGAGAGTTATAAAGTGAGACAAATAAAAACATTAACTTTTAACACACAATAATGTTTCACAAGCTGACATTGTAATTGTTCATTTCAATAATATAACTTTATCATGTGACAAAAATATGAACAACACTGACATGAAGTTTTCAACCAATGGTAATTCGTGCAATTGTGACAAAAATCAAAACTTATCTGACATTTTCATTGTTTATTGCAACAATAAAACTTAATAAATAGTGCAGTCAGTCTACATACAAGGTTTCCACATGTTTATATAAATCAATTTAAGTTACCATCCCCATTTCTACCACAAGGGTCTTTTTTTACCCAGTTTTCACAGATTTATATAAATCACTGCGTTTAAATTCAGTTCATTTCAGGTCAAAAGAGACAAAATTTGGGGGACAGAATTCATGACAAGTATATCAATCCATAAAAATGAACAACATTGACTAAACCCTAAAACCCAATGAACAACAATGCAGCAATCCTAAAATGACGTTGAATGGCTGCAACCCTAAAACGAAGGACATACCTCGAAGGCTATAACGAGATAGACATGAGAGGAAGAGGAATCAGAAGCGCGAGCCAACGACGTTGAATGGCATCGTCGGTGGACCACCTGCAATTTGGCGCCGTCGGAGGAGGAAGAATCGGAATCGCGGCTTGCGCTAACGATGGACCTTCAAGAGATTATGGAGTTTACAGCATGAGAAACCTTTCGAGTTTACGATGGAGACGATGGACCTTCAGGAGAAACCTTTCGGGTTTGATTTTGGGTTCTTCAGGTGAAACCTGCAATCTGGGTTGATTTAAGGTTCTTCAGAAACCTCTCGTTTACAAGAGGATGGAAACGATGAAGTGAAAATTGTAAAACCATTTCAGTTTTCTGTAGCAAGTTTCATTTTCAATTTCAAAATTGGCCAGAATTAAATTTCTCTTTTTAAAAAAAAAATCATTGCCATGTCATATTTTATTTTCCAAAAGAAAAAGAAAACTCTAATTTCAATATACCTTTTTATTTGGGGGGGTATTTTTGCAAAAACAAAAGGAAAAAAATTGGATGGGATATATTTATAAAAAACAAATAGGGTAGGTTAGAAATGCAAATGGGTTAGTGAAAGGGGGTATGGGTTGCTATTTCTCATATATATAGAGAGGGACGCTCTAGTAAAACGACTCTTACGGTAAAATGAGTGGACAATTTTGGAGCGTTGGATTGAGGGTGATAAATGCAAATGGGTTAGTGAAAGGGGGTATGGGTTGCTATTTCTCATATATATAGAGAGGGACGCTCTAGTAAAACGACTCTTACGATAAAATGAGTGGATAATTTTGGAGCGTTGGATTGAGGATGATAAATGGCTAGATTAGGAGAGAGAAAATAGGGTGTAGTAGGGGTGTGAATCATGGAATAAATATCACAAATAGCTTTTTGAATTTTATTAATTAACCACCTCCAAAATAGGAAGTTAAATGTAGATTTGGAGAGAGAAAGATACTGCAAATCCCCATCAGCATTATTCCTCAAGCCTCCACCGAGATCCGTGTTATTCACTGTGTTTTTAGTTAATACGCATATTCAGTGGAAGTTCATACATATCAATATATTTAACTAGTTGAAAATTAACATTATGCATATCAACACAAAAATTGTGAATATCGTTAAATGTTCTTTGCATATCTGTTAATTTTGTTCATGTTCCATCGTATTCATGCTAATATTCACTGTCCTATAATTGATATTCAAGTATTGTGAGTACTTATTCACTATGTATATAATGCATCCACTGAATTGAAAAAAAAATTGTGCATATCTATGCATATCAAAACACATTATTTGAATATCGTTCAAGTATTTCTGAATATCTGATATTCGTTATCATGTTCAGTCGTATACATACTGATATTCATAAACTATGAATACATACTAATGTTCAGTCGTAATAATTAAGAAGACGATAATGATGAAATAGGGGGAAAACCAATATATACACTACATATATTCTACATATCAATGTATGGAAATGCATATCCCATCCACACAAATGAATATCATATTCACGGCCAAAGAAATAATCCATAATTATAAATTGCATATCATACAAGTATATTTTGCATATCACTATATGGAAAATGCATATCTCATCCACACAAATGAATATCACATTCATGGCCAATAAAATAATCTATAATTACAGATTGCATATCATACAAGTATATCTGAATAACAATACTATTAACATGAATATCATAACGCCCAACGTCGCTGCCGCGGGAGTTCTCAAGCAGTCCGTCGTCGACTGACATTTCCATGTCCACACCACCCCTCTCCACGTCGCCGCCGCGCTCCTCGCCTGCCACACCGGATTCCTCCGGCAAGCCTGCATCCTATCCATTGAAGAATTGAAAAGATTGAGAAACCAAAAAGGTATAGGGTTCAAAAAAATATGATTCAAAAAATTAGAGTAAGATCGAATGAAACCCCTAAATTAGAACTCCAAATCAGCCGGCAGTAATGGAGGACGCCAATAATCCATGAGAAAAAAAATTACACATGCAAAATCGAATGAAAACCCTAAATTAGAACTCCAAATCGAAGAACACATTTGAAATTTTGAACCGAAATTGAAGACGATGGAGAAATTTGAAGGTTGTGGACAAGGAATCTCAGTGGGACAGCGATTTTAGGATTACCTTTAGAGACAAACGGAAGAAGGCGTTGACGGCGGCGTTCGACAGTCGACGACGGAGAGTTGGGCGAGCGAAGAGACTATGGAGACCACGACGGCAAAAAATCACAGTGGCTCAGTCGACGATGGAGACCACGACGGCGAGAGAAGAGACGATGGCCAAACGAAGCAGGAGAGAGACGCGAGGGAGGAAACGGTGGAGTCGGAGAGGGAGATGAGTGCAGTGCGAGAGAGAGAGAACGGAAGATTCAATCGGCAGTTCACGATGGAGAGACGAGAGGAATATCAAAATGAAAGTTGAAATGGCGTGGATTTAGAAAAGTAGTAAAAAGAGATCCCAAAAATAACGCAAATGGAATATATCAGATGTGTGTGATTCCACCCTCTAAATTTGTGCCTCTTAAAATTAAATCTCATCCATTCATCTTCAATTAATCTAAGGCTTCTCATTTATTCACACGTTTCACTATAAGAGGCTGTTTCACTAGACCATTAATATATATATATATATATATAGGATTAGCTTCATGTGAGGAGCACCCTTAGGGTGAAACGTGAGGAGCATTCTAGGCCATTCATTTTAATATTACCATACACCCTACCACACTCAATCCCGGTCAATGGTCAGCGTTGACCGGTCAACGGGCTGTTTTTTTTTTAAAAATTTATTACTATTATTTTTTTATACACGTTTTCATTATAAAATTTGTATGAAAAGAATTGAACAATTAGTTCTTAAAGTTGAACAATTGTATGTTTAAAGTTGCACAATTAAAATTCGAACAATATTAAAGTTGAACAATTGTATATGAAAAGTTGAACTATTGTATCTTAAAGTTGAACAATTTCATTTTTATAGTTCGACAACTGTGTTCGCTATGTATATAAATTTGAACAATTGTCTCTTAATGTTGAACAAATTCATTTTTTAAATAATTTTTTAGTTGTGCATGGCCGTTTTTTCCGTTTTTCTATTTTTATTTTCCTACACATTTAGGATTTAGGGTTTATGTTTTGAACATTTTTTAGTTGTATTATGTTTATATTACATTATAAACAAAACTTCAAGTTTATTTGACAATTGTTAAAATTTTATTGAAGTATTGTCCAATCTATCTTTTGTTATAAGTTTGAATTTTCATGCAATTTAAATTGTTCAACTTTTCTGGTTCGGTTGTTCAACTTTATATATTGTTAAAAAAGTTGTTCAACTTGTATGATACAATTGTTCAAATTTAACAGAGATTTTTTCAATGTTTTAGAAACAATTTTATGAGGAAAGCATGTAAGGAGACAAAAAAAAATTAAAAATGTTTTATCTTGAAAAAAAATTGGCCAAAAAAAAACAAAAACAAAATCAACCATTGCTTAGTCAAAACAGATGTGTAATTATAAAAATAAAATTGTTCAACTTTAAGATACAATTGTTCATCTTTTTTGGTATAATTGTTAAACTTTATGAATTGTTCAGAAAACATTATTCAACTTTTAACATACAATTGTTCAAATTTAATAGGGAATTGTTCAACTTTTTTAATTATAATTTTATGATAAAAACGTGTAGAAAAACAAGAAAAAAAGGAAGAAAAAAATTTGCCCAAAAAAAAAAACTAAAATTTGCTTAGTGAAACAGTATAACCATAAAAATGAAATTGTTCAACTTTAAGATACAATTGTTCAACTTTGTTCGTACAATTGTTCAACTTTATATATTGTTCAAAAAACATTGTTCAACTTTTAACATACAATTGTTCAAATTTAATAAGGAATTGTTCAACTTTTTTAATTATAATTTTATGATAAAAATGTGTAGAAAAACAAGGAAGAAAAAAAATTGCCCAAAAAAAATTAAAAAAAATTGCTTACTGAAACAGTCGTCTAACCATAAAAATGAAATTGTTCAACTTTAAGATACAATTGTTCAACTTTTTTGGTATAATTGTTAAACTTTATATATTGTTCAAAAAATATTGTTCAACTTTTAACATACAATTGTTCAAATTTAATAAGGAATTGTTCAACTTTTTTAATTACAATTTTATGATAAAAACGTGTAGAAAAACAAGAAGAAAAAAGAAAGAAAAAAACTTGCCCAAAAGAAAAAATTGCTTAGTGAAACAGTCGTCTAACCATAAAAATGAAATTGTTCAACTTTAAGATACAATTGTTCAACTTTGTTCGTACAATTGTTCAAGGTATATTGTTCAAAAAAATTTGTTCAACTTTTAATATACAATTGTTCAAATTTAATAGGAAATTGTTCATTTTCTTAGAAACAATTTTATGATGAAAATGTGTATAAAAATACGGTCCCACTATATGCATTACGTTTTTTGACGTTTCGCCAGATACCTGCGTAGAGCTAGAATTGACATTTTTTGACGTTTCATGTGATATAAGCTTATGTACTATAGTTTTTCTTTTATATTTCATGTGATATAAACTTATATATTGAAGTTTTGCTTTATATTTCATGTGAATATACTTATATACTATAAACATCAACAAAATACCATAAACATGAACAAAATATTTCATGTGATACGTAACAGTTTAGGTAATATACATATCGTAACTAGTCCTCATCTGCCTGTCGCCCGCTACGAGATCCCTCCTCGTGAACCGAGTCGCGGAATCTCTGGGACGCACGTGGAATGCATGGGAGGGGCCGAAGGCGTCACGTCACCCGTCAGATACTCGATCCAACGGATCATCTGATCTGTAAGACGGGGAGGCGTATCGTCGTACTGGGCCAGATAAGCCGTCATCTCGCCGGCCACCAGCTGTGAGCGTTGTATTAAAAAAATACATCAAAATAAACATAAATAAAATACATCAAAATAAACATAAGAAAATGATGACATACCGTGACAGCGGAAGCCGGTGGAGGGACAGGATCTCCTACATGTGGGTCCTATCTAACGGACCGAAAATCCAAATATGGATGAGACATCTGGTCAATCCAACTATAATATATAACCATAGTTATATGTGATTTTCGAGAATAATAATAACAAACAGATAATATCAAACAAATTGGTGGAGAAATATACATGAATAAAAGTATATTGAAATCTCATGATACAAATGAATTTATTTCCATGTAACATTGATTACTTGATAACGTCTATTACTAGAGTCAAATACAGATTTAAAAAAAAAATTGTTCACTTGGTTGCGTCCAAAAAAAAAAAAAAAAAACTGCGCCAGGATTTGGCGTATGCCAGATCCTTGCGTTGGAGGCAAATTTCAAAAAAAAAAAACCCAACTCCCTATCTCCAACAATTATATTCTAGCTCTACGCATGTATATGGAGTACGCCAGATACCTGCGTAGAGAAATTTGGTCTTCTACGCAGAAATCTGGCGTACGCCAGGTTTCTGCGTAGTGATTTGTAGTGCGAAACGTGAAAAAACGTAATGCATATAGTAGCAGCCTAAAAATAAGAATAAAAATATATATTTTTAAAAAATGATAAAATATTTTTTTGTTTTAAAAAAAAAATTGGACAAAAGTCAGTTTGACCGGTCAACGTTGATCGTTGACCATTGACCGTTGACCAGTCAATGGTCAGATGTTGACCATGGGGTGTGATTGTGTGTGAGATGGTGTATGTTTGCTATGATGGATGTTCCATCATAGCCTTCCATTGTCCCAAAATGGTTGGCTATCATTCCTCCTCACGTTTCACCGTAAGCATCCGTTTCACCGGAATCTGACTCTATATATATATATAATCCATAAATTTCTAAAGTTACCAGTAAATTCTAGGAAAGTAACTTTTCAAAAATTACCATTCTTACTTTGTAACCAGATGAGAGCACTTAATTGAATAGTCGGTCCGTAATAGGAAAGAGAAAAGAGAAAGGGGGCCTCAAAGGGCACACTTTTGTGTGTGATAGCGCCAACCCACATGATTTTGCCTGGGGATATTGATTCAATCATCTCAATTTCCACCCCATTAAAAGAATAACCCTAGCTACCATACCATCAATAAATTAAATGATTTATAATATTCTTCTTGCACTATCCCACTTCCAAACTCACATTGAAAGCTGCTCAATTGATATTATTGTATTCTATTTGCTCATTATTCTCAATTTCGCAAAAAAATATGATTTAAATTAAGGGTGTTCATAATTAATTAATATGGTCGATCTGATACACTGATATGTCAATTTGATCTAAAATATCCGAGTTCAATGAACTCTTATTCGAATACGATCGTACAAAAAAAAAATCATGAAACGTAGTAATATATGCTTTGGATATCCAGAAATATGCTATTATTATATTATTTATATAAATTCTATATATATAGTATATGCCAAAATAGAGTAGGTGGTTCCTCCTTGTTTTTAAATACTTCAAAGTTCATGTATACTAGTGTTCAAATCTCGGGAGGGACCGAAGAAGTTTTATTACAGTAAATATGATGGTACTCCGTATTTTATTACAGTGAAAACCTCTTTTTTTATTCATATATATTGGAGATCTGTCTCCCGTGCCAACAACACTTCCCACGCAAATTCCGTTCCCGTGCAAACCGAGGTGAAAATGTGGTGCACAACTTTGTGAAATATAGTACACAATTCTTTGTAATCTTGTACACAAATATTTTGGTACACAATTGTGCAGTATATTGGTGCACAATTAATCTTTTATATCGACCCACCAGTCTCCTGCATTGACCGATCGTTGACCATCATTGATCGGCATTGACCAATCCTTGACTGATCAGTGCACTAGAGTTACACGTATATAATGTGTGCACCACTTTGGATGTGCAGTTGTGCACCATGTTATAAATAATTGTGCATCATGTTACAAATAAATTTTCATAGAGATAATTGTGCACCATATTAAATATAATTGTGCACTGAAATAAATTGTGCATCATATTACAAATAATTATGCACCGAGATGAATGTGCACCATGTCATAAATAAATGTGCACCATGCAACAAATAATTGTGCAACACATTTCATGTGTTTGTGCAACACATTTCATGTGTTTGTGCATCACATTTTTTTATATATGTACATCATATTTTTCATTTGTTTGTGTACCACATTATGTACTTATTATGTGTACCACATTTCATGTGTTTATGCACCACAATTCATGTCTATGTGCATCTCATGTCCATGTGTTTGTGTATAACAATTATGTTATATAGTGCACCACATTATGTTGTTATGTGCATTACATCTCATGTGTTTGTGCACCATATTTCGTGTACTTGTGTATCTCAAGTACATGTGTTTGTGCATAACAATTATGTTATATTATGCATCATATTTCATGTTTTTGTGCACTGCATTTCATGTTTTTTTTTGCACTGCAATTATATTTAAATAAAATACTAATACACAATTCAATATAATTATGGTACACTATACAAATCAATATATTCTAGTGCACATTTCATCAGACTTTGGTGCACAATTTGATACAACTTGGTGCACAAAAAGTTTAAGTGTGCCTAATAAATTTTATACATGAATTATACTGATAAAATTCGGACTTACATATTTTTTCATATATATTGGATATTTTAGAATATCCGATTTCAAGAGCTTTCAAATTAAATATAAATATAAATGTTAATTTCATATTTTTTTAATTAAGGATATGCGATCCGTTATCCTACTCTAACTTATATAGATTTTCATATTTGGTCATGGAAGCCGAAAAATCTCTGTTGACTGTTGATTAATCTACTATATAATAACTAAAGTAGAATTGCGTCTGCACAGGCACGCACCCCCAGAATGTACTAGAAAATGACGTTGACACGTGTCATAGTCGTATTATTTTGGACACGTGTCAAACTACTGTTTTTCGGTTGTTTTGTCAAAAAATTAATAAAATCACAGATTTCATTCTATTTTTGCCGGATTTGCCAGCAGGCTGGACTTTTTTGTATACTCTAAATATTTCTAAAAATTGACCAATTAATATTTTGCACCATAATTAGTGTATAGAATCAAATCTCTAATTATGAATAATTGGCAAATTGGCAAAGAAATATTGGACAAACTGACGGACAAAACCTGCAAAACTTGCAAGAATAAACCGGCATATATATGACAAAACAATGCACAAAACCTGCATATATATGACAAAACATGAAGCACACACAAATCACCCAAAAAACTGACCACACATTGCACAAAACTGAACTTACACAATATTAAAACTTGCAAGACTAAACCTGAAGAACACACAAAAATTACACAGCCCATATGGCTTAAAACACACATTTTGCGAATGTTGCCTCAAAACACATTTTGCAGATCTGAACCTGTCCATAAACAACATGCGTATCTTTTTAAAAAAGATTCTGATTGCATGATCTGCACAATAAAGCCAAAAATATTATAGGATCATCACAGCTGTGCATACTATGTTTAAAAAGATTACAATTGGAAGATATGCTATAGAAAATCTGTGTTCCAAATTTTAAAAAAGAAAAAAAAATATACCAAAACTTGTCTTACAAGACTGTATAACTCATTCACACATGCAGCTATAAAACTACAAGCTCTCAGTTTTTTTAGTACAAACTACAGCATCTCAGTTAGTCATTTAGCAGGTAATAACATCCAAAAATTATATATGCTGATCTTGAACCTACATGCTGATATATACGTTGATATTGATTTGTTTCGTTCTTTCAGTTATTTTCAGTACAAACAACTACAGCCTCTCAGTTACTCATTTAACAGGCAATAACATCCAGAAAGGCTCCCAATTATTTTCCTATCAGTTTTTTTCCAATATGCAATCTCAATTCTTTTCTTTCATTCATAATTACTGGTTTTGTACATTACAGATCTCAATTTTTTTCTTTTAGTACTGATCTTTAATATGTAATCTCAGTTTTTTTTCTTTCATTCATAATATGCAATCTCAGTTTTGTTCTCAGTTTTTTTTTCTTTCATTCATAATTCATAATCATAATTACTGATTTCAGTTTTTTCTTTCATTCATAATCACGTATATTAAACTTAACTGGCAATCAAAAAACTGAACCCTAAATCAAAAAATTGTAAATTAAAAAACTGAACCCTAAATAAAAAAACCTAAATTATTTAGATTTTTTAAATACCATGCAGTGTGATTGAACATAAAGCAGATTCGTTCAAAAAAATATTATTTAGAAACATTATTTAGAATTTTTAAGAAGATTATTCTCAAACAGTAGGCTGAAAGTTTGTGCAGAATATGCTCAGAGAGGCTTTTAGTTTGTTCCTTTTGCTGATAAAACTAATAACCTCTCTAAGCATAATCTGCACACCCTAAATACCCCCATTTGAGAAATGAATTTTAATGTTTTTTTCTTGAAATTATATATGGACTGATTTTGTATTTAAATACCATGCAGTGTGATTGAACTTGAACTTTACATAAGTACTCACAAAAAACGAGTAGGCTAAACAAGTCGGTGTAGAATATGCTCGGAGAGGGTATTAGAATAGTGGTCATTCTAACACCCTCTCAGAGCATACTCTGCACCCACTAATACCCTCTCATTGATATGAATGCTTATATATTTTTTTTACAGTTTTGTAAAAAGACATTACAGGTATCCGAGGTTGCCTAATATTGCAATTTAAGAACATCATATTTCAGTTTTTATTTTGTTGTATTCTTAGAACATGTACACTAATTTCATAATTCAGATTTCAGAAAATCAGATTTCAAAACTCTTACATTTTATATAATATCTATACTGATTTCAGAATTTTAGATTTCAGAACAACAGATTTCAGAGTTGAGTTATTACATTTCATATAAAATGCCTAAAGATATGGATAGTAGGCGTACCTGTATTTGTTTCATTTTTATGCAGTACCAATTAATGATTTTTGTTAATTCTGAGTCCAATCTGATCTCACACATGTGATTCCTATACCAAGAATAAACAGTTATGTACTGAACAAATTTATAAAACAAATTAAAATAATTTATGTTAAGTGTAAATAGATAGAACAATGACCTTTTTCCCCTTATTGCAGAGTAAGAGATATATCTTGGAGTTTAAATCTTGAAACCTGTAATGCATAGTGTCGCAAATGAGTAATTGCAATACAAGTTAATGAGTAATAAACACAGTAAAAAATTTAGCATAGGAAGCATACCTTTATGTATTTCATTTTTATGCAATACCAATAATTGGTTTTGTTAATTCTGAATCAAACCCGAGCTCACACATGCCATTCCTATACCAAGAATAAACAGTTAAGTAATGAATACATTTATAAAATATTGTACAATATTGATGTTAAGTTTCAATAGATAGAACCATGACCTTTTTGTATATCTTAATGCAGATTAAGAGTTGTATGTTGGAAGTAAAATCTTTGAACCTGTAATTCAAAGATTGTCGCAAATCAGTTATTACAATACATGTAAATGTTCATCAAAGTAAAATTTAGTATATGAGTCATACCTTTAGTTCTTTCAGTTTAGGTTAATAACATTCCATATTAATTGTTGGAGTCTGATCCCACATGGAATTGCTAGAATAAAAAAATAAGTTAAGTATATAATAAAATTATAGAGTAATTTAAAATAGTATGATGTTATTTAAGGATAAAAACCATGACCTTTATTCAGACATCAACTCAAAGTAGGATATGGATCTTAGATTTTATATTTTCAAACCTGTAAATGCAAATAAAAAAGTAATCAGTCATGACACTAATAACAAAATCATACAGATAGGCTATGTTTTTATGGTAGAAGTACTACATTGGACAGTATGAGCCAATGACATACAGTTATCAAAATGAAATCATGCCAAGAAAACATATCAGACTTAAAAGTAAAAGAATCAAACAAAAAACCAGATCTAACCAAACATGCATAGTCTTTTTGTAAAAGAATATATTTGAAATTATATTATTTATAAAATGTAAATCAATGAACGATAATATAACGACTCATAATGAAAAAACAAAATCAATATTATTCAGTAGAACGGGTTCAGGATTTCAAACCGAAGGGTCGGCAGAGAGAGAGAGAGAGAGAGAGAGAGAGAGAGAGAGAGAGAGAGAGAGAGAGAGAGAGAGAGAGAGAGAGAGAGAGAGAGAGAGAGAGAGAGAGAGAGAGAGTTCTAAAGTATGATTCGAGGACTTAGTATACGTATCTGTAAGTTATAATGGGTCAATATGCTCATTTCTAATCGTTTAAATTTTTACCAACCAATTGTTAAGTCTGAAAAAAAAAATCAGGCTTATATGCCTATTATAATGTGTGCAGTCTCATATTACTGGGTAAAAATATATTTGGCCCAATAAGCCCATCACAGTGCCGGTTTAAATGTTTTCCAGGATTTTCTAGAGACTTCTTCTAATCTGTCTGTTCATATTCTTTACATAAAATATCTAGAGTGTTCAGATTACACTTAGGAATAAAAAAAAAATTCTCAACCATTGGAAGTAATAATATTAATATATAAATATTCGTTAAGATTTAATATTCTATTTTACTTTATTAATTTATTCTGAAATAATTTTTTTATCTGTTTGGTTTCAAACAATTAATGGCAATAATAAATCTCATACAAACGAAAAACATTCACAGAGAGTAACATTGGGTTTGATGTTTAAAAAATATAAATCAATGAATGAGGAAAAAAGGGTTTTTTTGTAGAAACATATATAAAACAACGAATCAGGAAGAAAAAATCAACAGCGAATGCAAAATCCAATTTGAAATTTGTTTTACCAGTTTTAGGGTACACAATGCAGTCGATCATTTTATTTAAAAATCACAGCGCGAGATGTACTTACATACAGAAACAGATAGAGATCTCACATTTTTATGCCCTTGATGATGGATCAATTGGTACAACTAGAGAACCACATTCTTGAAGGTGCACCCACAGCAAAGTCCAGAGTTCGTCATGTGAAAAAAAAATATTCAGTAATAATTAAGCATGAAAGTAAAATAAAAATCCCCTTGAATCGGTCGCCATAGTTGTAGATAAATAGAAATATAGAGAAACTTACATATGTCGGCAGGGATCATGTCTCGAACATCGGATCTGTTGCGTCGCATAAAGTCCATTTTGTGAAGACAAAGGGTCAAATCAGTCAGGAAATTAGGGTTTAGGAAACCCTGAAATACAAAGCTCCAGATCTACTCATCAGGAAATTAGGGTTGCCTTCCTTTGCATGTTACAGAGGAAATGTTCCAGATCGACGATTTCTCCTTTGTATGTTACAGAAAAAAATAGATATGTTATTTTTGGATCTGAGAGAGAAACTAGGTGGATTTAAATTAGATGTGAGATTTACTTGTTTGATTTTCGCTTGCGTCAAGTCGATTCTCCTTTTGGACTTTTGTTTAGGAGAGAGATCCATCAGAGAGTCGCCAAAAACTCCGATCTGCAAGCTATAGATCAGATGGGTTTTTGAGACGAAAAACTGGGATCTTGAAGATTTACAAAATAAACAAAGAACAGAGTGTTGTCGGACTTTCCAGGAAGGGAAAGATGAAAACAAACCAAAAAACTGTAGATCTGTAATAAAAAATAGAGATGAAACCTCTACATCAGATTGTATTATGGAGGAATAAACTTTGATCTCGAAGATTTGTAAAAAAACAATATGAAACCTTGGACGCCATCTTCAGAAAGAGCAAAATGGAAGGTTGAAATCGGAAAGAAAGGCTGAAAGTTGGAACTGGAAAGATTGAAAGTGGAAACTCTGTAAAAGGAAGGTTGAAGAAGGAGAGAGCAAGAAAACGCGGCGCAGAAGAAAGTGATAAAAAGGGTGAAGTAGGGTTTCAGTGTTTAATTAAATGGTCGGCATTGTTATATTGGGCTTGGGCCAGACCCGTATTGTAAATGGGTAATTGGGTTTACATTATATATAGCAGGTCGGGCATGGGGTTTAGGGCTTGGGCCACCGAAAACTAATTCGGCCTTGAAGGCAATTAACCCATTTCTAGATTTATAATGGAGCAAAAATGGGTGTATGATGAGATCATGAATGTTGTTTTATCAAATAACGGGGGTGTCTTCTTTTTATATGGTTATGGTGGAACATGCAAAACTTATATATGGAGGGCACTTTCCGCGGCTATAAGGTCAAAAGGTGAAATAGTTCTGACTGTTGCTTCAAGTGGAAATGCAGCTCTCCTAATACCTGGCGGCGGAACTGCTCATTCGAGGTTTAAAATACCTTTGCAAGTTAATGAGGATTCAACGTGTCATATATGTTCAGGTACTGAACTTTCTGAGTTGATATGTACCGCCAAACTTATTATCTAGGATGAAGCTGTCATGACGAATATGTTTTATTTTGAAGCATTAGACAGGACGTTAAGAGATATTTTACGGGCTACAAATCCCCTTAGTTTAGAGCAGCCTTTTGGAGGAAAAGTCATAGTATTTGGTGGAGACTTTAGGCAAATCCTACCTATGATCTCAAAAGGGAGCAGGCAAGATGTTGTTTTTGCCACCATTAATTCCTCTTATTTGTGAGACCATTGCAGAGTTCTTACGCTAACAAGAAACATGAGGATTCAACAAGGTACATTTGAATCTGAGATCCAAGAGGCAAAGGAATTTTCTGAATGGGTAGTAAGCATCGGAGATGAGACTGCAGGTGTTGACAATGATGGGGAAGCGCAAATAGAAATCCCCGATGAACTATTGGTCAAGGATTATGACTTAGATCCGATTCCAGCAGTTGTTAAATCTGTTTATCCCTCTCTAATGGAAGATCGGTTGTCTCCGGCATACTTTGAAGAACGAGCAATTCTTGCTCCAACACACGAAGAGGTAGATGAAGTTAATGAGTATATATTGTCTTCTTTGCCTAGTGATGAAAAGGTCTATCTCAGTTCGGATAGTCTGTGCAAGGCAGGTTCTGTTAAAGACAGTGATGCGAGTATTTATACGTCTGATTATTTGAACAGTATTAGATGTTCTGGTCTGCCAAATCATGTACTAAAACTAAAGGTTGGGGTGCCTATTATGCTGCTTCAAAATATTGATCAGTCTTTAATTTTATGCAACGGGACGAGATTGATAACCACGCAGCTTGGCAATCATGTCATACAAGGGTGAATTATTTCAGGCAATAATATTGGACATACGGTTTTGATTCCTCGCATGATAATGTCACCATCAGACACTTCATTCCCTTTCAAGTTTCAACGAAGACAATTTTCATTGAGTGTATGTTTTGCTATGACCATAAACAAGAGTCAAGGTCAATCTCTTGCAAATGTCGGTTTGTATCTTCCACGCCATGTTTTCAGTCATGGACAGTTTTATGTTGCATGATCAAGGGTGACTAGCAAGAAAGATTTGAAGATATTGATTTGCGACAAAGACAAGAAGAGATATAATACTACAACCAATGTAGTATACAAGGAAGTTTTTGATAATTTGTAGCAATTTTGAACATCGTTCCACATTTTATGTTTATCGTTTCAATTTCATGTATTATATGAACATTTTTATTATGTTTGATGATTTTAGTAGTATTGATGTAAGATGTGTGGCTATACATGTTTGAAAGACTACTTAGTCAATTTTTATTATTAATAAAGTTATGGAGAGTGCCGCCTCTCTTTATATAATTTAGTTTTTTGTATATCTTGAATATTTTTAGTCGATTAGTCATTTTATTTAAATAACTAATCAAATATATATTGAACCAATAACTCATCGATAATTAAAATATACTATTTTTACAAATATAAAAAAATATAAACAAATTCCGTGCATTGCACGGGTATTACACTAGTTGGAATTAAGATAAATTAATAGCAGCTAGCTTGATTAGGCTTTCATATATCTTGTGGGTATTCCAATAGTTTGATGAATGATACTCCGTATATAAACACCTAACCAATATGCCTCCAAAACTCCTTTTTGTTTTAATTAATAACCCAATATAAATACAGTGTACTGTCTACTGTACTACGGAGTAGTATATATTTCTCCCTCCTTTTCAAATTATTGAACTTCTTCTCTTTCAAGGACTAGGGCCGGACCCCTGAATCATGGATCCTATAAAGAAAGTGCAATTATTCATGCCATGAATTAATTCTTCTCATCCTCTCAAAAATATACAATAATTAATTCTTCTCATTAGCAAACGGAGAATTCCCTTCACAAAAAGCAAAGACAAATGCACATAAAATATAAAATTCACAATAATAACATTTTGAAAAATTAAAGTAAAAGTTAATATATATATATAAGGGTTTGTTTGGCATGGCACTTTATAAAGTCTTTTTTATTTATAAAGACATTAATTTGAAATAAGTATTAAAAAAGCTTTGGAATTTTTTTCACAATTTACAATTAAAATCTATTTATAATTAGCTTTTACCAAACACTATTATACTAAAAAAGTCCTTATTTACATAAAAATCTTTATAAATGTTTTCATCAAACAAACCTTAAATTTAAAGAAACTAGCTTTTAATTAGCTCTCATTCTCGATCATAACAAGGGGGCCGGGTGAAAAAAGTTAGCGTCGACACCCTTTTGTTATTCGACAAGCAAATGCTCCATTTATAAATCAATATTAACAAGTTAAAATATAAAATTATTTTTAAAATATTACCTAAAAAAAATAGTTAAATTCTTAGTAAAAAAGATTATACTGATAGTTAAAAAATTATTATTAAAAATGAAATTAGCACTAAAAAAAACCATAATTCAAATATGTCGAAATTGTTATCGTGATCGAGGAAGGTGGGTAGTAAATTAAAAATTATAAAATCTCCTTTAGGGCTCATTTGCACCAATATAATTGATTTCCTCTCTCTAGGAGAGAAGAGAGAGTACGTACACATTTTGTAAAGAACAAATTAATTGGCCTCTTCAAGACAAAAACCCAAGCCAATTAAACCCAAATCCCAAAATTTTAAGTCTCGTCTCTTTAATAATTCCCATGCACACACAAACCCCATCTCTCCTCTTCTCCTCCTCCTCCTCCACCACAATTAGAAAAAGCCACTAGCTAGCTAGTCAGATCTCAGAAGAGAGTCCGCATCCCAATTCCCAGAGTACTCCGATACAATGAGGAACGCCATAAGATGCTGCATCTCATGCATCCTACCGTGCGGGGCGCTGGACGTCATCCGCATCGTACACGTGGACGGCCGTGTGGAGGAGATTGGCGGCACGGTTAGTGCCGCCGAGATCATGAAAGCCTACCCCAAACACGTCCTCAAGAAGCCCACCTCCCGCTTCCCCGACCACGTCACCGACGCCACCTCCGCCCCCTCCGCCTCCACGGCCCCCAGGATCCTGGTGGTCCCCCCCGACGCCGAGCTCAAGCGCGGCAGGATCTACTTCCTCATCCCTGTCCCCTCCTCCAAGAAACCGCCAAACAAAGCCAGCGCCGGCACCCAGGCCGCGCGGAGGAAAAAGCGAGAGTCGCAACGGCCCCCGCCTCCGGCGAATCCCAAGAGCGCGGAGTGTGGCCGGAGTAGTGAGATCGGGGCCAACAATAATACGGAGAGGTACTTGAGCGAGGTTCTCCGGGAGAAGGTGTCGCCGCAGAGGGATCGGCGGCGGGGGAGAGTCGGAGTTTGGAGGCCCCGTCTTGAGAGCATCTCCGAGTCGGCGGTCGTGGCCGCTGACACCGCCGGTGATCAGTAATTTTTATGTTTAGTACTATTGTCAATTGTTATATGATCATGTATTTTAAATCTCAATACTTTTTACTCTTTTTTTTTTTTTTTGTGTGTTGGGTTAAATATTGTTGGGTGGGTTAATGAAGGGCAATTAATGATTATAGGCTATATATACTTTTTTTATGTACGCCATGATTAAAAAGCTTTCTTCAACGGGTAAATAGGATATTTATATACAAGAGACACACGGTTGCTTCATTTCTCAGCTGCATTTGTTAATTCCAATCCTTTGTTACGTGTTTAATCAGTTTGGAATTATTGAGTCAATATATATATACACTGTACCATGGAGAAGGAAAAAGTAGGAAGAAGATCGAAGGCAATTGTGTTTACTTTATGATTGAAGCTGCCAAAGAATCGTCAAAATTGTATTTTTAATTGTTAATTATCGAACACAAGGAAAAGTGTGATGTATAATTTAGTGTAGTGAATGTCCATGAAAAGATAGAATGGTGATGTGCATGCACTAGTGCATAGTGCATAGATGATAGATGTAGATAAATATAATACATAAGTTTGATGGGATACAATATTCCATATATCTTAACATCGGTTAACAGCAGAAGGAGAGTCCATCACCTTATATATTTGGAAATGATATACAATCATTTTTCCACGTGGAACGAACTTAACGTTCCAATACATCTTAACAATTGCAACGGTCGTAGCCTAGTTAACACTTGGGAAAACGGACCTAGAATCCGGTCAATCAATTTAAGAAACGAATCCAGGACCCAATTAACTCAAAAAATGAACCCATGACCGAACCAAGTATGATATCGTGTGAAAGTCTGTGAGCCGATAGATTGGGAGCATGCATACACTAACACATAGGCGTAGATTAATTGAAAATAAAAAGAGTATCCACCAACTTTATATACTAGGCATTGATATCCACGCACTTCCGACGTACTTTACATTTAAACACTCTGTTAATTACCAGTTGGTGATGACAATTGATAATTAATTATTAAATTTGCATTTGCTTAATTTTCTATTACTCTATATGTGCGCCGAATATATTTATTTTTTGCTATATTGACTAATAAATAACTCTATGTTATAAAGTAAATGAAAATAGAGGGATTAGGTAGAAGAGAAGAGAGTAATAAAAAAAGCAACTTTGTGTTATAAGGCTTACAAGGCTTACAATGAGGTCAACTTTAGAGTTTACATAAAATTATTTCATGTACATCCATATATAGAGGATTATAACACTTCTCTTGGATGTACAACACTATCTACCTCGTTAAAAACATTGTCTAGAAAAATCTAATGGGATAAAAAATCAAGACTAATGGAAAAATAGTGTAGTTGTAGTTGACCCCTTCAATTTAGCATATATCTTTTTTGCTTAATTAAATCTGTTGAACTTATCTTCCTCTCAACACGAAGCTAATGGGTGAAAAAACATATCGGTAACATGTGATTGATTAAGCGAGTAATGATGCATGACCTTCATATATCTTCATTACTTATGCACACTTTATTTCAGTTTGTAGATAACTTTCATGTATATAATTGTATCAAAAATATAAATACATACCAATCTAGATAAACATTTCCAAATTAATGATTTACATCTGTTATTGTCCAAACACATAAGTTTTATTTACAAAATCCAACTCCACTTGATCTAATTACCTCTTTTCAAGTCTCTAATCACCGTTGTCGACGTTTTTCCATTGTTTGAGAATCACCAACCTTCTCATATGTTATGCAAGCACATTGTTAGGGACTGACTCATTTCGATTCATTCTGAAATGGATTCCAACAAACATTTCATATTTGTCCTTTATAAAGTCATTGCCTACGATTTGGAGTTATGAGATAGGATTTCTCTAGGAATTTATCTCAACGGACGTTCCTTGTCGACATATTAACAACTTGTTCATTTGCAATTTATGCTTTTCTCTTTATGAAAAGTGAGCTTTAAAGTCTAATAGTCTCACACGTTTTTGGAGAATTTAAGAATCAAGTGTGATGGATTGGTCTAGAGTTACTAGAATACCCTTCAATTAAGTTAGACATTTCAGTTGGTGTACGTAACTCAGTTACTTTCTTGGCTTTAAGTATATGCATTTTATAGCATGCTACTATACTTTGAATATATGATACGTTGAACTTATGGTACATTTGTAATAACCCACTTAAATTAGAAGGATAATATGGTAATTTTATTTTGATAAAAATAAAAGTTATGAAATTTATTTTATTTCTTTTAGAGGAGTAATTTAAATTTTCATCAACTTAAGTTCAAAGGTTGGGTTATGATAATTTTTGGGTACAAACTACAAATTATCAAATGGGTTATAATAGTATTGTGTATAAATAAATAAATAAATAAATAAGTATAACAATGAATGTAGTTCTAAAATTTAAATCTAATAATAAAAGTTATAAGAATTATTGTGTTTATCCATGAAGGGATAAAATAATAAATACACTAAGTATGTTATCTCTTTAAGCTATGAATGGTCTAAATTATGATTAACCTTATGTTAATTATAATTTAAATAAACTTATCAATTTAACTTTAATTATTTAAGGTAAGATTAACAAAATGTTAATTAAGAGTTAAAAATGGTTAAGTTTATAAGAAACGGTGATTTAAGCTTAAAACTAGCTAATTTAAAATTTTCCTTCAACTTAAATTTGGGTTAAAATAATTATATAAACTTAGAATAATAAATTGAATAAGTTTGGGTAAATTTTATAAATTTTGAAAAGTTATTTAAGGGCATTTTTGCAACAACTTAAAAAGTTGAGCAAAATAATGCAAATAAGCCAAAACTCGGGGGCCCGACTCAGGTTACTGTTCATCGTCTTCCCCCCAGCCAAGCCTTCTCGTCCGCGCGCCCAAGCTTCGTTAATGGCGGAAATGGGCCCATTCTCGAGCTCTATTTTAACAATCAACCATTGGGCCTTGTAGAGGAGATCAAAACGCGTAAAATCTTTGTAGAATCGGAAGGAATCATTCCCGGATAAGATCTAATTCGTCCATGAAAGGCAAGAAATTTTTTCGAAACGCGCCGATCGTATTTCGATGAAATCGGGACCGATTCGAGATCGTTTTTACCCAAATTTGATATGGATATGGTTGTGTACGGTTTTCCGAGATCTTTCCAACCCCTATAAATAGGGCCTCAACCATAGAGATTTCAACATCCAATTTCACCCTCAATCTCACGAACCCTGAAATCTTGCCATGGTTGTTCCTTGTCCAATTTCGGCCACTACCTAGCTCCGATGCAGCAATTGTCACCACCACCAGTTGCGCCCGTGTGTCCTTTTCAAAAGCCCCTTGACCCCAACGCCAACGCTGCCCCGATGAGCCTAAATTTTCCCAGAAATAGGCCGGTGCCACCACGAATTTCCGGTGGAAATTTTACCCAATTTCGGTTTTGTATTTCTTTTGTTTTTTTATTTTGTTTTGCCTAATCTTGATTAACTTAATTAATCTGGATTAATGAAAATATGTTAGGATTAATTTAATTTTATGAATATTAAATTAAATTAATTATATTTTTTTGGGTATTATCTTAAATTATGAATGGTTGAATTATAACTCTTCATTTAGATAATATTGTGAGTTAGAAATTATTAGGGTTATAAATAAATTATTGGATCAATCTATTTATGATATGAGTATTTAGAATATACGACTAATTAATTTTTAGGATTGTATAAATAATCGTTTTATCGAAAAGCCTTGAAATTGATTTATTTAAGAGTTAAATAAATTCAATTAGAAACCGAGAGACATTGTATCCTTCAAATTTCGATATTGAATAAATTATCTAATTATAATTTATTTATTATGTGTGATTTGGGTACGTCTCAGAATTGCTTTTGGAACATGATTAAAACAGGAAGTTAATTGCTAGCCGAAAGCAACCGCTCGCGTTACGTCGTTCGACCTTCTTCGTGATTCAAGGCAAGTGGCGATTCGCTCTTGAAATTTATTCCATATTCATCTTAATTGACAATGAATCGATTGTGCTATTAAGTTGGGATAAATATTCTTAATTTTCGTTTGGGAACTTGTGTGTTAAATTGGTGTGTAAATGAACCTTATTATTAGGTTGTATATTTGCTAGCAATGACCATCATATATATTATTATTATTATTATAAGGTGTTACTTCGGTGTGGATTTGTTGTGCATTTGGTATGGACTTATATGTTAGTTAGCACGAGTATTTGTAGGAACGCTACATACCTTGCGAGGTTTAGCTATTTCTGTATAACTTGGTATTAGGAGGATTATTGCCCTAATACTTTTGGTCATGACCTACCCTTATTGTATATAAGTGGTGGTGCACTTAGCTAGTGCCGAAATTCGGGATTCGTCCCATGCATTATATCTCATTGCGAGATTGGTGTGGATTAAAAGCTTTAACATAAATGCACGTTTTGGAATCAAATAAGATAAGTGTCGTTTTTCACATAATTAATATACCCTCGGGCGAGAAGTACAACATGGAACCCGCCCGGTCTCTTCTTTAAAGTAAGTCCCTTTCCACTGGAATCGCATAATGTGGTGAGGTTGGTCGAGGACCCAAATATTCAATGAGGCGTTTTCAAAACTTTGTGTGATAAATATAATGTTCCCAAACAAATTCATTTAATTCCCATAAGACTCAATTCCTTTGGAGTCTTCTCTTGGCGCATATCTCTTTCTATCGTTTCAGTGAGAGTATCCGAGTTGTGTATCGTCTACCGACTATTATTCGAGAGACAACGATAGTAACTCGATACAATCACTAGAACCATTCTGTTTGCACCCTTGCGTAGTCTTTCATTAGACTGAACAACATTTCTCTTCCCTTGCATGGTTGGCTGGTGTCATCCGTTCTATACGGTACATCAGTGGTTGGTCTTAGACATCTTGAAGTAACAAATCAAAGATGAAGGCTTGCAGTTGAAGTTTAGAGAATTTTCAAAGTTGTTTGAATATAAGATTTACTTTTTTAATTAATGTAATAGGTGAAATTGTTATATCCTAGTCATGTAATTAGGATTTATTTAAAGCCTTCTGTTGTAATTTCAATATAATTTGTAAACTATCCTTCTCAATTTACGAGAGAAATTTTAATAAAAGATTAAGTTTTCTTTATACAAGTCTTTCGCTATTTACTCTTTTATTATATAATATTTATTTATTTATTTAAGCATAATTGTTCCGATTAAAGCGTTGGTGGCTTTGGACATTAAAGTCTGAGGCCACTAGCGTGTGGCACTACCGACGTAAGTCGGGGGTGTTACAGCATTTTCATTTATCCATGGATCTAAAAGTACAAATAATTTACATTCCATGTCTAATATCCCACATAAATTAGAAGGGTAAAATATTATTTTGATAACAAAGAAATACACGTTATGAATTTAATTGATTTCTTTTTGAGGAGTAATTTAAATTTTCGTTAGCTTAAGATCAAAAGTTAGGTTAACATAATTTTATACAAATTATCAAATGGGATATAATGGTTTGGTGAAGAAATAAATAAATAAGTATAACAATAAATGTAGTTTAGAATTTTAAATATAATAATAAAGGGTAACTTAAGGTAATTTAAGAATTATTTTAACCTAAGTTACTTTTTCTAAATATTAATTTTGGGTTAAAATAATTTTAGAAACTTAGATTTATAAAATAAATAAGTTTGGGTAATTTTTTAGAATTTTTGAAAAGTAAAATAAGGGCGCTTTTGCCACAACTTTAGAAAGTTTGGCAAAAATGTGCAAATAAGCCAAATATGGGGGGCGTGTGTAAATAAGCCAAAAGAGGCTTCTTCCTCCAGCCAACAACCACCATGTCCACGAGCTTGGAGCTCCCTCTTCAATGGCGGAACTGGGCTTGTTTTTGCCTCTTTTTGCCCAATCAACCCATGGGCTTTGTAGGACTAATTGAAACGCACAAGATCTCGGAAGAATTGGAAGGAGTAAACCAAAGACAAGATTGAATTTCTTTATAAAAGGCAAGTGTGGCAACCGAAAACGTGTTTTGAAAACTTGGCAGAATCGAGGCCAATGTGATATCGTTTCCTTTGAGATTTTATATGGCTTCAATCATTGAGGTTTCATCACCCAATTTCATCCTAGAAGCTCACGAACCCTAGTTCTCGGCAGCGGCTGTACATCGAAGCAATTCTGTAATACCCCATAATTTTTAGTAAGGATATTTGGGTAATTTTCCCAACCTTCGTTCAAATTAATTATTTCGCTTTCAGTGGAGTTTGGATTTTCCGTAACATCCATGATATCCGAAATAATTTCCTGAGTGGTATAAAATACAATCAATGTATTTTCGGGACTTATAATATTTGTTTGAATACAAACATATAATTTCCGGGGTTTAAAACCCATACCATTTCCCATGGCACTGCCACAAATTTTCCCCCTCCTGCCACGATACTCCCCGCGGTGTAAAATTGTCTGCGCAGATGTCAATTCTTTTGACAGCAAGCTGCCTCTCCTTCAACTATATATGGAGCCGATCTGAAGGGGATGATGGGCACCAAACCTCATTTCTCCCATCTCCTCTCTTTGAGCTCTCTCTCCCGGCTCCCCTCTCGGTCCTCTTCCCGCCGGCATCGAAGACCCATGCCATCCCCTGCTCCGCCTCCTGTGCAGTTCAGTGGTTCGTCATCCCTCTCGGTGAGCTCCTCTGCCCCTCCCCTGTTCCGGGCTGGTGCTGCTGGTGCCGAGCGGTGTTGGTTGCGGGTCTGCTGGTGTTGTTGTGGTCGAGCTGCGCGGAGCTGGTGTGGGTGCAGTTCGTGGCCGCTGTGGTCGTGTGGTGACTGAGATCGCCGATGAGCTGCTGCCCGTTGTTGCTACTGTTTGCTGGTTGCTGCCGCTTCTTCCCGGCGACGAGACGGCGAAGCTCCTCCGGCGAAGCCCAGCGCCGAGCTGCGTTGCCGCCGATCCCCTGTTGTTGCTGTGCTCTGTTGTTGCTCTGCTTCTGTTGTTACGTAGATTGGAGATGGAAGATGATGAACAGTAGAGTGGGCCCCCCCTTGTTGAATTGTGTTGTTGTTGGGCCGATTAGCCCAAAACCCTTTCGGTCCAGATTTAACCCGAAATTATACGAGCGGTATAATTTCGATTCCCTTTCATCCGTATTTTTCTATAGGAAAATTTAATAAATATTTTTATGATTTATAATCATAAAAATTTATTAAATTTAATTCCTTAAATTCGTCCAGTCAAATTAATTGATAGATAATTAATTTGTCAGTTAGAACGTGATCTGCTGAATCACGTATGGACTCGTAATCAGTTGGAGTTATCTGAAGCTTAAGCCATATCCTTGGAAAGGATATTTTCGGTAGTCGTCTCGTCTAGATTCATCGCCGAATCTATTCTAGGCAAGTGGCGGTTCGCTCTTGCTCATCATTCCATATTTCAATTAATTATCAATTGTTTAGTTGTTAATTAATTTGGGATGATTTACTGTTTTCGTTGGGAACAGTTTTGATAACTGTTTGTGATTTTAAAAGATATTATAATAGGTTGTATATCTGCTAGAACAACGCTATTATATCTGTTATTGGCCTTAATGGCTTTGATGTGATTTTTACTGTGCGTTAACTATTTAGTTAGCACAAGTATTCTTAACGTTGATGTGAATTATTACTGCGTTCGTAACTGTTTAGTTAGAACGAGTATTCGTAGGAACGCTATGTACCTTGTGGGGGTTTAGCTGTTTCTTTATAACTAGTACTTGGTGGATTTTTCCCCAGTACTCTCTCTGGTCATGACCATGCCCTTACACAGGGTTGGTGCACTTCGCTAGTGCCAAATCTTTCGGGATTTATTCCCTCTGATATCTCTTGTGAGGAGATCTGATATCTCTTGTGAGGAGATTCGATATCTCTTGTGAGGAGATTTAAAAGCTTATAACGTGATGATCGTTTTGGAATAAAATGAGATAAGTGTCGTTGTCGCACATAATTAAATATATCCTCAGGCGAGTAGTACATCTAGGAAATAGTGCAGCTAGGAAAGCTCGTCTTGACTTTGATCAGAGTACGTTCTCTTTCCAATCTGGATTCGCCCTAAGCGGTGAGGTTGGTCGTGAACCGAAACATCAAGTCGTTTTTGAACGCTTGTATGAAATTATTAATGTTCCCCAACATTTGTCATATTTCTGTTAAGACTCACTTTCATTGGAGTCTTCTTTTGGGTTGATTGCTGTAAGACTCGGTCTTCCAGAATCTTCTCTTGATCATACTGCTTGATATATTCCAGTAGGAGCATGGTGGTTGACTATCGTCATCGGTTTTAATTCGAGAAACGATGAGTCTAACCTAATACGACTACTTCGAACCACTATGCTTTGTACCCTTGCATAGTCTTTCATTAGACTAACCAACCGTAATTGTTCTCTGCATGGTTGGCTGGTGTCATCCGTTCGATTCGGCACATCAGATGAGTCGAGGACCCATGAAGGCTAGATCGACTATGAACATGAACGGTATTTGAAAATGTTTTAATCAGGCTACGATCTTTGGGCGTTGACTACTGAAGTCAATACTCTTGTAAATTATTTTAAGTCTTCCGCTGTATTGTAATAACTCTGTATTTTGTCGCATTTGGAATTGTGTTGAAATTCCGCGACTATGTTTTAAATGAAAGTTATGGTAATTTTGTATCATAATTGTTCTTTATGAATTGTGTTTCAATGGTAAAGCCTGGGGTGGCTTCGGTGTGGAAACCGAGGTCACTGGCGGTAATACATTTCCAAATGGGTTAAAATTTAGGGGTGTTACAGATTCGACCACCACCGTGCTCCGTTGTCGCAATTGCCACCACCCCTGGTGGCAATTGCGGAAGTCTTGGTTTACAACTGATAACAAAACCAAATACAGAAATGTTTATTACAGCGGAAGTCTTTGAAATAAATAAACGCCATAAAGGGGTTTGAACTGAGCGATCTCACGCCTAGGATCTTCAACCTTAGGGAATCCACTTAAAACGTCAACTGCCTTCAAAGTCGAGATCTGGCCTTCACGGATGAGGGAGTTTACCTGATGTGCCGTATGAGACGGATGACACTAGCCAACCATACAAGGAACAAAAACCGGTTGGTTAGTCTAATGAAAGACTATGCAAGGGTACAAATAAAAAGGTTCTAAGTAGTCATATCAAGTTACAACCATCGCTTCTCGAATAATAGCCGATAAACGATAGTGAACTTCAACACTTCAACGGAAACACGAGTAAAGGCATGATCAAGAGAAGACTCCAAAGGAAGTGAGTCTTATGGGAAACGTATGAAGATAAGACTCCAAAGAAATTGAGTCTTATGGGAAACGTTGACAATTGTTTGGGAACGTTACGTTTGCACACAAGTATAAAACACGACCTTGATTATTTGGGTCCACGACCAACCTCATCGCGCAATGCGAATCCATATTGGAAAGAAGACTTACTCTAACAAGAGTCCGGGCGGTTTTCACGTTGTACTCCTCGCCCGAGGGTATATTATTTATGTGCGTAACATCACTTATCTTATTTAATTCCAAAACATACATTCACATTACAGCTTTTAGTTCATATCATCTCGATACGAGAGATATTTTGGGAATGAATCCCGATTGTTGGCACCAGCTGAGTGCACCTACCCTGAATAAGGGTACGGTCATGACCATAAGTACTACGGCAAATCCTCCTAATACTAGTTATAAAGAAACGACTAGACCTCACAAGGTACATAGCGTTCCTACGAATACTCGTTCTAACTACACATGAGTTCACACATAAATCCACACCAAAATTCATTACGGTAATATCATGAAGAACTATATAATAGCGTTGTTTCTAGCAATATATACAACCTATTATAGATTCATATTTAAACACATTGTTTTATCAAATCTGTTCCCAAACTTAAAACAATAATTTTATTCCATCTTAATTAACAATCAAATAATTGATAATCAAGGGGAAACATGAAATAATGAGCAAGAGCGAACCGCCACTTGCCTTTAGTTTAGACGAACGAAGAGATCGGGTTTGAGATCTGGAACTTGAATCTGAGTACGGATTCCTATGACGACGATGAGTCATAAAATGGAACCCTAAGTTAGATACGATACGAAACGAAGATACGAAACAAAGCTACGAAATGAAACGAAGGGAAAAAGGCCTGAGCCGCGGTCGTGGTTACCATGGCCGCGATCGCGGTGGATGGAGCCGCGGTCGCGGATCTCCATCCCGACGCGAGGTTAGGCGGCTTCGAAGCCTTACCGGCGACGACGACGAGGCTTGTTCTCCACCACCGCGTATCACCACCACTCTAAGGCTTTACAAGGCTGCCAACGACTTCCTCCGACGACTACTAAAACTCCAGCGACGAACACCAACTCCAACGAATTTAAACGGGAGAGAGAGATGGAAGCAGATGGATGATGGAGAAGAGCCACACCGAGCTCCTTTTATAGGCTCAGGGGAGAGGGAGTTTACCCCAGCTCGGCACTCCAATCGATTCACATCCCCGACGTTAGGAGCACGAGGAGAAAGCCAGATGTAGGCCTTCTGGAAACTCGAGGAAGACGACGATCCGAGAAGCCCGCGATCGCGGTTTCAGAACCGCGATCGCGGTTTCGAAACCGCGGTCGCGGCATTGCCGCGCTCACGCTTCTGGGTCCTTGGTCGCGGTTCTTGCTCGAGGTCATGCTTAAACTTATTATTTTTAGTACTCCCCAAATACTTTAAGACCCAAAATTGTATTAAACGTATATTATTACGTTCAAATGATTCTTATAGAGGTTACAGAAATTGCCCAACACGTCTTGCTTACAAAACGACAGTTGGGACTTTTAGGGGTTATTACAAAATCTAGGTTACTTAATTTAATATAGACTACTGAATAATTAGATGAGATTAATTTGATTTTATAAATATTAAAATTAGATTTCTTATAATTATTTTTGGTATTATCTTTTATTATGAATGGTTAAAATTATAACTTTTCATTTAGATAATATTTTTGAGTTGGAATTTTTAGACTAATAAATAAATTATGAGATTAATTTATTTATGATAAGATTATTTAGAATATACGACTAATTGATTTTTAATCATATAAATAATCATTTTACCGATAAGAATTAAAAATTGAATTATTTGGAGTTAAATAAATTCAATTTAAAGTTAAGACATATACCCTTCAAAATTCAAAATTGAATAAATTCTCTATTTATAATTTATTGTTGTGTAATTTGGGTTACGTCTCGGATTTGCCTCTGGAACGGAAATAAAGCACGAATTCACTTTGCTACTCGGAAGCAGTCATTCCCGTGATACCGTTCATCTCTCCGTGATTCAAGGCAAGTGGAGGTTCACTCTTGTCACCTCAGTTATTCTTTTGACCGACAATTAATAGTAAAGTTAATTGTCAATTAATTGAGCAATTTCTAAAACCTAATTAATGTTTGAGAACACTTGTGTCAGTTGTGTGCTTTAAATAATTTTATATCTAGGATGATAGTTATTATTGATATATATAGTTATATATGATTATTGTTGTTATCGTCGTAATGACAGTATTGTGTGTGGACTTTGTTTGTAATGTGTGGACTTTATAGTCATTAAGTATGGACTTTAATAGTCGTGTGTGCCAGTGATGTTATGGCCTTGCGAGGCATACTGATATCTTTATAAGTCGGTATTAGTCGGAATAATTCCCTAATAGTTTTAAGGTCATGACCATTGCTTCTTTCCACCCGTTAAGGATAAGAGGTGTTTAAGCACAATGTTAGTGCAATTGGGTTGGACGTAATGTCGCCATGTGTTGTTCTCGTTTCATTCGAGATTATGTTAAAAGCTTTAAGAATAATTATGGTGTGGTGAAATTAAATAAGATAAATGTTGCGAGAACATAATTAATAAACTTCGAGCGAGATGTACAACTTGGAAACCACTCGTGCTTAAGCTTAAGCGGGCCGCCTTTCCAATCTGGATTCGCATCATGCGGTGAGGTTGGTCGGGCCTAATTATTCAATGGAGTTTCATATATGTTGTGTGTAATTTAAAACGTTCCCAAACAAATCATATCTTCTTCCCGTAATACCTACATTCATTCGGGTATTTTCTTGGTGCATATTTCCTTTGTCCATTCTTCATTTCAGTGAAAGTATTTTAGTTATATATCGTCTATCGACTTTTACTCGAGAGACAATGACAGTAACTATATATGATCACATAGAACCTCACATAAAATACTCTTGCGTAGTCTTTCATTAGACTAACCAACCATTATTTTTCCTTGCATGGTTGGCTGGTGTCATCCGTCCCATATGGCGCATCAGTCGACTTGCCTCAAGTTGTCTAGAAGTAACGAGACAGAGAAGAAGGCTTGATGTTGAAGTTTAGTTTTGAAGAATTATTATGGTTCTATGAATATAAGATTTAAATTCCTAATTAATGTAATAAGGAAAAGAATTATAGCCTAGTCATGTAATTAGGATTTATTTAAAGGCTTCCGCTGTAATTCAATATCATTTGTAAACTTATTCCTCAATTTACGAGGGGAATATTAATAAAGATTTGATATTTGTTTCAAAAGTCTTTCGTTGTTTACTCTTATTTATAATTGTAGTTACGCATAAATTGTTCAGATTAAAGCCTAGGGTGACTTTGGACTTAAAGTCTGAGGTCACTTGCGTGTGGCACTACCGACATAAGTCGAGGGTGTTATAATTATGACATCAGAGCAATGGTTTTAAGATTCTTGGCCTATTGTTAGGTTTGAGAATTTTCAAGATTATTTTCAAATTATGTTATTTATAATTTATACGATTAATTATTTCATTTTATTTTTTAAATTATGCCTTGAGCACTTAAGTTGTTAAGTATATACTTGAAATATTTTTAAATGGTTTATAGTGTAGAAATAATAAATTTAGTAGTTTAACTACTAAGAACTAATATTAGTTATATATTATGGTTTATATTGTAACAATGTTTTAACGAGTAATTTTAAATTCATTTAATGATTTCAAAGTACAGTTTTGAAAGTGATTGTGGATTTATAAAGGATAACGTTGGTAGTTTAATTATGAAAGCATTAAATTTATAAATAATTTGAGTTATAAAATGATAATGGTGTGGAGAATTAATTTAAAGTGTAATTTAAAATATTTAAGAGTGTGTTTTAAAACTTCTGCAATCTTAGATCCGGTTACCTATTCTATAGATCCATTCATATGAATATTTGTACGTTTAGAATTAATGTCATAAGGGTTATTGACATTTTCCTTTCTACATTGTTCGCAAGAGAAAGCATATTATTATTCTTCTTGGAAAATAGTTGTGCTTGGGTCAGCCAATTTAATATGAATTATTAATATAGGCCTATATGTTTTCTATAATATGGATATTGGTTAATCTGTCATATGATACAAGTTGGAAAATTCTAAATTGACATTAAGGTTCGTCAAAAGATGGTGAACACCAGAAACAATAACTGCGAGGCCAATGAGGGTCCAAATAATGCTTCCCGAATCCAACTGAGAAGTGCTGCTCAACAAGGAGATGATACGAGATCTGGGTCTCATAATAACAACCCGCCACCACCAGTCAATGTCAACCAAGACTATGTTAACCCTCAAGCTGAGAGGGGAGTTCCTCCTAATCCACCTCCTGCCTCGATGGTGCTGGATGCTACCGTCATAGGACAAATAGTGAGGCAAGTTGTGGAGGTAATGGCAACCCAAGGAGCGCCGCAAGCTCAAGTGGCTACTGCCCCTCAAGTTGCAACTAATTTTGAGGAACAAGATAACATTGTACCTTTGGTTCATCCTTTGGGAAATGGAGGGAATTACAGTCGAGCTCTAAAGACGATCAACTCAATACACCCCAATAGCTATGATGGAACCGGGGAACCGATAAAAGTTTTCTATTGGTTTTCTCACATGGAGCGACTATTCTGAAATGTCATATGCACTTAGGTTGAAAAGCTGCATATAGCTTCGCTGAATCTAAAAGATGGAGCTAGTGAATGGTGGGAAGGTACTGGCCTAGCTGACCACCCAAATTTGAATTGGGCGATGTTCAAAACAAAGCTTACTAATCAATTCTTCTCTCGTGCTTTGAGAGAGGAGAAGCTCAAAGAATTTTTGTACCCTGAGACTGAGGGTTTAAAGGTGACTGAACTAGCTGCAAAGTTCAATCAATTGCTGCATTATGTTGGGTCTGAGGCGCACACCAAAGAGAGGAAGATTTGGTACTTTCATGAATGGATGAGCCCAGAAATAAAACCTTTAATGGTGCGTCATGGTTGCTCCACCTTAGAGCAGTATGTGGATGCAACATACAAAGTCGAGGTTACCCTGGAAGAATCTGTGAGGAAGCTTGAGGAGAAGAGTAAGGCAAAAGGTAGGCATTAGGGGCGGAAGTTCAATGGGTTTAAACGACCGACATCCCCTACCAAGTTTGAGAAATCTGGTCGTGCTAAGACCGAGAGGACTCAACCTGGCTCCACCCAACGCTCTGGATGGAGTGGTGGTAGTGTCCAATGCCACAACTGCGGTGAAGCCGGCCATAAAAGTTTTTATTGTCAAAAGGAGAAGCAAGTATGCTATGCTTGTGGGAAGGAATGACACATGCAAACTTACTGCCAACGGAACGGTCAAGGGCTGACACAATCACACCAGGCATCTAATGTTGGGAATAGGAAAAACCCAATGCTAGAGGTGTCCGCTTCCGTTCAATCAACTGCACAAAATAAAGGCAAGGCACCTGCCAGATCTTCTAGCCAAGAGCAACGACTGTATGTAATGCATCAGTTTACGAGCATGATACCCTGCATAATTAGATATTTTTAAGCTTTCCTATGATAAAATAGCTAAGACGTGTGTGTCTATAGCTTCCATAGTTGGGTACTTACTTCCTTGTGGGAATCTTTTAGTTAACAATTGTTTTCGTTTAATAAAGAGTTAATCTCTTATTTCTGGAAGTTATCTAACTCCATATTCATTTCGAGTTTCAGTGTTCAGTTAGTAATCAATGAGTGCTGATGCAATACAAGTTAAGTATTGATAAGAATCGACGTGACTCACAATGTGTTGAGTGATGTCTTGGGACATGTGTGATTGTTCCCCATCTTATAGCGCTAGTTTCGGGATCAAAACTATTTTTGAGGGGGTAGTATTGTAATATCCCACATAAATTAGAAGGGTAAAATAGTAATTTGATAAAAAAATAAACGTTATGAAATTTTATTTCTTTCTTTTAGATGAGTAATTTAAATTTTCGTTAACTTAAGATCAAAAGTTAGGTTAACATAATTTAATACAAAATATCAAATGGGATATAATGGTTTGGTGAAGAAATAAATAAATAAGAATATCAATAAATGTAGTTTAGAATTTTAAATATAATAATAAAGGGTAACTTAAGGTAACTTAAGCATTATTTTAACCTAAGTTAATTTTTCTAAATAATAAATTTGGGTTAAAATAATTTTATAAACTTAGATTTATAAAATAAATAAGTTTGGGTAATTTTTTAGAATTTTTGAACAGTGAAATAAGGGCGTTTTTGCCACAACATCAGGAAGTTGGGCAAAAATGTGCAAATAAGCCAAATAAGGGAGGCGTGTGTAAATAACCCAAAAGAGGCTTATTCTTCCTCCAGCCAACATCCACCATGTCCATGAGCTTGAAGCTCCCTCTTTAATGGCGAAATTGGGCTCGTTTTTACCTCTTTTCGCCCAATCAACCCATGGGCTTTGTAGGACTAATTGAAACGCACAAGATATCGGCAAAATTGGAAGGAATAAATCAAACACGAGATCAAATTTCTTTATAAAAGGCAAGTGTGGGAACCAAAAATGTGTTTTGGAAACTTGGCAAAATCGGGGCCAATTTGACATCGTTTGCTTTGAAACATTATATGGTTTTGAAGATCTTTCTGAGCCCTTTCCAACACCTATAAATAGGGCTTCAATCGTTGAAGTTTCATCACTCAATTTCATCCTAGTAGCTCACGAACCCTAGCTCTCGACCGCGGTTGTTCATCGAAGCAATTCGACCACCATCGTGCTTCGTTGTCACAATTGCCACCACCCATGGATCCGCTTGGAAGACTTCTTCAAAAGACCCAACACCCCGCCACCGGCCTCCAATTTTGCCGGATTCCGCCGTCTACCACTATGTTGATTTTGGGTAAATCGGGTTTGGCCTGATTTCGATTTTTTTATTTTTCTTTATTGTTATTTAGCTTAATCTAGGTTAATTAAATTAATCAAGATTATTGAATAATTAGATGGGATTAATTTGATTTAATAAAAATAAAAATTAAATTAATTATAATTAGTTTAGGTGTTATCTTGTAGGGTGCGGTTCTTGTGAGAACCATTCCCTAAGAGAGAACTAAGAACAAATCACAGCCATTCACGTAAGGTAGCTGTAACAAATGGTAGGCGTGCGCGTGTAAACCTAAAAAAAGGAAGAAAATGAAAGACAGGTAGCGCTCAGGTTTGTTCATGGACAGTAAACAATTAGTTCAAGGATACTTAAATAACATTTCATGGACTTTTTCTCTCAACTGTTTCCAGCCTTTTACATTCATGTTCAAGGACATAAGTACAAATGTTCAAGGATACTTAAATGACAATTCATGGACTTTTTCTCTCAACTGTTTCCAGCCTTTTATATCCATGTTCAAGGACATCAGTACAAACGTTCAAGGATACTTAAATGACCGTTCATGGACTTTTTCTCTCAACTGTTTCCAGCCTTTTACATCTATGTTCAAGGACATCAGTACAAACATTCAAGGATACTTAAATGACAGTTCATGGACTTTTTCTCTCAAATGTTTCCAGCCTTTTACATGCATGTTCAAGGACATCAGTACAAACATTCAAGGATACTTAAATGATAGTTCATGGATTTTGTAATACCCCTCATTTTTAGTAAGGATATTTGGGTAATTTTCCCAACCCTCGTTCTGTAATTGTGTCTCTTTCGGAGAAGTTCGGACTTTCTGTAACGTGTTTGATCTCTGTAATAATTACTTGAGTGGTATAAAATACATTCGACGTATTTTCGGGGCTTAGAATATTTGTTTGGGTACAAATATATAATTTTCGGGATTTAAACCCATGCCAAACCCTTCCCCGGGCAAACAGACGCGGAAATGCCTTTTCTGCAACCACAGAAGCATTTTCGCAACCGCGGAATAATAGCTCTCAAAGGAGCTGGGCATTGGAATTTTCCGCGACCGCGGAAAATTTCCGCGACTGCGGAAAAGTGCAGACACGCCAGCGACGCTTCGTCTTCCTCCTCGTCGATCGCACCACCATTGATCGTCTGAGCCATCGTCGATCTGGTCGGGGCTGCCTTCCTTCTTTTGGCTATAAATAGAGACCGATTTGGAGGGTTTTTGACACCCAAATCAGATTCTCTCCCTCTCTCTCTCTCTCTCTCTCTCTCTCTCTCTCTCTCTCTCTCTCTCTCTCTCTCTCTCTCTCTCTCTCTCTTTCTCTCTCGTTTTCCATCGTTGCCGGAATATTTGAGGTGTCGCCGGAGCTCTCGCCGGTGGTTGTGGTGGCCTTGGAGTGGTGCTTTGGAGGCGCAAGGAAGATTGGAGTGGAAGCCCTCTCGAACCAAGCCCCCTAGTGTCGTCGCCGGTAAGGTTTTCTCCGTTTTGGGTCGCCGAAGTTCTCGGCCGCGGCCGCGGACATGAACTGCCGCGACTGCGACGATGAGCAGACAGGCCGCGACCGCGAACATGACTGCCGTGACCGCGGACACTGTCCAGTCGTCCGCGAACGCTATCCTCGACGCCCGCGACCACGAAATCCAAGCCGCGACCGCGGATTGCCTTGGCAATCGCGATCGTGGCCTTGGACGATCCGGTCTCGGACGGGACTCTAGTTCTTTCGATTTCGTTCGTTTTCCTTAGATTCGTTTATTTTATTGTCGAATCTAACCTATGGTTTCGTTGTGGGTCGTTGTCATAGGAATCTGTAATCCGATTTCCGTTCCCGTTCCGGACCCAGAAACTCGTCGTCACTCAATCGTTCGTCTAGACTAAGGCAAGTGGCGGTTCGCTCTTGCTTATCATTCCATGTTTCCATTAATTATCAATTGTTTTTAATTGTTAATTAAATTGGGATGAAGGTTGTTTTCGTTTGGAACAGTTTTGATAAACGTATGTGATATAAAAAGTGATATTATAATAGGTTGTATATACTGCTAGAAACAACGCTATTATATATGTTATTGCCATAATGGTATTGATGTGGACTATTGTGTGGTTTTAACTATTTAGTTAGAACGAGTATTCGTAGGAACGCTATGTACCTTGTGAGGTCTAGTCGTTTCTTTATAACTGGTATTAGGAGGATTTTTCCCTAGTACTTTCTCTGGTCATGACTGTAACCTTACTCAGGGTAGGTGCACACAGTTGGTGCCGACACTCAGGATTTATTCCCTTCGATATATCTCGCGATGAGATGATATATCTTAAAAGCTTATAACGTAATTGTGCGTTTTTGAATTAAATAAGATAAGTGCGATTATGCACATAATTAATATACCCTTGGGCGAGGAGTATAACGTGGAAACTGCCCGGACTTCGATTAGAGTAAGTTCTCCTTCCAAATCTGAATTCGCATTACGCGGTGAGGTTGGTCGTGGATCCAAATGGTCAAGTCTTTAAAAAAAAAACGCTTGTGTGAAATTATAACATTCCCGAACACTTGTCATACTTCCGATAATACTCAATCTTTTGGAGTCTTCTCTTCATCCGTTTCCGATAAGACTCGATCTTTAGGAGTCTTCTCTTGATCATTCTGTTTCGTATCTTTCCATGGAAGTATTAAGGTTTACTATCGTCATCGGCTTTCATTCGAGAAGCGATGGGTCTAACCTAATACGTCTATTTAGAATCTTTCTGTTTTACCCTTGCATAGTCTTTCATTAGACTAACCAACCAGTTATTTTTCCCTTGCATGGTTGGCTGATGTCATCCGTCTCATACGGCACATCAGGTAAACTTCCGTTCCGTGAAGGCTAGAATCCGACGATGAAGGCATATGAAGTTTTTAAGAATTTTATCCAGGTTGAAGATCCTAGGTGGGTGATCGCTTCGATCAAGACCCTTATGTTATTTATTTAAGACTTCCGCTGTATTAAAACATATTTTGTATTTCTGTTGTATTTGGGATTTTCAAATGTAATTCCGAGACTTTGGTTTGAATAAAGATTATGGTATTTGGCATTATCAGTATCCTTCTGTAATTTATATAAAGTGGTTAAGCCTTGGGTGGTTTCGGATGTGGAATCTGAGGTCACTGGCGGTAATACTTTGAAAGTTATATTTGGGGGTGTTACAGATTTGGTATCAGAGCCGAATTTTTTTTCTAAAAACGGGTTGGGTTTCAAATCGTCTTACTGAAAGCAAAGATTTTATCAACCGTTTATCCGTTTTTGGAACTGAGAAAGTTGTTTAAATTCAAAATTTTTGAATTTTCGAATAAAACCATACTTGACTAGAAAATGTGTTGTTTTGAAATCTCTGCCATTCTAGTCGTGCCTTCTTTCCAGTCTGATATAGTAAGTTCGCTTCTATATTTAGAAAGACTAACTCTTTCTCGTCGTCCCGCAGGATATGGGCGCAATCATCTCTCAACTGAGGAACCCGAAGGAAGCCGAGGTGGCCCCGCCATCTCCAGTTAGGCTCGAGTTCCCGGTTCCCCCGTCGTGCTTTGAGGTCGGGGAACCCAGTAGTCCACCCGAGGAGGTGAAGACCGTACTCGAGGAGTCGATGGTGTTAGTGTCCGACAAGGTTCCCGAGGCAGAGCCTCAAGCGGATCCTTGGGAGGACACTGAGAAAGAAGAGCCGGCGGAGGAGGGTACTTCGACGAGGACTTCGAGGTCGAAGAGGACCCCGAAGAAGACCCGGAGGAGGATTCGGAGGAGGATTCAGAGGAGGACCCTGAGGAGGACCTCGAGGAGTATGGCTACGACTTGGAGCACTTGTTGGAGGACAACGAGGACTCGGGAATGCAGATCATTTTTCCAAGTCTAGAGTTGCCGCCCGATGAGGAGTATACGCCGTTGTCCCCTGCCGCTTGGGATCTCGGGTATTAGCGGGAGGAGATACGGGCCACTGGATGCACCGGTGAACCCGCAATTTATCCCCACTCCGAGAAGGCCAATGGTGAGCCCTACTTCTCGGCACGTGCTTCATCAGAGTGAGATGGCTTCCTCTTAGGCTCGTCGCCAGGTAGAAGAGATGGTTGAGCATGCTCGCATGAGGGCAATGCCTTGGGAGGCGATGGGTACACCGAGGATGGTCCCGACCCAACAGGCCAGGCCTAGGCCCCAAGTACTGGAGGAGCGACTGGAGGAGCGACTGGAGGAGTGGTCGAACGCCCTATACGACATGGAGGAGAGGACATACGACACTGAGCTCGGTCTCTCCCGAATGCTTAGGGACGTCCACGAGCTCTAGGAGTATATCCGCCAAGCAAGGTTGCTACTCGACCCTTTGTATGAGGTGAACAGGGCAGACTTCCAACCAGGATTTCTGGAGGAGTTTTGCTACCCATCGGGATCCGATAGGACTGTACCGAGTGTTTTCGCACCTAGGGAAAGGCCGAGGGCACCAAGGCCGATGAATGAGCCGTGTTCTCCAGAGCCGAGTATGGCAAGGAGTCCGACGCCAGACCCCGATGATAGACCCCGTTCGAAGAAGTTGTGCTTGAGAGCTCATGATTATAGGAAGCTTTTCAGGGCACCATGATGGGGGCCGGTGTTGAGCGCTTAACGTTTCCTTTTCTAGAGTTTTGTCGTTTCGTTTTGATAGAATTGTAGCCTCCAGGCAATTTTGTCTTGTCGCTTGGGAGAGCTTTTCTATGTAGCCCTTTCAAACTCAGTTTCAAAGTTCATCAATAAAAGTTTACCAAGTTTGGTCTATTCTAAGTCGATTTCATATGTCGTGCATGATGAAATGATATTAATGTTGCGAAATACTTGGAATTTGATCGGTAAACAGATGGTGAACACAAGGAATACCATTCGTGCTGGTGCTGGGCCAAGCAACAACCCCAGACTGAATTTGGGGAATGCCGCGAACCCAGTGGATGAAAACGAGTCAGTTTCTCACAACAATCCTGTGGGCAGTGACTAAGTTCTGGTCCACGCTCCAGTGGTATTCGATGCTGTGGCAATTGAGGCCATTCGGGGGATTGTGATGCAGACAGTCACCAATATTATGCGACCGATCGCGCCTCAGGCACAAGGTGTGCCAATTCCTCCTGTGATTCCTAGGTTCGAGGAGGCAGATATCCATGTACCCCATGAGGATGCGACCAGGAACAGAGGCAATTATGGTCGAGCGCTAAAGGCCATAAGCTCTATGAGGCCTGACAGTTATGATGGGAAGGGAGAGCCAGTCAAAGTGGCATATTGGTTCTCACACATGGAATGCTTGTTCAGAAACGTCGAGTGCACAGAAGCTGAGAAGGTGCACATCACTTCCCTTCAACTGAAGGAGGTGGCTAGTGAATGGTGGGAAAGCACCGGTCTAGCTGATCATCCTGGTTTGAACTGGGGAATGTTCAAGACAAAGATGACTGGTCGATTCTTTTCTCGGGCTATGAGGGAAGAGAAGCATAAGGAGTTTCTCTATCCGAAGACGGATGGATTGAAAGTGACTGATCTTACGGCCAAGTTCAATCACCTGTTGCAGTACGCTGGGCCGGAAGTGTCCAGTGATGAGCATAAAATCTGGCATTTCCACGAGTGGATGAATCCGGACATCAAGCCACTGATGGTGCGCCACGGATGCTCTACTCTAGAGCAGTACGTGGATGCTGCCTATAAGTTGGAGGTGACTCTGGAGGAGTCGACGAAAAAGCGCAATCGCCAGAGACCGGCACAGAGCCAGCCTCAGGCAGGTGGGTTCAAGCGACCCGCGCCACCGTCAAACTTTGCCAAGTCTGACCGGGCAAGAACGGAGATGACTCATAGAGGGTCTATGCAACGTTTGGGTCAGGGCAAGAATCCGATCCAGTGCTATAACTGTGGTACACCCGGGCACAAGAGCAATGAATGTCCGAAGGAAAGGAAGACGTGCTTTGCCTGTGGGAAGGAGGGGCACTTGCAGACATTTTGTCCGCAGAGGAGACAAAAAGGAGCTAAGTCACAGCAAGGGTCCGTTAGTCATAACCACCGACCCAGATTCAGATCAATGGAGGCTCCTAGTCCTTCGACGCAGACAACTGCCTAGAACAAGGGGAAAGGCCCTGCTGCTTCAGGAGGTCAAGGTCAGCGACTCTACGAGATGCGTGAGGCTGACGGACCGAACGCTCCTACTGCTCAAGATACTCTTTACCTCCATTCTACTTCTGTTTGTATACTTTTTGATTCGGGTGCTACTCATTCTTTCATCTCGGAGGGTTGCGTAAGTAAGCTAGGCTTAGTATACAACGAGGCTTGTGAGCCTTTTGTTGTGAATCTTCCCAATGGTGAACATTTGGTTGGAACCAAGCGTCTGTCAGAATTTCCGATTACCATTCAGGGTAGGAAGTTCGAAGCAGATTTGATCTGTATAGCCATGACTCCATACGATATTATTCTCGGGATGGACTGGTTGACGCGTCATGGGGCGGTAATCGATTTCAGTTCAAGGACTGTGATAGTTTCATCCGGGGGCCAGTTTGTAGGCAAGTTCGAGGGTCGTAATGACGCTGATAACGGCAAGCTCATCAATGTGATGGCTGCGTGTAAGCTACTTCGACAAGGTTGTGTCGGGTACCTGTGCTATCTGGATAAGCCCAAGAGAGATGAGCCTTCAGTTCTTGATATTCCGGTCATTCGCAAATTTCCGAATGTCTTTCCGAAGGAGATTCCCGGTTTACCCTCGAATCGTGACGTGGAGTTTACCATTGATCTCGAGCCTGGTACCGCGCCGATCTCTAAGGCACCATACCGGATGGCTCCAACTGAGATGCAAGAGTTGAAAAAGCAACTCGAAGACCTTCTTGAGAAAGGATATATAAGGCCGAGTGCATCACCTCGGGGCGCTCCGGTTTTGTTCGTCAAGAAGAAGGATGGATCATTCCGACTTTGTATCGACTATCGAGAGTTGAATAAAGTCACTATCAAGAATAAGTACCCGTTGCCGAGGATTGATGATCTGTTGGATCAACTGCAGGGAGCAAAAGTCTTTTCCAAGATCGATCTAAGATCTAGTTACCATCAGCTCAGGATTCGTGAGGAAGACATTCCGAGGACTGCTTTCCGGACGAGGTATGGCCACTATGAGTTCGTAGTCATGCAATTTGGCCTTACTAACACTCCGGCGGTCTTCATGGATCTGATGCATCGATGTTTCCACCAATACCTGGATAAGTTCGTGGTGGTCTTCATCGACGATATTTTGATCTATTCCCCGAGTGAGGAGGCTCACGAGGAACATCTTCGGACCACCTTGTCAGTCCTTAGACAGAATCAGTTGTACGCAAAGGTGTCTAAGTGTGACTTCTGGATCAAGGAAGTGGCTTTCTTAGGCCACGTGATCAACAAGGATGGGGTTATGGTCGATCCCCAAAAGATTGAAGCGGTAGCCGACTGGAAGCGGCCTCAGAATGTGAAGGAGGTGCGCAGTTTCTTAGGACTCGCTGGATATTACAGACGGTCCGTGGAGGGATTTTCTAAGATCACTCTATCTATGACCGGTTTGCTCCGCAAAGTCCATAAGAAGTTTGTCTGGGACGACAATTGCGAGGCCAGTTTTCAGAAATTGAAGGAGTGTCTGACCTCCGCACCAGTGTTGGCGCTATCGAAAGGAACCGATGGTTATGTGGTCTATAGTGATGCTTCAAAGCATGGGTTAGGATGTGTACTGATGCAGAAAGGGAAAGTTATTGCGTATGCATCTCGACAATTGAAAACCTATGAGGCAAACTACCCGACGCATGATTTGGAGTTAGCAGCTGTAGTATTTGCGTTGAAGATTTAGAGGCACTATCTCTATGGTGTGAGGTGCCAAGTCTTCACCGGTCATAAGAGTCTCAAGTACGTGTTCACTCAGAAGGAGCTGAATATGAGACAACGTCGCTGGTTAGAGCTACTCAAAGACTACGACATCGAGTTGCTGTATCATTCGGGCAAGGCTAATGTAGTAGCCGATGCATTGAGCCGGAAGACGCCGCATGAGATTGTAGTAGCTCTACTCACTGCTCAGACCAAGCTGAACCAAGGGTTGTGCGAGATTGAAGTCTTGTACGATCAACGTCGAGGGTACCTGAGTATGCTTGAGGTTCAAGCTACGCTACTTGATCAGATTAGGGAGAAGCAGGTTGATGACGTGGTCTTAGTAAAGCTAAGCAATGAAGTGATGGACGGGAAAGCTCTCGAATTTGTGATTCAAGAGGATGGATCACTCTGGTTTCAGGACCGGATTTGTGTGCCTGACGTTGATGGCCTTCGCCAGTTGGTGATGAAGGAGGCCCATTCGTCAGCTTATTCTGTACATCCAGGCTCTAGTAAGATGTACAAGGATCTCAGAAAGAAATTCTGGTGGCCCAACATGAAGTGGGATGTAGCGGAATTTGTGGCGAAATGCTTGACTTGTCAGAAAGTCAAGATAGAACACCGTAGACCAGGTGGTGAATTGCTACCTCTTCCAGTACCAGAGTGGAAATGAGAGGATATCGCTATGGATTTCATCACAGGGTTGCCAAAGACTCAGAGTTAAAAGGATGCGATATGGGTAATCATTGACAGGCTCACGAAGAGTGCTCACTTCGTGGCTATCAAGTCAACATGGGGAACCCATAAGCTATCAGAAGTGTTCCTACATGAGATTGTCCGTTTGCATGGTACACCAAAGACCATTGTATCGGATCGTGATGGCCGATTCATGTCGAGATTCTGGAAGGAACTCTACAAGGCCATGGGAACCGAGTTGAGGTTCAGTACTGCGTTTCATCCTTAGACGGATGGACAGTCTGAGAGGACCATCCAGACATTGGAAGATATGCTGAGAGCTTGTGTACTCGATCGTCCGACTAGCTGGGAGAACAACCTGAGTCTGATTGAGTTCACATACAACAATAGTTGGCATGCTACCATTAAGATGGCTCCATTCGAGGCTTTATACGGTCGAAAGTGCAGATCTCCGATTTGTTGGGATGAGAATGCCGACAAGGTTCTGCTCGGACCGGAGTTAGTCAAAAGGACTGCCTCAGACATTGCTTTGATCAGACAGAGGATGCTGATAACTCAGAGTCGACAAAAGTCTTACGCAGATCTGAAGCGCAGGAATGTCGAGTTCGAGGTTAGTGACAAGGTGTTTGTCAGGGTGTCACCATCAAAGGAGTGTTCAAGTTCGGCAAGCGTGGAAAGCTTAACCCTCGCTACGTGGGACCGTTTAAGATCCTTGACAAGGTGGGGTCTCTAGCGTATCGTTTGGCATTGCCGCCGTCGGCGCATCCAGTGTATAACGTGTTCCACGTGTCCTTATTGAGAAAGTACGTGCCAGATGTGTCTCATGTGCTGAGTTATGAGGACATCGAGATTCAGGCAAATGGTACCTATGAGGAGATACCTGTGCCTATTCTCGAACGTCGCGAGAAGTAATTGCGGAATAAGGTAGTACCATTAGTACGAATTCTTTGGTCCAAGGCTGGATCTGAAGAGGTTACTTGGGAACCTGGGAGACTGAGGCGGATATGCTTAGTCATTTTCCCGATATATTTTCGGCCTAGTTTCGGGGTCGAAACTTCTTTTAAGGGGGAAGTGATGTAATACCCCTCATTTTTAGTAAGGGTATTTGGGTAATTTTCCCAACCCTCGTTCTATAATTGTGTCACTTTCGGAGAAGTTCGGACTTTCTGTAACGTGTTTGATCTCTGTAATAATTCCCTGAGTGGTATAAAATACATTCGACGTATTTTCGGGGCTTAGAATATTTGTTTGGGTACAAATATATAATTTCCGGGATTTAAACCCATGCCAAACCCTTCCCCGGGCAAACAGACGCGAAAATGCCTTTTTCGCGACCGCGTAAGCATTTCCGCGACCGCGGAATAATAGCTCTCAAAGGAGCTGGGCATTGGAATTTTCTGCAACCGCGGAAAATTTCCGCGACCGCGGAAAAGTGCAGACACGCCAGCGACGCTTCATCTTCCTCCCCGTCGATCGCACCACCGTTGATCGTCTGAGCCATCGTCGATCTGGTCGGGGCTGCCTTCCTCCTTTGGCTATAAATAGAGACCGATTTGGAGGGTTTTTGACACCCAAATCATATTCTCTCCCTCTCTCTCTCTCTCATTTTCCATCGTCGCCGGAATATTCGAGGTGTCGTCGGAGCTCTTGCTGGTGGTCGTGGTGGCCTTGGAGTGGTGCTTTGGAGGCGCAAGGAAGATTGGAGTGGAAGCCCTCTCGAACCAAGCCCCCTAGTGTCGTCGCCGGTAAGGTTTTCTCCGTTTTGGGTCGCCGAAGTTCTCGGCCGCGGTCGCGGACATGAACTTCCGCGACCGCGGCGATGAACAGACAGGCCGCGATCGCGGACATGACTGCCGCGATCGCGGACACTGTCCAGTCGTTCGTGAACGCTGTCCTCAATGCCAGCGACCGTGGAATCCAAGCCGCGACCGCGGATTGCCTTGGCAATCGCGATCGTGGCCTTGGACGATCCGGTCTCGGACGGGACTCTTGTTCTTTCGATTTCGTTCGTTTTCCTTAGATTCGTTTATTTTATTGTCGAATCTAACCTAGGGTTTCGTTGTGGGTCGTTGTCGTAGGAATCTGTAATTCGATTTCCGTTCCCGTTCCAGACCCAAAAACCCGTCGTCACTCAATCGTTCGTCTAGACTAAGGCAAGTGGCGGTTCACTCTTACTTATCATTCCATGTTTCCATTAATTATCAATTGTTTTTAATTGTTAATTAAATTGGGATGAAGCTTGTTTTTGTTTGGAACAGTTTTGATAAACGTATGTGATATAAAAAGTGATATTTCAATAGGTTGTATATACTGCTAGAAACAACGCTATTATATATGTTATTGCCATAATGGTATTGATGTGGACTATTGTGTGGTTTTAACTGTTTAGTTAGAACGAGTATTCGTAGGAACGCTATGTATCTTGCGAGGTCTAGTCGTTTCTTTATAACTGGTATTAGGAGGATTTTTCCCTAGTACTTTCTCTGGTCATGACTGTACCCTTACTCAGGGTAGGTGCACACAGCTGGTGCCGACACTCGGGATTTATTCCCTTCGATATCTCTCGCGATGAGATGATATATCTTAAAAGCTTATAACGTAATTGTGCGTTTTGGAATTAAATAAGATAAGTGCGATTATGCACATAATTAATATACCCTCGGGCGAGGAGTACAACGTGGAAACCGCTCGGACTTCGATTAGAGTAAGTCCTCCTTCCAAATCTGAATTTGCATTACGCGGTGAGGTTGGTCGTGGATCCAAATGGTCAAGTCTTTTAAAAAAAAACGCTTGTGTGAAATTATAACGTTCCCGAACACTTGTCATACTTCCGATAAGACTCAATCTTTTGGAGTCTTCTCTTCATCCGTTTCCGATAAGACTCAATCTTTAGGAGTCTTCTCTTGATCATTCTGTTTCGTATCTTTCCATGGAAGTATTAAGGTTTACTATCGTCATCGGCTTTCATTCGAGAAGCGATGGGTCTAACCTAATACGTCTATTTAGAACCTTTATGTTTTACCCTTGCATAGTCTTTCATTAGACTAACCAACCGGTTATTTTTCCCTTGCATGGTTGGCTGGTGTCATCCGTCTCATACGGCACATCAGGTAAACTTCCGTTCCGTGAAGGCTAGAATCCGACGATGAAGGCAGATGAAGTTTTTAAGAATTTTATCCAGGTTGAAGATCCTAGGCGGGTGATCGCTTCGATCAAGACCCTTATGTTATTTATTTAAGACTTCCGCTGTATTAAAACATATTCTGTATTTCTGTTGTATTTGGGATTTTTAGATGTAATTCCGAGACTTTGGTTTGAATAAAGATTATGGTATTTGGCATTATCAGTATTCTTCTGTAATTTATATAAAGTGGTTAAGCCTTGGGTGGTTTCGGATGTGGAATCTGAGGTCAATGGCGGTAATACTTTCAAAGTTATATTTGGGGGTGTTACAGATTTTTTCTCTCAAATGGTCGTTCGTCACGTGCCACCGTCCGGAGGAAGAGGACCACCGCCATTGATGCCCATCAAGAGCCTTCTTCTCCCAAGGTCACCTGCATCAGCCAAGTCCGTGTCCGCCGCTCCTCTTCCAAATCGAAGCCCGCCCTCAAGAAACGGGGGCCAATATCATGGCCATTTTGCTATTTCTCTTTGTTTGCTAAGTTTGATTTTGCTTCAAATAGGTCAGTTTTTTTCTTTGGGTGACTGGATCTCTCTTTAAAAGCCAGCACGGGCTCAATTCCAACAACCACGCCAATAGGGAACATCGCAGAAGAAGTGTGCTTCACCGCATTTGATTTGCCGGTAGCACCACTCCTACTTTGTGAACTTGCTAGCACCAAGGCTTGATCCATTTGATTGATTGTTAGAAACTGGATCAATGGCGTCAGATTTCAAGGGTTTCTAGGGAAGCTTATTGAGTACATGCTTCAACATTGTGGCCCCAAACTGAAAAACGAACTTCTACAGATTGAATGCATAGATCAAATTCAAACTGAGACCAACACAAGAGCGCCAAAGCCACGAATCTCTAACAAATCCATCAAATCAGAAGGTTGAAAGGCAAAATGCTACTACAGGGAGATGGCTAGATTTCAGATCTTGCAGAGTTAGGGTTATTGAAATGATAGACGTGTACAAAGCACGAAGCTTGGAGAAATTTCCCCTTGAGTTTCCAAAGCTCATAGTTATATAGATGAATTGTTTGCCCCTGAGTTCCAAAGCACTAATGGAGAACGAAGAAGTGAAGGAGAAGGGATGGAGGAGAATCGCTGAAGGAGAAGGGGGTAACCTATTGGCGCAGATCGGCGCCGCATCGATCTTCGTATCTGGCGAGTTGATTGTGGGGGTCGCCGTTGAAAACAGAGGAGCAAGAAACGGGGGAGCAAGAAAACAGAGAAAGCGCCGCATAGGAAGAGAAGAAGGAGGTCAGGGGATCCCAGCCGTCCGATTGATTTGTGATCAACGGTCCATGTAATTTCTTAGTTATCTCCTAATATTATGTTCTTATGTGAAGCTCTTCCTTATCTTGTATTATGAATGGTTAAAATTATAACTTTTCATTTAGATAATATGTTGAGTTGGAATCTTTCGACTTATAAATAAATTATGAGATTAATTTATTTATGATAAGATTATTTAGATTATACAACTAATTGATTTTTAATCGTATAAATAATCATTTTACCGATAAGCGTTGAAAATTGAACTATTTGGAGTTAAATAAATTCAATTTAAAATTGAGACATATACCCTTCAAAATTCAATATTGAATAAATTATCTAATTATAATTTATTGTTGTGTGATTTGGGGTACATCTCAGATTTGCTTCTGGAACGGAAATAAAGCAGGAATTCACTTTGCTACTCAGAAGCAATCATTCCCGTGATATTGTTCATCTCTCCGTGATTCAAGTCAAGTGGAGGTTCGCTCTTGTCATCTCAGTTATTCTTTTGACCGACAATTAATGTTAAAATTAATTGTTAATTAATTGGGCAATTTCTAAAACCTAATTAATGTTTGGGAACACTTGTGTGCTTTAATTAATTTTGTATCTAGGATAATAGTTATTATTGATATATATATAGTTATAATGATTATTGTTGTTATCGTCGTAATGACGGTATTATGTGTGGACTTTATAGTCATTATGTATGGACATTAATAGTCGTGTGTTTCAGGGATGTTATGGCCTTGCGAGGCATACTGATTTCTTTATAACTCGGTATTAGTCGGAATAATTCTCTAATACTTTTAAGGTCATGACCATTGCTTCTTATCCACCTGTTGAAGATAAGAGGTTTTTAAGTACCTTGCTAGTGCAATTGGGTTGGACGTGATATCGCCTTGTGTTGTTCTCGTTTCATTCGAGATTATGTTAAAAGCTTTATGAATAATTGTGGTGTGGTGAAATTAAATAATATAAATGATGCAAGCACGTAATTAATAAACTTTGAGCGAGATGTACAACTTGGAAACCGCTCGTGCTCCAACTTAAGCGGGTTGTCTTTCCAATCTGGATTCGCATCATGGAGTTTTATATATGTTGTGTGTAATTTAAAATGTTCCCAAACAAATCATATCTTATTCCCGTAATACCCACATTCATTCGAGTATTCTCTTGGTGCATATCTCGTTTGTCCATCCTTCGTTTCAGTGAAAGTATTTTAGTTATATATCGTCTATCGACTTTTACTCGAGAGACAATGATAGTAACTATATATGACCACATAGAATCTCACATAAAATACCCTTGCTTAGTCTTTCATTAGACTAACCAACCATTATTTTTCCTTGCATGGTTGGCTGATGTCATCCGTCCTATATGTCGCATTAGCCGACTTGCCTCAGGTTGTCTAGAAGTAACGAGACAGAGAAGAAGGCTTGAGGTTGAAGTTTAGTTTTGAAGAATTATTATGGTTCTATGAATATAAGATTTAAATTCCTAATTAATGTAATAAGGAAAATGAATATAGCCTAGTTATGTAATTAGGATTTATTTAAAGGCTTCCGCTGTAATTCAATATCATTTGTAAACTTATTCCTCAATTTACGAGAGGAATATTAATAAAAACTCGATATTTGTTTCAAAAGTCATTCATTGTTTACTCTTATTTATAATTGTAGTTACGCATAAATTGTTCAGATTAAAGCCTAGGGTGACTTTACACTTAAAGTCTGAGGTCACTGGCGTGTGACACTACCGACATAAGTCGGGGGTGTTACATCATGTGATCTCTTACATACTAGTCTCATTTTCTACTCCCCTAAAGTTTGGATTTTATGTCATCAAAATGATAATCTTGATACCAAGCGATCACCGAATACAAGCTTTAGGTATTCAATAATCTATAGGGACTCATTCCCCTTGTATAATCCCAACTTTCCTTGTGGTATTACTTGATGGCCCTTGGCAAGGATTACACATGGGTCAAGGAAAGTTCGCCACCAAAGTCATCACGGTTCACACCCTCGGCGTTGGCGACGACCACAAATTAAGGTTGGTGAGTTGCACGAGCAAACAATCGAGTTTGGATATGAAATTTGGAGGAGATAAGCAACTAAGTACTAATGAATAAACGCACCAATAATACTCATAAGAAACATAGATTTGTTCGTGGATAAACTCACCACTCCCGAAGCTACCCGGCTTGGATAAACACACCAAGTCAAAGACGACAAGCCTATGCAAATCTTAGGCTTTTCAGTGAAAAACCTCTAAGATATGTTCAAGTTAATGTGCCAAACAATGGCTGCAAGCCAAACCTTAAATAGAAACTAAATGTTCAAAACCTAGAAATCAAGAGACCTGTAAGCTGTCTTAGTCAAACTGGATGATATGGTACCAATGACCATATAATAGTATATTATAAAGTAAGGTCCTTGTGTCACGTCATATCCAAAAATGGGCCAAAACGCACGACTAGAATGGTTTTGCGCCCATGGCTAAGTTAAGGCAGTTGTCCGGGCAAGCTTGAATCATTTAGTTTAAGTCAAGACCACTTTTGATGTCCCCAAGTAGTTGGCGATCTCAGGCTCGAGTGACGGCGTCCATAGGTGGGTCAGCGTCATTGGCATATGGAAATGCCCTAGCTAGCGCATGGGCAGCAACACGTGTAAGCGACAACGACGGCGTTGACCATGATCATACCATGACCAAAGGCACCCTCTGGTCATGAGACTCACATAGATTATAGACCATACACCTCCATCACCCACTTACATGAATGAATCCGAGGAATTAGATTTTCCAACCATGATCATACCATGACCAAAATCATACCATGGTCATACACATGTGCTTCTACCAGTTTAACGGTACATGGCACCAACATGAATTTAATCCTTACTCATACATATAAATATATGTTATATGTATACATGTCCAGAGATAGCACAACCTCTTGCATATATCCCAAGATCATCATCATCATCATCATGGCTTAAATATGACGGTCTATGCATCACCGTACATGAATAAAATTTCCATGTCTATTTACATATTTAACACCACATCCACGACCATACAGAGACCGGTCTTACATATATATGTATATACTCAATATATAAATAACATAGAGGTATGAAGCCTCCATTTTCCCAGCCCCATTTCACAATCGTTCATGCTTATTTAGCATTAGCCTTTATTGTGATTAGGATGTGTAGCCTCCAAAATTAATTTGATAGCCAACCACTACCGCACATGACAACCAATCGTTCGATCTTGCCATTTTCCCACTTGTTGCGCCTCCTCATCTCCTCCAAGGGTTCGTTCTCCGCATCCTCCGGCACGGGGGCATTGGCATGCTTAGAACGTACATCTCCTTGAGCGTCGTGAGGGGGAAATGCATCTTCTTTGGCCATCTCCAGAAGTCCACGCCCTTGAACTTCTCCAATTTCCCAAACTTGGAAGTTTGCGCACCGATGCAACCGCCATTGATCAACTATGAAAATATTGGTTTTGAAAGTTGTAGTAGGGTGTAGAGTTGATCAATACTTTGGTTCGCTTGGATTGCAATTGAATCGTGCAAGGGCACTTTCCAAAACCAATATTTCGACCCTCTTCTCTTAGCCTTCGGGTTACACGAAATTCGATTTGGGATAAGACAATGTAGCCTCTAAAGATCAAGGCAAGATCAAAAGAGAAGCACGTACTTGGAATTTTCGGTTTTGTTCAATGTGATCCACACAAGAGTATAACTCTTAGATTAGGCCAAAACTTGATCCAAGTACACCCTTATATAGGGCATAAGGTAGTTAATTAGTTACATGTCGGTTGGAACCGGTTAGGGCCGTTAAAATCAGTTAAAAACCTGCCAAACCACTTAACCGCGCAAAATGCATGGACCATGCACTTAATTCGCGAGCAAAATGCTCAGCGCACAAGATAGTGCACGGACCGTGCACTTCAACAGAAACCTATTGGGCGCTTGTGCACTGCATGCACAAACCGTGCACTTTAACTAAGTCTCCCAACAGCCTACTCATGGATTATGCACAGTCCGTGCACCTTTCCTGAACCCCGATATCACCAATCGGTTTCCGCCTCTCGAATCCCGGTATCCTTTCTATAGGACTTGACACGTTCCACAACCTTATCGTAACCCCGAATTCGAATTCATGCATACGAGTGTGCACTCTGCACCTCCGAAACTCGCCATAGTGCCGAACAAACTCTTCAAGTCTTGGGCGAATCCTGACTACACCAAATGGCCGATGACACTAAACTCACCAACATTCACTAGGATGCACATCATGTGCATCACAAAACACACATAAATGTGCATCGTAATAAATGTGCAAAACACACATGAGTATGCATTATAATGCACATTGATCAGCGCTATTTTGTAGGGTTTAACTAGGAGTTATTACCGGTGTTTTGGGTACCATTTGGAGATGTTTAGAGCGTATTGTAGAGATTGGAGTTGAGGAGAAGAAGTGTAGATATGGTGGTTTGGAGGAGCTTACATGAAGACATTAAGAAGAATGAGAAGAAGCCATAAGAGAACCAAAAGAAGAGCAACAAGAGCAAACCCGCGGTCGCGGGGCTGAGGGCCGCGGTCGCAGCGAAGAGACGGAAGGTGAAGTGGAGAAAATCAAGAATCCGCGATCGCGGAAGTGCATGGCCGTAGTCGTAGAAAAGTCGAGAGCAAAGCCGTTCAGAATTGAATTTTCCGCGGTCGCGGAAATTATGCCGCGGTCGCGGAAATCCCTTCATCAGGCGCGCCGAAGACTTCGTCCGAAGATCCGAAGATTTACTTTTTCCTTTATTTCTTTTTCTTTTATTTCTTTTATTCCGGTAGGATTATTTTAGTTTCCTTTTAGATTATGTTTGTGATCTTTGGTTTTAGGTTTAGCTAGTTTATTTAAACCTAGTTCCAACAACCTCCATTTAATCATCTTTCATCATCGTAGACTATTATTCAGCATTGTTTTCCCTTTGAGTTTTACGTTTCAAGGCTATGAAGAACTAAGCACCCTTTGCTTAGTCCGACAATTGAAGCCTTCATTTGAATAATGGTTGTGAGGTTATAATTCTATTTCTTTTCCCTTGAATGTATTGATTCTCTTGTGCTTCATCCCATTGATTCTTACTGATTTGACTGGCCTGATCATCTAGTTGATATTAGTAATTGTCTATTGTTAGGGTTTGATAATTACTGTTTGAGTTACCTTATTCATGAGTAGCAACTGCAATATTCTAAGAACTGTTTAGACTGGTTTATTATAGAGAGAATTGATTGCATGCAATAGTATGATTGTTTGCTACTCTTACATGTATCTATTGAAATTCCTGTGTTCATTGCTGTTGTTGAGTTGAATCATGGAGGTTTTCCTGGTTATTTGATAGTTGTTGGGCCAGCATCTCCCTTGGAAGTCAGATCGGGCGAGATAAGCCCAAGCCCAAGACGAGTCGGAAGAACAGGGGAAAAACGTAGAGGAGTCATCGAAGCCTCCCCAGTCGAATGCTGCCCGACAAATTGCGAAGATCTCACGGAGCATTAATATGCTAGGATGGAGCAACGGCCACAACATTCAATCACCACAATAATGGCAGAAATTAAGTATAGAATCCCAGCAATCACTCCCGGCATTGAAGACAAGATCTGGCAAGATCACAAGGAAACGGTCAGAAGAAAAGGCACTTACCATATTTGGATTCGGAAGAGATAAGAGGGGGAGATAGCATACTCTCACGCATAATTAACTCAAAAAATACGCACGCATAAGCAGTGGATCTTCACCACTCACCCCGTTGAGAAACACCGCTCTACGCCCACCGATCAAACACCGTTATCTCCGGTCGAATCCAGTCTGACCTACTCCCCTCTAAGGATAAGTTGTAATCCGACTTAATTCGATTGTCCGTTAATAAAACTATCTCGCTACTTCATATTTGCTTTTTATTTGTTGATTGTCTACTTGGTTTGGATTGATTTTTGTTACCCGATCGACTTGTTACCCCGTCTAAGGCGATTTAGGTCGTCCGATCTTTTCGCCCCAAAACAATTTGGCGCCCACCGTGGGGCAACTTGCCGATCACCCTCCTGAAACCTTCCAAACCATGACTATCGGCCCACCTACCAACACTGAAGAACCACGTCTCGAAGACGATACTCAAGCTCCAGGAAACACGGCCGAAAATCCTACTCCAACCCAATTCCAAGAGCTTTCCCAGAAAATGACCGCCCTTCAAGAGGAACTAGCCCAACAACGCCAAAAGACCGAAACCTTAGCCACCCTGTCGACCCAATCCGAGGCTGAGATCGCACAGCTAACCCGTGAAAATGAGTCTCTTAAGTCGCAGGTACAATCAATGGCCTCAGGGTCTAGGAACAAGCCTATCCACAGCAGCGTCCGAACACACTTCGACATGGATAACATCGAGCAGACACCTCCGAACATACGACGGCTCGGACAGACATAGGGTACATCTCGAACTCCTTTTGTTAATCCGTTTTCGACTAACAATATCGCTTTTTCCACACCGATCGGGTCGGCAGGGGCCTGAATCGACAAACCGCAGGTTACCAATCCGCCAAACATCCTAGCTCTTGTCCAGCAGACACTCGACCGATACATAAAGACGATCGAAGATCGCTTCACTAGGCTTCCAGGAGTCCCACAACCAATCGAGAAGGAAGCGTCCGGCGGATTCGAAGAATCCCCGTTCGCCGAAGAAATCGCTAAGGTCGAGATCCCCAAGAAGTTTCATCTCCCCAACATGGCGACATTCGACGGCACTAGCGACCTAGATGACCATATCTCTCTCTATAAACAAAACCTAATGGCTGCATCCGTTTCAAGGGAGAGCCGCGAGGCTGTCATGTGTAAAAGCTTTGGCACGACCCTCGCAGGTCCCGCACTAACTTGGTTTATGCGTTTGCCTCAGGGAATGATTACATCGTTTGCGGATCTGGTCAACTCTTTCAAGAGTCAGTTCGCCAGCAGTCGGAGGCTCGAAAGACAATCGAGTGACCTCTACCGAGTCACACAAAGGTATAATGAACCTCTCCGAAATTACCTCAACAGGTACAATAAAGAGAAAGTGGCGATCCCCCATTGCGACGTCACCACCTCCATCGAAGCCTTCCGACAAGGTCTAGTCAAAGACAGCAATCTCTACAACGAGATCACCAAGTACCCGTGTAGAAGTTTCGAAGATGTCCAGGCCAAGACCATGGCCGAGGTAAGATTGGAAGAGGACCGTGAGTCGCGGAAAGCCTCACACGGACCCGATCCATCCGATCATAAAAACCCCTCCGACAACCGTCGAGACAGACGTCATCATCCCTATTCCCGTAATCGAAACGAGCCGAACCAGGTAAACTATTTCCAACACAGATCGCAGGATTGGAGAGACGGCCCAGCGTTGCCTCCTAGGGTCCAATCTTATAACTTCAATGTTTTCGTGTCGGAGCTCGTCAAGAGTTTCGACAAATATGGGAAAGAGGTAAGATGGCCCCGAAAGAGCGACCGACCAGACGTCAAGAAAGACATGAGCCGATGGTGTGAATTCCACGGCGACCACGGTCATTCGACCGACGAGTGCATCGCCCTGCGAAAGGAGGTCGCTAGACTACTCGCGCAGGGGCTCCTACACGACGTAATCTCGGAGCGAGAAAAAGCCACCATGGAACGACGAGATCAGGTGAAGCAAAACAAACCCCCATCTCCTGTCCATACAAAAGTCGTCAATACTATTTCAGGTGGTTCGGACATATGTGGAAACACATACTCTGTGGCTAAGCGGCATGCAAAGGAAAGCAAGAGCAATAGACCCGAGGCGTCAGAACTCAAGCCAAGAAAGGTCACCGACCTTCCGACGGTCACATTCGACGAGTACGACTCCGACGGATCAGAAAGTCATCACGACGGTCTGGTAATCTCTTTGTCCATTGGGAATTGCTTAATACGAAGAGTACTAATTGATACAGGGAGTTCGACCAATCTTCTAACCCTCGACGCCCTTAAAGAAATGGGTCTGACTGAAAACGACCTAGTCAAAAAGTCGACTCCATTGGTCGGGTTCAACGGTAAGGTTAAGCATACGACTAGCGAAATCGTCCTAACAACATACGCTGGAGGAATCAACCAACAGGTGAAATTCTTAGTCCTAAATTGTCCGTCTCCCTATAATTGTATTCTTGGCAGGCCATGGATACACGCAATGAAGGCGGTACCCTCGACGTATCATCAAGTCATCAAGTTCCCCATTGAGTGGGGAGTCCAAGAAATCAAAGGAGATCAAAGGACCGCTAAGGAGTGCTACGTCGCCTCTATGAAAAGCGCCGTTGAACACAAGACCGCATAGAAACCATAGAGCGGCAAAGGACCTAGTCGGTACGTCGAACCAGAAATGGAAAAACTCGACGAGATCGTACTAGATCCTTCAAAGCCAAACCAAACGGTAAGGGTCGGGTCGGACTTGGACGACTCGACCAGACGACAACTCCTCGATTTTCTCAGGACCAATGCTGACTGTTTCGCATGGTCGCATGAGGACATGGTCGGAATATCTCCAAGCATTATTACTCATAAATTAAATGTAGATCCATCTCATCCCCCTGTCAAGCAAAAACGCGGGAAGTTCGCCCCCGAGCGAAACAAGGTAGTCGACGACGAAGTCAAAAGCTTATTAGAAACAGGGAAGATAAGGGAAGTCCACTACCCCGAGTGGTTGGCCAACATGGTCGTAGTCCAGAAGAAGAACGGCAAGTGGAGAGTCTGCATCGACTTCACAGATCTCAACAAGGCTTGTCCTAAAGACTCGTTTCCACTACCCCACATCGACGCCATGGTCGACGCTACAACATGACACGAAATGCTTACCTTCATGGATGCTTTCAGTGGCTACAACCAAATCCTCATGGAACCAGAAGACCAAGAAAAAACACCGTTCGTCACTAGCCAAGGTATCTATTGTTACAAAGTGATGCCATTTGGTCTAAAAAATGCAGGGGCTACATATCAACGACTAGTCAACAAAATGTTCAAAGACCAGATTGGGGACACGATGGAAGTCTACATAGATGATATGTTGGTCAAGTCAAAAAAGAAAGAAGATCATATAGACCACCTTCGCGACAGCTTCGAGGTGCTAAAAAGGTACAACATGAAACTGAACCCTACTAAGTGCTCCTTTGGAGTGTCGTCAGGAAAGTTCTTGGGGTACATGGTGACGCAAAGAGGAATAGAAGCCAGCCCAGAACAGATCAAGGCTCGCATCAACCATCGGTCCCCCCGATGCATCAAGGACGTACATAAACTTACAGGTCGGATAGCAGCCCTGAATAGATTCATCTCGAAGTCGTCCGACAAATGCAAACCTTTCCACGATGCTCTGAAGAAGAACAAATCCTTTCAATGGACGGAAGAACACGAAGCAGCATTCCAGAACTTGAAGGAGTACTTGGCCAGTCCCATGTTATTGACCAAACCCAAAAACGACGAGCCCTTATTTCTATATCTAGCAGTGTCAGAATCGGCCGTAAGCACAGTATTGGTCAGAGAAGAAGACGGCAAGCAGTCACCGATATACTATGTCAGTCGGACGCTGTTACCGGCAGAAACGAGGTATTCATCACTTGAAAAGCTCGTACTATCACTGGTAATGGCCTCAAACAAACTCAAACCCTATTTCGAATTCCATACTATTATTGTCCGCACTAATCATCCCATGAGAGCGATCATGAGAAAGCACGAGTTCACAGGACGAATGACCAAGTGGGCCATACACCTTAGCGGTTACGACATCGAGTATGAACCCAGGACGGCAATCAAGTCACAGGCCTTAGCTGACTTTGTGGCAGATTTTAGCCCGACCCTAGAGCAAGAAGCCACAAGAGAAGCAACACAACTGCTCGCAATAGAAGAAACATACACATGGGAACTCCACACCGATGGTGCGTCGAACGCCAGAGGATCGGGGCTAGGGGTCGTGCTGAAATCGCCACAAGGGGACAAGATAGCCCATGCCGTAAGATGTGAGTGGGACGCAACTAACAACGAAGCTGAGTATGAGGCACTTATATTCGGACTCATCCTAGCTCATGACCTAGGGGTCCGAGAGATCGAAGTCATTTGCGACTCCCTGCTGATCGTGAACCAGATACAAGGGTCATACAGCGCCAAAGACGTCAGAATGATAGCCTACCTGGAAGTAGCTAAGAAGGTGATCGGACAGTTCCAAACATTCTACATCAGACAGGTACCCAGGGATCTTAACTCCCAAGCTGACGCACTTGCCAACCTAGGATCCGCCTTGAACCCGAAAGAATTTCCATACATACCATTGGCACACATCATGACACCAGCCGTCCCAAGAACATCCGCCGAAGCGACTATACCACTAGAAGAGCTGGTCGCCATGGAGATAGGCGACCGACCAGAGAAAGACATCGTCAACACCAACGATGATTGGACGCTACCATACATCAAGTGGTTAAAAGACGGCATCCTGCCCGACGACAAAACAGAAGCAAAAAGGCTCAAGGTACAAGCACTCTCTTTCGATATCCTAGATAACATCTTGTACAAAAGGTCTGTCACAGGGATACTCCTACAATGCCTCAAGACTCCAGAAGTCGGACGCATCTTGCAATCGCTACACGAGGGAGAATGTGGAAACCATACCGGCGGACGAAGCCTCTCGGGGAAAGCCCTACGAAACGGGTACTACTGGCCCACGATTAACAAGGACGCTATGGAGTACACCAAGAGATGCGACGCCTGTCAGCGGCATGCGCCCATCCATCATCAACCTTCAGAGCTCCTCTATCCGACTTTGGCTCCATGGCCCTTTATGAGGTGGGGAATGGACATTGTCGGGAAGCTCCCGCCCGCGTCGGGTCAAAGAGTCTTCTTCCTTGCCATGACGGATTACTTTTCTAAGTGGATCGAAGCCGAAGCCTACAGAGAGGTAAAAGATCAACACATCATTTCATTCATAAAACGCAATATCTTGTGCAGATTTGGTGTCCCATCAGAAATCGTGTGCGACAATGGTTCCCAATTCATTAGTCATAAGACTCGAGCCTTCTGCGACCAATGGAACATCAAGTTGGTCACGTCCACACCTCGGTATCTGTAATCCAATGGACAAGCTGAATCCAGCAACAAAATCATCATCAACAACTTCAAGAAACGCCTCACTGGGGCTAAGGGAAAATGGGCAGACGAACTCCCATTCATTCTCTGGTCCGACAGGACTACTCCAAAAAACGCGACCGGACATTCGCCTTTCTCCCTCGTCTACGGGAGCGAGGCGGTCATCCCGGCCGAGCTACTGGTTCCGACCGCCCGTTGCAACCTTCAGACAAACGAGCAAAATGACGTCGAGCTGGCACACAACCTAGACACAGTGGACGAGATCAGAGAAAGAGCCCGAATCAGGATGGTCAGGTTCCAACAACAGGTCGCAAGGAGTTACAACAAGAACGCCCGGATCAAGACATTTAAAGTCGGAGATTGGGTCCTCCGGAAAGCATTCCAGAATATCAAGAATCCATCCGACGGAAAGCTCGCACCACAATGGGAAGGACCCTACTTAATCACCGAAGTAGTCGGACATGGAGCATATCAATTAGAAGATAAAGACGGACGACCAATCCCGAGAAGTTGGAACGCGACACATCTGAAGCTATACTATTTCTGAACCAACGAGGTAAGACATTACATAACTTCATACATCGCTTATTATCGCATACACATCTCTACTCTTTAAAAACTAGCATTCGACACTAAGTGAGAACCTCCTCCTTACAAAAACATGAGTGTAGAACAGCATCGACATACACATTGGATCCAGTCATCCGGAAAAAGCGCTTATATTACATCTACACGATCGATCGGAACACGGGGAGATGAACAACACAGGCACATCGGCACACCGCATGCCTTATACAAAACATAAGGTAAGACACCTTATTACATTCACGCAATAGAGACATATTGCTTACCTCCCCAGTATAAAGTCATGACTAACACATACACAAACATTTACATGCCTTCTTTAAACACATACATAAGGCGAGCCCCACTCGACGGAGCACACGGGCGAAACCGACATACAAAACACAAAGCGTCATCGACAATTTCCTTGAAAGTCTGACGACATGTACGAAACGAATGAACATACAATCTCATGTATACGAACAGATTGCATCAAATAAAAGTACGAACATTTTTATACAAACACGCGACTCGCGATGGTAGACGAGTCTCCAAAGCACATTGTTTGCCTACGCACATGTAGGACTTCAGAAATATCTGTCAAAAACACTCTGCGACCCGCGATGGTAGACGGGTCGCCAAAACACATAAATCCAAACCCACACACAGGTGGGGCAACGAATCAGACTATATAAGAAAAAATAGATCAGGCGTCGAGGGCAGCAACATTGCCTTCGACAAGGGCTGGCTCCAGAGAAGGCTGGGGCTCGAGCGGCTCAGCATCGCCGGAGTGGGCCTCATCCTCACCGACATCTCCGTCCAAAGTCTCCTCTCCGACGCCAGCCAGTTGGAAGAGCTCTAAGCCAGGATTCCCCTTTGGAAACAAGGAATCCATGGTCTCCTTCTCTGCCTTCATATCCCAAAGCTCGTGCTTGCCTTCATCAAACTCCTCCATCATCTCGACACGCGACTTCAACGCATAAAAGGCGCCTACGTCGCCTGCGATCCGGCCAGCTTCGATCTGAGCCTGCTTCACCTCCTCCTCGACACCTGATCGGCTCTCGTCAAGTTCTTTTTGGCATACGACTAACTCCTCCTGACAACTCTTCAGCTCCCTAGCAAAGCGACGCTCAGCCTCTCGATAGCGACTCTCCGCCCCTTCTAGCTTGCTCCTTAAAGACGCAAGGGCGGACTCCGACCTAGCAGCCCTTTCCTCGGCCTTGACAACTATCGTCTTGACACTAGAGTATGCCCCCAAGAGGTACTGAAAGGTCTAAGGAAGAAAATATAACAACAGTCAAAAAACTCAGTCGACAAAAGGGAAGGAAAATGAAAAAACACAAACAAAAACAACTTACCCTCCACGCGGAACACCCCGCCTCACCAATGCAATCCAGGGGAGAGATGTCGTCGACTTCCGACTTCAGAGTCGGATCCTGGGCATGAAAGTGGTCGGCGATCGATTGACCGACCGCGCCAATCTCGTCGATCCCTTCAGCGGTCACCTCTCTCTTCCTAGGAACCTCCTCTGTCTTAACATCACCAGAGGGAACGCCCGCTTTCCTCTTGGAGCCAACTCTGACTTGAGGCGCCGGGTCCGTCGGAACTAACTTGCTCGATGCGACTTTGGCTGCCGCCTTCCTCTGCTCGATCAAACCCTTTCCAGACACTCCTCTCAAGCGAGCACTTGTTCGACCACCAGGAGAAGCTGACGCGACAGACAACATGAACAGATCATAAAGCATGCGACAAGGCAAGAAAGGAACAGAGAAAACTCCAGAGATCAAAAACTTACTCTTGACACGAGACGACGAGACGGTCAACATATCATCCTGAGCGGCAGGGGAAGCCGATAACAGATTGACGTTGACAAACTTTCTTTCCGACGCAGGAACACTAAGGACAATCCTTGACAACCCCTCCGACTGAGCATTCACCTCCAGATCTTCCGCCTCAGGAACTACAAAAAAGAAAAGTTAAAGCAAAAAGTTAAGACACACAAACAAGCAAAAGAGAAGATAAATACATACTCTCTACTCGCCACTCCGTCAACAAGAACGAGCACTCTCCCCCCTTCTCGAGAGACGAACGCTCGACAAAAAAGAACTTCGACCCTCATCCGCGGTCATTTACGTCAAGATTAAGCACTAAAAAAAAAGATTAAGCACTAAAGGCTTCCGACCCTGTCGAATGCGCAACTGAACACGGGAAGAACTCTTCGACCCAAGGAAATAATTGTACCATAGGGCGTCGAAATCAAAACCAGCCCCAGATTGAACGTTTATAAGATCCAGAACCCTAAGAACCCTCCATGCCTGTGGCATCACCTGACATGGCGCTAGCACCAAAGTGGCCAGGAAGTCCCTGACAAGGGGAGAAAAAGGAAACCTGTGATCACTTCGGAACGGGTATGCATAAAAACAGACCCAGCCCTCATATCGGGCATCAGCCCTCTCGTCCGGGTGAGGCAGCCTTGCAACCGTCTCCGGAGGAAAACCCCCAACCTGAAGGATCTGCTCTAGCTCCGCCTGGGACAAGGTACTTGTCAGAGCGTCGGACTCCTTCAGAATGAAGAGGGGAGGAGCTTCGTCCTTGCGCGAGTCCGAGTGAGTCGCCGACGACTCCGAAGATTCGCTAGACACCATGTCTAAGACAGAAAGAGGAGGAAATCAAAAAGCTATAGTGGAAGAACGAAAGAAACCTACCAGAGAAACTTGCAAGAGAGGAATAGTGAAGTCGAATCGCTAAAGGTCTGCTCCGAATTTATGGAGGGAGATGATGAACTTGCAGAAACATCGCATCACGCTCCAAACTCCCGCCACGTAGCCCTGGGCAGCCGCGCCAAAAACGGATGGTGGAGATCATGGCTTAGGAAGTTGCCTTGGATTCCGCCCACTCGCCTTGCCGAAGCCCAAAGCAACTTGGGGCTATTGTTGGGCCCAACATCTCCCTTGGAAGTCAGATCGGGCGAGATAAGCCCAAGCCCAAGATGAGTCGGAAGAACAGGGGAAAAACATAGAGGAGTCGTCGAAGCCTCCCCAGTCGAACGCTGCCCGACAAATCGCAAAGATCTCGCGGAGCATTAATATGCTAGGATGGAGCAACGGCCACAACATTCAAGCACCACAATAATGGAAGAAATTAAGTACAGAATTCCAGCAATCACTCCCAACATTGAAGACAAGATCTGGCAAGATCACAAGGAAACGGTCAGAAGAAAAAGGCACTTACCATATTTGGATTCGGAAGAGATAAGAGGGGGAGATAGCATACTCTCACGCATAATTAACTCAAAAAATACGCACGCATAAGCAGAGGATCTTCACCACTCACCCCATTGAGAAACACCGCTCTATTCCCACCGATCAAACATCGTTATCTCCGGTCGAATCCAGTCTGACCTACTCCCCTCTAAGGATAAGTTGTAATCCGACTTAATTCGATTGTCAACACGTTATATTTGCTTTTTATTTGTTGATTGTCTACTTGGTTTGGATTGATTTTTGTTACCCGATCGACTTGTTACCCCGTCTAAGGCGATTTAGGTCATCCGATCTTTTTGCCCCAAAACAATAGTTAGTATTCTCAGGGTTTGTTTGTCCTGTTTATAACTTACGAAAAGGAATAGGAACATTCATAGGAAGGAATTAGATATAATCTAGGATCAACCAATCAAATAAATGGTGGATATTTGTCTGGCTAAGTACTTTTTTCCCAATTGATTACAACCTTTGTTTTACTTTACTTTGTTTAATTGCAAACCAAACCAACAAAACCCCCTTGTTACTTTGACATACATTTGTGCACTTAGAAAGATTACTTCCTCCCTGTGGGATTCGACCCTTGCTTGCCTATTCTACTAGTTTAGGTTTTTAAGGATTTATTTTGATTAGGCATCACGACTTTAGCCTCTATCAAATTGGCACCGTTGCCGGGTTAGCAAGTTTTGATTTTTCTTTGTGTTTGTTTGTGTGCCAACTTTTGTGTGGACCTATCTTATGGTCCACACCCGTGCTACTGACTCTTCCCTTTTCGATTTTGATATAGAGATGGCTGCAGACACACCAACTTTGAGGCAGTTGACTGCCCCGAACTTCGAACAACAATCGCTTGCTGTGCAGTTTCCAGAGCTTGCGGAGGGCGTGAATTTTGAGCTAAAATCCGGGTTGATTCACTTATTACCCCACTTCCATGGGATGAGTGGAGAAGACCCCAACAAACATCTTTCTGAGTTCCATTCTGTCTACACCAGTATGAAGCCAAGGAACGTTATAGAGGACCAAATCAAGCTGAGGGCCTTTCCTTTTTCTCTAAAGGATGCGGCCAATGATTGGTTCTATTATTTGGCTCCGGGAAGCATAGATACATGGGCGAAGATGAAGAAAGCCTTTCTTGAGAAATACTTCCCTACAACGAAACTCAATAGCCTGAAGCGAAGCATCAACAACATTGATCAACATGCTACTGAGTCGTTGTATGAATATTATGAGAGATTCAGGAGATTGATATCCAGCTTCCCCTACCATGGGTATTTAGAGCAAGACCTCGTACTCTATTTGTACGGAGGACTTCTTGACGAGGAGCGTCGAATGGTTAATGCAGCATGTGGAGGAAATATTTTGAACAAGACGCCTGCTGCAGCTTTTGAGGTATTCTTTGAGCTATCTGAGGGCTCAAGACAGTTCAGTAAGAGGGCGAGCGCCCATTCAGTGAAAGCCGCAGACTCTCAGCCCAATTCTTCCATACTTTCTGAGATGGCTGACATGAAGGAGATGATGAGGAGATACATGATGAAGGGGGGCCAGCAGCAAGTCAAATCATGTGGGATATGCTATGACACGATGCATCCTACCGATGCATGTCCCACGCTGCAAAAGCCCAATGCTGAGGTGAATGCTATTGGAGGATACGGCCCTTCAAGGCCAAAGATATGACTCGTACTCCAACACGTACAATCCAGGGTGGAGAGATCACCCCAACCTGAGGTACGGGAATCAGCAGAGTACTCCTCAAGGCCAGGAAAATCAAGAGTATCAACAGAGGCCTCCATAATTCCTATAGTGCCCACAACAATATCAGCAGCCTAGGGGTCAACAACAACAGTTTTGAGCTCCATATGACCCAAGACCCCAAGGCCAAAATGCAAGTTCGTCTATGTCCAATGATGACATAATCAAAACTCTCATCCAGAGCATGTCGAACATGGCTAGCACTGTGACCTCGATGGGGTCACAAATTCAAGCAGTGGTTCAACATCATCACGAGACGAAGTCTAGTATTCAGAACTTGGAGAAGCAAGTGGGACAAATCTCCATCGCAGTGAGCAAGCTGGAAGCCCGGGACTCGGGAAAACTATCATCTCAAACGGTAGAAAACCCGAGGGAGCGAGTATACGCCATGACGCTGAGGAGCGGAACACAAGTGGAAGAAGGTCGAGCTCAACAGAAAGTTTTCCGTGACCGCGGAGAATATACCCGCGGTCGCGGATTGGCTACTGACGAGGAGGAGAAAATCGACGCTTTTCCGCGACCGCGGACAGATTTCCGCGATTGCGGAAAAGTCTACACTGAAGAGGACATGTTTGAAGACGATCCGCGACCGCGGACAGATACCCGCGATCGCGGAAAAGCTCATGGATCCCCTGACCCCCTCGAAGACATCTATGATTCGTATGTGCAACCCAACTTCCCTTCGCTCAGTACATTGAAACCTTCCGCGCCCTTCCCTGAGGCTCTGAAAGATACTAGAAGGTCGGCGAATGACAAGGAATTATTTGAGACCTTCAGCAACTGTGAGGTAAACATTCCTTTGATAAAACTTGTTCAAGGTATTCCTCGCTATGCCAAATTTTTGAAGGAGTTGTGCAAGATAAAGAGGAAGAAGGCTGTGAAGGAAAAAAAGAAGGTCATAGTCAGTGAGAATGTATCCGCTATGCTGCAAAAGCGGTTGCCCAAGAAGCGCAGTGATCCAGGCATGTTCACTATTCCCTGCAAGATTGGAGGCACCATGTTTGACAACGCTTTGCTAGATTTGGGTGCCTCCATCAATGTGTTGCCTTTTTCACTGTATGAATCTTTAGAGGTCGGGCCATTAGAGAAAACAGGGATTGTGATCCAACTGGCGGACAATTCCTATGTGTATCCCAAGGGAGTGGTGCAGGATGTGCTGGTAGAAGTGGATAAGCTAATCTTCCCTGCGGACTTCTTTGTGATGGATACGGGGCAAGATAAAAAACGCAGCCCCCGTGATGCTAGGAAGGCCCTTCATGAACACGGCAGGAACAAAGATTGATGTGAGCAACGGTTCGCTCACAATGGAATTTGATGGGGGTGAGGGTCGGATTCAACTTAGATGATTCAAAGAGACACCCTCCTGATGGAGACCCCGAGTGTTCAACGGATGTGAGCAACCCAACCTGAGTGGGAGAACACCATGTCGAGCCACGAAAATAACTAAGGCGTTGCTCGGGAGGCAACCTGAGGTATGTATTTCTTTTCTTGTCTTTTCATTCCATGTCTTTAGTTGTTTTTGTATTATTTCGTTTTTGCTTTTGTTTTTGTTTTTTGCGTTTAGACTAACCTGTAGGAAGGAGACCCGAAGAACAATTGAAGATGATGAATTACGCACCAGAGTCTTTTCCGCGGGCGCGGAAAAGTTACTGTAAGTTCCTTTTCTCTGCTCTCGAAAAAAAAAACATCGAAAAAAAAACTAGGAGTGCATCGTAATAAATGTGCAAAACACACATGAGTATGCATTATAATGCACATGAATATGCATCATAGTACAAATGCACCATCTAGTGTGTAATATGTATTGCTCACACAACCCGCATAAATGGGGGCTTTTTGAGTTTACAATATTGAGTAGGGCTGTTCAAATCTTGCCTGGACCGGAAAAGACCGAACCGGTGAAATTACGGTCCGGTCTCCGGTCCAGTTTTTTCCCTTAATCCGGTCCGGTCCGGTCCAAACCCGGAAAAAACCCGGTCCAGACCGGTTTTTTTTTTAAATAATAATTTAGGAGTGTAAATTGTTTTTTTATAGATATTTTCTTTAAGTTAATAAGTTAGGAGTATAAATATTTTTTTAGATATTAAATAAGAATTTAATTTAACTTTTTTTAAAATTCCGATCTTATACCGGAATCAGAACCGGACCGGACCGAATAAGACCGATCCGGTCTACGGTCCACATTTTTGAAAAAATCCGGTCCGGTCCGGATGAACACCCCTAATATTGAGCACCCCTTATGGGGGGCTTAAATGAGGATTTTTTAGTATAAGCCTCCATTTAATCCCCAAATCAAAAAACCATTTTAATGGAGGGGCTTTTCGACCCAATGGATATTTATATTAAATTATAATTATGCCATTTATATTAAATTACCAAAATACTCTTTATATTACATTATAAAAATATTTATTTTATTAAAATTTATATTTGTATAAAATTTGTTAAATATATTTTAATTCAAGTGTTTAATTATAGTATTATCTGAAAATTAATAAAACAAATATTATGGCTTGGAGGAAATTTACGACAAACATATATATTACAAACAACAACGATGGATGCATAAATTGAAGATAAAACATTACAATGATACAACATAAATTGAAGCAAATTATCGAATTTAACGAAAAACATCATTAGACAATGCATAACTCAATAACTAAAAACACAAAACACGAAAAGGACCCTAAATTTCTCCAAATCATTGCCAAATGTGTTCCTTCAAATCTTCCTTAAGTTGGCGGTGTGCATTTGAATTCCGAAGTTGATCCCTCGTCGTGCTCAAGAAGTTGCTCATACTCGCTGATCTATCAGTGGAGTATGTCCAATCCGGATTATTCATCGATGTAGGCTCTCCACTTACTCTTTCGCCAAACTCTGGGATTTCATATCCATGATGACTATAAGAATCTCGTTCATCTTCTACGATCATACTATGTAGAATGATGCAAGCTCTCATTATCTTTCCAATCTTCACAAAATCCAAATAGAGTGTCGGGTTACAAATTATTGCGAATCGAGATTGTAACACTCTAAATGTCCTTTCCACATCTTTACGAACAGATTCTTGGTGTCTCTGAAAAGTTGACCCATGCCAACCACTAGAAGTATCATTATTATGCTTTAGTCCAAAAATCAAAAAATAATGGTATGACATGATATTTTGTCACATGCCATCATTACTTGTTATCTTTGTAGATGAAACACTCAAAAGAAGCTACAAGACTGAAACACTCAAGATCGAAACATGCATTACAATATTGAAACATGCATTACAAGATTGAAACATGCATTACAAGATTTAAATATGCATAAACAAGATTGAAACATGTATTCGAAAAAAAAACATGCAAGGCAGAAAATAAACACTAACATCTTCCTCATGAGTACATGGATAAAACTATCACATGCCAGAGAGTTCTTTCATCAATGTTTGCTTGAGAGTTTCTCCTTCCTGTCCAAGATCAGTTTGCCCCATCAGAAACTGGAGCATGTACCACTTCTTCTTGTAAACTACCCTCTTCTCTCGCTCATTCTCCATCTTCTTTTGTTCCATCTCCATCTTCTTGTTCTTCACCGCAGCAAAGTGAGATTGCTTCTTCCTCTTGCGTGCCTCCTTTGCCATTTCCAATTCATGCGCTCTACTTAACATGACGTCTTTTTGTCTCTGCATCTCGTTAGCAAGTTCATCCTCTTTATCACAACTTGCATATGCCACTTTTCCCCCCTTTTCTTTTAGATGCCTTGATATCCTCTGGACGCTCCATAGTATGGCCACTGAAAGCACTTGTCGGGGTATTTGCATTTGAAGTATCACCTTCCACATCAAAATTCGATATTTTAGAGCTTGCACTTCTGAAGATTGGATTGTTCTGGTTGACCTTGTTCAAATAATATTGACTCTATTTGGGCTCGTTACAATGAGCTTTCCATGCATGCATATCGGGAAAACTCTTCCCCACATATTCTAAATAAGCCGAATAAGCCTTAGTAACAACTCCGTCCTCTGACTCCCCACTGCCTTTGTTTCTACTAGCCGCTGCATAATAGCCATTACACTTAGTTATACTTTTACACATTACATGCTATCTATTCTTACAACTTTTTGTGTCTCGCTCTGGTTGGCCTGGTTCTCTATAAGTGTTCCAGTAGGTTGTAACTCGCTTCCAGAATGAGGCTGAAGTTTGGTTTGTGTTTGTTATCGCGTCCTTACTAGTGTTAACGTACCCACTGATGAGGATCAAATCTTCAGCCTCACCCTAGGAGCATCTTTTAGGTTTATTGGAGTCTCCGGCAACACGACCATGTCCACATCCACGACCACGACCACAACCACCACCGCTATGCTGAGTTTCTTTGGGTGAATGGTCAAGATCTTCGGGTTGTGTGCTGAAGATTGAAACCTCCATGGATTGAGATCCACCCCTAGTTGTGGCTTTAGCTTCTGAATTTTGAGACATGATATTCGCATAATATTGCACATTAAAAGGATCATACGGATCTAGGGACAAATCTTGAAAGTTATTTGGGTAGTTACCAGGGTTTTGATTCATGGTGAGAGATTGAGAAAAACGAACGTGATATTTAGAAAGAGAGATATCATATTTTGAGAAAAGATAGGAATGAGTAGAGAATGTGTGAGTTTTGCAATGATCACTACATCTTATTTATAGGCAAATAAAAAATCATTTACAATTTTTCTATTTTGTAAAAATATTAATTATATATAAATAATTTTAGTTACTATAACTACCCTAAATTCATACATAAAATATATAACTACCCTAAATTCATACATAAAATTTATAAAGTTTTTCCACAATGTCATTTTAATGTAAAGAAATGAAATTAGTATATATTTGTATTTTAAACCACCATAAATAATATTAAAATGACTTATTTTCAATTAATGATATACAATATACAATAAAAAAAATTAAAATATACCAAATATATTCGAAATGGGTGTCTATGGATAGAGAAAAATGAAACTAGAATTATGGTGTTTTTTATTAATTTAATGTTTAAAATAAACAATTCTTTTAAAAAATAACGGACGACCATGAAAATAAATCCTAGCCGTCCGTTGGAGCGCCACACGTCGCTCATCGGACGAGCGACGCGGTTCCAATAATGGAGCGACGCGTGGCGCTCCCTTTAGTAAGCGGTTGTTTGGCTGCTTACTAAAGGCGCGTCGTTTTGGCCCTTTTTGGACCAAAACGACGCGTTCAAAGGGCGTTGGGCAAATTTTTTTTGCCCCAACCAAACGGGCCTTAAACTAACTTTAGTTTAAACCTGTTTAGTTGGGGCTTAAAAATAAGGCTTTTGATAAGCCTCTTGGGGGGCTTTTAGGACCAATGAAATATTTTATTCCAAAAACCTCTAGTTTAAGCCCCCATAAGGGGTGCTCTAAGAAAAATATGGGGATTCTTTTTTGCACCGTGAAAATCTAGCCCCTGGTTGCGCCCAAAAAGCGGAAAACTAAAAAAAAAAACTAAAACTAAAACTAAAACTTTGTAGCGCCCACGCTTGTATTTAAATCAACAAATTTATTTCATATTTAAAATAAATTTACTACATACTCATCGCATTGTATCTATCCTGCTATTTTATATGATTTGGAAGTTCAAATACCTAGTAGATTTGTACACTTGTGTGCATTTGACTATAGTAATAGACATTTTCAAGTAATCAGGGTTACATGACAATAAATTCGTTTGTATCATGACGTTTCAATATACTTTTATTCATCTAAAATTCATGTACGTTTCTCCACCAATTTGTTTTCTATTAGCTCTTTATTATTATTATTCTAAAAAATCACATATAACTATGGTTATATCCAATTTGGTTATGTCTTATGGTTATATACTACGGTTATTGTTGGATCGTTAGAGTTACATCTGAGGGAACAAAAGCTTTGTTCCCACAGAAGTTGCAGCGGATTTAATATAGCAAGAAAGATAATGAACGAACTCACGATGTGTAGTGGAAACCCTGATTAGTAAAACTAGCTTCTCAAGGAAAAACCACTACCTTCAAGCTTCCGTTTGAGAGGATTTTGAAGCGTGTACTTGTCTTATTGATTTCTTGTTCGATTACACTTGTATCCTAGACTTCGACCTCTAAACAACCAGCTAGACTCGAAGACTCTTCTACAATGATGAATCGAACTCAACCCTCAAAGACTTACACACACCTCACTTCTTTTCTTTCGCTTTTTCGTTCTCTTTTTTTTTCGTCGTTCAAAGCCGTACTTAAGAAATGAATCCTCACTTCACTTAAATACAACTCGGGTAAACCCTAATCATAACAAGATAGGATATTCTACAGTCGAATTACAAAGGATATGATTTTGTTGGAAGAATAATATCCCAACCGATTATATTAATTAAGGAAGGAGTTCCTTAATTAATCCAATCGGAAGGATATTCTTCTTCTCTCTCCAATTGCCTTATCTTAGGAAAGATTCATAAGATAACACAATCGGGTTTTCTCTCTCCATATCTTCACGCAATCCGGCTTGATCCTTGGAGCTGAAGTCTTCATCCTTTACCGCGTGTGCTTCTTGATTTGTTTCCTTAATTCAACATGCTGGATTTCTTCTTTCCTTTTGCAGCCTTGATCTGGTCCGTCACTTCAGTTCCTTGAGAGGTAACAAAGCACTTGACAGGACTTTGTTCCGTCTGAGATCCTTTGCTGCAAAGCTCCCTGGGATAACTTTCCTTGTCCCTGAAACACTTGGTACACATATTAGTTGAGTGTTTTTTACCATCAAAACCTAAGGAATTCAACAAATTCCCCCTTTTTGATGGTGACAAACACCCTTAACAAGAAAGCATATACCAACTAGAAAAAGACAAATATGACATGAAAGTTTCCCACTAAGACACAGTTAGTTCCCCCTTAGTTCAGCAATACGTTTTACTTGTTCTGTTCCCCCTCAACCAATGCTACCTGCCATATTCCCCCTTTTGGCATCATCAAAAACATCAGTAAATAATTAGAGAGGAAAAGTCAAGGCCAGATAAACACAAACACCCCTTGTCATTAATTAAAAAAAAACTTAAAAAATGCAAACACCGCCAAGATAGACAAAACATCAAAACATAGTCAAAATGCCACACCGGGCACATAAACCAGATAACAAGAAAAACAACTAAGAGGGAGTAGATGGGCAAGGGAACAAAAGAGGGGTAAGGACAGCAGGTAAGCGATCAGGCATCACTGTGACCAGTCGGTTGCTCTCTAGTAGTGCGAGCAATCTCCTCATTGTGTTGCTTCAGAAGGCACTCTTGCTTGTAGTGACCAGAGTGTCCGCAATACCAACAGACCCTATGGCACTTCAGATCTGCATACTTGCTCTTTCCAGGCCAAATTGTTTTGTTAGCAATCCTTGAATGAAAATCAATATTATTGGACTTACTGCTTTGAGATTGCTTCAACCAGATAGCGTGAGCCTTCTGTCCATGATACCAAGCCTTGCCCTTCTCAGTCGAGTTTGAACAGTCTTTGCCTTTGTTCCCTCCGGAGGAACTGTCCCCTTTTTCTTTTACAGGCTGTTTTCCTTCGACTTTGGAGCCTTTTTGCTTGGTGCCATTGACAAGAAGTTTGGGTTGATAGCCAATCCCAAAGCGAGGCACTTCCTTTGACTCAGTCTTCTTTTCATTCTTGGTTGCAACAAACACAATGCCTTTTGGCTTGTCCTTCTGTTCCTCACTGAGTTTGGTTAGATCACTAGAAAGTTTTGCATTTCCTAGTTTCAACATTAATGACTCATCCTCGAGTGAGGAGACAGAGGACTCCAGAGACATAATCTTTTCAGTGAGTTTAGGACACTCAGAGAAAGAGTTTGAAGAGGAGGATGGACCTTTCTCAAGTCTGAGCACTTTGTCTGCCCAACCCTGATTTTCTTCGATCAAACCTGAGATCGATTCATCTTTCTCTTCGATTTGCTCACTAAAAAGACTATTCTCATGAACAAGTTTCTTAATGAGAGATATCAAGCTCTCTTTAGATTTATTTTTTAAGCTTGATACTAGATCAGATTCAGTTACCTCATTGTTGAATACCTCTCCCTTTGATTCATTTGGTTCTTCAATGGCCATCAAGCAGACATCCCTGGAGTGTGACGAATCTTCGTCATCTGAGTCTGAGTCTCCCCAGGTGGCAACCATTGCCTGCTTTCCTTCATTTGCTGGAGGCATTTCTGCCTTTTTCTTGAAGCAGTTTCTGGCCATATGTCCCTTGTTCTGACAGTGGTAGCACACCACATCTTTTAGGTCTCTGTTCCCTTCGGAGGAACTCGACGAATCCTTGTTTCGAGACCATATCTTCCTCATGGCTCTTGTGATGAGCGCACCATCTTCATCACCATCTTCATCTTCATCTTCGACTTGGGACAAGACAAATGCCCTTTCCACCTTTAAGGCAATGCTCTTCGCCTTCTCCTCTCCCTTCTTGTTCAGCTTGTGATTATAGACAGAGGCGTTGCTTTCCAGCTTAGCAACAACCTCTTCCATGGTAAGAGTCTTGACATCTGTCTGAGAGTAGAGAGCAAGAGCAATGGCATCCCACTGAGAGTTGAGGCCTTGTATGAAGTGGTGAGTCAACTTCCAGTCTGGCATTGCTTTACCAAGGAACTGAAGCTGACCAATTAGCCCCTGGAATCTGGAGTAGTACTCCTGAATGTGTTCATCTTTTCCCTGAGAGACTTGGTCGTACTCCTTTATCAGAGAGAGAATCCTGTTCTTCTTGGCATCTTCATTTCCTTGATGAAGGCGTTTCAAGGCATCCCAGATCTCCTTGGCAGTCTTATAGCTCATGATTTTCTTGAGATCGGAGGGAAGAAAAGCCATGTGAAGGATCTTCTTGGCCCTGTTGTTTTTCTCCAACTTCTTCCAGTCATCATCGGTGTAGTCGACCTTTGGTTTTGGCTTCGTCTCATCCTTCTCATTTTTGATAGCCAAAGGTCCAACTTCAATGACTCTCCAGATCTGTCCATCAAGGGAACAGATGTGGGACTCAATTTGCTCCACCCACCAGTCATATTCACCGACCTTTAGAATTGGTGGCTTCTAGAATGAATCACCGATTGCATTGCTTGACGACGACATCTTTCCTGCAAATTCTGTAACGAAAACAATCTAGAGCACCAGGCTCTGATACCAATTGTTGGATCGTTAGAGTTACGTCTGAGGGAACAAAAGCTTTGTTCCCACAGAAGTTGCAGCGGATTTAATATAGCAAGAAAGATAACGAATGAACTCACGATGTATAGTGGAAACCCTGATTAGCAAAACTAGCATCTCAAGGAAAAACCACTACCTTCAAGCTTTCGCTTGAGAGGATTTTGAAGCGTGTACTTGTCTTATTGATTTCTTGTTCGATTACACGTGTATCCTGGACTTCGACCTCTAAACAACCAGCTAGACTCGAAGACTCTTCTACAATGATGAATCGAACTCAACCCTCAAAGACTTACACACACCTCACTTCTTTTCTTTCGCTTTTTCGTTCTCTTTTTTTTTCGTCGTTCAAAGCCGTACTTAAGAAATGAATCCTCACTTCACTTAAATACAACTCGGGTAAACCCTAATCATAACAAGATAGGATATTCTACAATCGGATTACAAAGGATATGATTTTGTTGGAAGAATAATATCCCAACCGATTATATTAATTAAGGAAGAAGTTCCTTAATTAATCCAATCGGAAGGATATTCTTCTTCTCTCTCCAATTGCCTTATCTTAGGAAAGATTCATAAGATAACACAATCGGGTTTTCTCTCTCCATATCTTCGCGCAATCCGGCTTGATCCTTGGAGCTGAAGTCTTCATCCTTTACCGCGTGTGCTTCTTGATTTGTTTCCTTAATTCAACACGCTGGATTTCTTCTTTCCTTTTGCAGCCTTGATCTGGTCCGTCACTTCAGTTCCTTGAGAGGTAACAAAGCACTTGACAGGACTTTGTTCCGTCTGAGATCCTTTGCTGCAAAGCTCCCTGGGATAACTTTCCTTGTCCCTGAAACACTTGGTACACATATTAGTTGAGTGTTTTTTACCATCAAAACCTAAGGAATTCAACAAATTCCCCCTTTTTGATGGTGACAAACACCCTTAACAAGAAAGCATATACCAACTAGAAAAAGACAAATATGACATGAAAGTTTCCCACTAAGACACAGTTAGTTCCCCCTTAGTTCAGCAATACGTTTTACTTGTTCTGTTCCCCCTCAACCAATGCTACCTGCCATATTCCCCCTTTTGGCATCATCAAAAATATCAGTAAATAATTAGAGAGGAAAAGTCAAGGCCAGATAAACACAAACACCCCTTGTCATTAATTAAAAAAAAAACTTAAAAACATGCAAACACCGCCAAGATAGACAAAACATCAAAACATAGTCAAAATGCCACACCGGGCACATAAACCAGATAACAAGAAAAACAACTAAGAGGGAGTAGATGGGCAAGGGAACAAAAGAGGGGTAAGGACAGCAGGTAAGCGATCAGGCATCACTGTGACCAGTCGGTTGCTCTCTAGTAGTGCGAGCAATCTCCTCATTGTGTTGCTTCAGAAGGCACTCTTGCTTGTAGTGACCAGAGTGTCCGCAATACCAACAGACCCTATGGCACTTCAGATCTGCATACTTGCTCTTTCCAGGCCAAATTGTTTTGTTAGCAATCCTTGAATGAAAATCAATATTATTGGACTTACTGCTTTGAGATTGCTTCAACCAGATAGCGTGAGCCTTCTGTCCATGATACCAAGCCTTGCCCTTCTCAGTCGAGTTTGAACAGTCTTTGCCTTTGTTCCCTCCGGAGGAACTGTCCCCTTTTTCTTTTACAGGCTGTTTTCCTTCGACTTTGGAGCCTTTTTGCTTGGTGCCATTGACAAGAAGTTTGGGTTGATAGCCAATCCCAAAGCGAGGCACTTCCTTTGACTCAGTCTTCTTTTCATTCTTGGTTGCAACAAACACAATGCCTTTTGGCTTGTCCTTCTGTTCCTCACTGAGTTTGGTTAGATCACTAGAAAGTTTTGCATTTCCTAGTTTCAACATTAATGACTCATCCTCGAGTGAGGAGACAGAGGACTCCAGAGACACAATCTTTTCAGTGAGTTTAGGACACTCAGAGAAAGAGTTTGAAGAGGAGGATGGACCTTTCTCAAGTCTGAGCACTTTGTCTGCCCAACCCTGATTTTCTTCGATCAAACCTGAGATCGATTCATCTTTCTCTTCGATTTGCTCACTAAAAAGACTATTCTCATGAACAAGTTTCTTAATGAGAGATATCAAGCTCTCTTTAGATTTATTTTTTAAGCTTGATACTAGATCAGATTCAGTTACCTCATTGTTGAATACCTCTCCCTTTGATTCATTTGGTTCTTCAATGGCCATCAAGCAGACATCCCTGGAGTGTGACGAATCTTCGTCATCTGAGTCTGAGTCTCCCCAGGTGGCAACCATTGCCTGCTTTCCTTCATTTGCTGGAGGCATTTCTGCCTTTTTCTTGAAGCAGTTTCTGGCCATATGTCCCTTGTTCTGACAGTGGTAGCACACCACATCTTTTAGGTCTCTGTTCCCTTCGGAGGAACTCGACGAATCCTTGTTTCGAGACCATATCTTCCTCATGGCTCTTGTGATGAGCGCACCATCTTCATCACCATCTTCATCTTCATCTTCGACTTGGGACAAGACAAATGCCCTTTCCACCTTTAAGGCAATGCTCTTCGCCTTCTCCTCTCCCTTCTTGTTCAGCTTGTGATTATAGACAGAGGCGTTGCTTTCCAGCTTAGCAACAACCTCTTCCATGGTAAGAGTCTTGACATCTGTCTGAGAGTAGAGAGCAAGAGCAATGGCATCCCACTGAGAGTTGAGGCCTTGTATGAAGTGGTGAGTCAACTTCCAGTCTGGCATTGCTTTACCAAGGAACTGAAGCTGACCAATTAGCCCCTGGAATCTGGAGTAGTACTCCTGAATGTGTTCATCTTTTCCCTGAGAGACTTGGTCGTACTCCTTTATCAGAGAGAGAATCCTGTTCTTCTTGGCATCTTCATTTCCTTGATGAAGGCGTTTCAAGGCATCCCAGATCTCCTTGGCAGTCTTATAGCTCATGATTTTCTTGAGATCGGAGGGAAGAAAAGCCATGTGAAGGATCTTCTTGGCCCTGTTGTTTTTCTCCAACTTCTTCCAGTCATCATCGGTGTAGTCGACCTTTGGTTTTGGCTTCGTCTCATCCTTCTCATTTTTGATAGCCAAAGGTCCAACTTCAATGACTCTCCAGATCTGTCCATCAAGGGAACAGATGTGGGACTCAATTTGCTCCACCCACCAGTCATATTCACCGACCTTTAGAATTGGTGGCTTCTAGAATGAATCACCGATTGCATTGCTTGACGACGACATCTTTCCTGCAAATTCTGTAACGAAAACAATCTAGAGCACCAGGCTCTGATACCAATTGTTGGATCGTTAGAGTTACGTCTGAGGGAACAAAAGCTTTGTTCCCACAGAAGTTGCAGCGGATTTAATATAGCAAGAAAGATAACGAATGAACTCACGATGTATAGTGGAAACCCTGATTAGCAAAACTAGCATCTCAAGGAAAAACCACTACCTTCAAGCTTTCGCTTGAGAGGATTTTGAAGCGTGTACTTGTCTTATTGATTTCTTGTTCGATTACACGTGTATCCTGGACTTCGACCTCTAAACAACCAGCTAGACTCGAAGACTCTTCTACAATGATGAATCGAACTCAACCCTCAAAGACTTACACACACCTCACTTCTTTTCTTTCGCTTTTTCGTTCTCTTTTTTTTTCGTCGTTCAAAGCCGTACTTAAGAAATGAATCCTCACTTCACTTAAATACAACTCGGGTAAACCCTAATCATAACAAGATAGGATATTCTACAATCGGATTACAAAGGATATGATTTTGTTGGAAGAATAATATCCCAACCGATTATATTAATTAAGGAAGAAGTTCCTTAATTAATCCAATCGGAAGGATATTCTTCTTCTCTCTCCAATTGCCTTATCTTAGGAAAGATTCATAAGATAACACAATCGGGTTTTCTCTCTCCATATCTTCGCGCAATCCGGCTTGATCCTTGGAGCTGAAGTCTTCATCCTTTACCGCGTGTGCTTCTTGATTTGTTTCCTTAATTCAACACGCTGGATTTCTTCTTTCCTTTTGCAGCCTTGATCTGGTCCGTCACTTCAGTTCCTTGAGAGGTAACAAAGCACTTGACAGGACTTTGTTCCGTCTGAGATCCTTTGCTGCAAAGCTCCCTGGGATAACTTTCCTTGTCCCTGAAACACTTGGTACACATATTAGTTGAGTGTTTTTTACCATCAAAACCTAAGGAATTCAACAAATTCCCCCTTTTTGATGGTGACAAACACCCTTAACAAGAAAGCATATACCAACTAGAAAAAGACAAATATGACATGAAAGTTTCCCACTAAGACACAGTTAGTTCCCCCTTAGTTCAGCAATACGTTTTACTTGTTCTGTTCCCCCTCAACCAATGCTACCTGCCATATTCCCCCTTTTGGCATCATCAAAAATATCAGTAAATAATTAGAGAGGAAAAGTCAAGGCCAGATAAACACAAACACCCCTTGTCATTAATTAAAAAAAAAACTTAAAAACATGCAAACACCGCCAAGATAGACAAAACATCAAAACATAGTCAAAATGCCACACCGGGCACATAAACCAGATAACAAGAAAAACAACTAAGAGGGAGTAGATGGGCAAGGGAACAAAAGAGGGGTAAGGACAGCAGGTAAGCGATCAGGCATCACTGTGACCAGTCGGTTGCTCTCTAGTAGTGCGAGCAATCTCCTCATTGTGTTGCTTCAGAAGGCACTCTTGCTTGTAGTGACCAGAGTGTCCGCAATACCAACAGACCCTATGGCACTTCAGATCTGCATACTTGCTCTTTCCAGGCCAAATTGTTTTGTTAGCAATCCTTGAATGAAAATCAATATTATTGGACTTACTGCTTTGAGATTGCTTCAACCAGATAGCGTGAGCCTTCTGTCCATGATACCAAGCCTTGCCCTTCTCAGTCGAGTTTGAACAGTCTTTGCCTTTGTTCCCTCCGGAGGAACTGTCCCCTTTTTCTTTTACAGGCTGTTTTCCTTCGACTTTGGAGCCTTTTTGCTTGGTGCCATTGACAAGAAGTTTGGGTTGATAGCCAATCCCAAAGCGAGGCACTTCCTTTGACTCAGTCTTCTTTTCATTCTTGGTTGCAACAAACACAATGCCTTTTGGCTTGTCCTTCTGTTCCTCACTGAGTTTGGTTAGATCACTAGAAAGTTTTGCATTTCCTAGTTTCAACATTAATGACTCATCCTCGAGTGAGGAGACAGAGGACTCCAGAGACACAATCTTTTCAGTGAGTTTAGGACACTCAGAGAAAGAGTTTGAAGAGGAGGATGGACCTTTCTCAAGTCTGAGCACTTTGTCTGCCCAACCCTGATTTTCTTCGATCAAACCTGAGATCGATTCATCTTTCTCTTCGATTTGCTCACTAAAAAGACTATTCTCATGAACAAGTTTCTTAATGAGAGATATCAAGCTCTCTTTAGATTTATTTTTTAAGCTTGATACTAGATCAGATTCAGTTACCTCATTGTTGAATACCTCTCCCTTTGATTCATTTGGTTCTTCAATGGCCATCAAGCAGACATCCCTGGAGTGTGACGAATCTTCGTCATCTGAGTCTGAGTCTCCCCAGGTGGCAACCATTGCCTGCTTTCCTTCATTTGCTGGAGGCATTTCTGCCTTTTTCTTGAAGCAGTTTCTGGCCATATGTCCCTTGTTCTGACAGTGGTAGCACACCACATCTTTTAGGTCTCTGTTCCCTTCGGAGGAACTCGACGAATCCTTGTTTCGAGACCATATCTTCCTCATGGCTCTTGTGATGAGCGCACCATCTTCATCACCATCTTCATCTTCATCTTCGACTTGGGACAAGACAAATGCCCTTTCCACCTTTAAGGCAATGCTCTTCGCCTTCTCCTCTCCCTTCTTGTTCAGCTTGTGATTATAGACAGAGGCGTTGCTTTCCAGCTTAGCAACAACCTCTTCCATGGTAAGAGTCTTGACATCTGTCTGAGAGTAGAGAGCAAGAGCAATGGCATCCCACTGAGAGTTGAGGCCTTGTATGAAGTGGTGAGTCAACTTCCAGTCTGGCATTGCTTTACCAAGGAACTGAAGCTGACCAATTAGCCCCTGGAATCTGGAGTAGTACTCCTGAATGTGTTCATCTTTTCCCTGAGAGACTTGGTCGTACTCCTTTATCAGAGAGAGAATCCTGTTCTTCTTGGCATCTTCATTTCCTTGATGAAGGCGTTTCAAGGCATCCCAGATCTCCTTGGCAGTCTTATAGCTCATGATTTTCTTGAGATCGGAGGGAAGAAAAGCCATGTGAAGGATCTTCTTGGCCCTGTTGTTTTTCTCCAACTTCTTCCAGTCATCATCGGTGTAGTCGACCTTTGGTTTTGGCTTCGTCTCATCCTTCTCATTTTTGATAGCCAAAGGTCCAACTTCAATGACTCTCCAGATCTGTCCATCAAGGGAACATATGTGGGACTCAATTTGCTCCACCCACCAGTCATATTCACCGACCTTTAGAATTGGTGGCTTCCAGAATGAATCACCGATTGCATTGCTTGACGACGACATCTTTCCTGCAAATTCTGTAACGAAAACAATCTAGAGCACCAGGCTCTGATACCAATTGTTGGATCGTTAGAGTTACGTCTGAGGGAACAAAAGCTTTGTTCCCACAGAAGTTGCAGCGGATTTAATATAGCAAGAAAGATAACGAATGAACTCACGATGTATAGTGGAAACCCTGATTAGCAAAACTAGCATCTCAAGGAAAAACCACTACCTTCAAGCTTTCGCTTGAGAGGATTTTGAAGCGTGTACTTGTCTTATTGATTTCTTGTTCGATTACACGTGTATCCTGGACTTCGACCTCTAAACAACCAGCTAGACTCGAAGACTCTTCTACAATGATGAATCGAACTCAACCCTCAAAGACTTACACACACCTCACTTCTTTTCTTTCGCTTTTTCGTTCTCTTTTTTTTTCGTCGTTCAAAGCCGTACTTAAGAAATGAATCCTCACTTCACTTAAATACAACTCGGGTAAACCCTAATCATAACAAGATAGGATATTCTACAATCGGATAACAAAGGATATGATTTTGTTGGAAGAATAATATCCCAACCGATTATATTAATTAAGGAAGAAGTTCCTTAATTAATCCAATCGGAAGGATATTCTTCTTCTCTCTCCAATTGCCTTATCTTAGGAAAGATTCATAAGATAACACAATCGGGTTTTCTCTCTCCATATCTTCGCGCAATCCGGCTTGATCCTTGGAGCTGAAGTCTTCATCCTTTACCGCGTGTGCTTCTTGATTTGTTTCCTTAATTCAACACGCTGGATTTCTTCTTTCCTTTTGCAGCCTTGATCTGGTCCGTCACTTCAGTTCCTTGAGAGGTAACAAAGCACTTGACAGGACTTTGTTCCGTCTGAGATCCTTTGCTGCAAAGCTCCCTGGGATAACTTTCCTTGTCCCTGAAACACTTGGTACACATATTAGTTGAGTGTTTTTTACCATCAAAACCTAAGGAATTCAACAAATTCCCCCTTTTTGATGGTGACAAACACCCTTAACAAGAAAGCATATACCAACTAGAAAAAGACAAATATGACATGAAAGTTTCCCACTAAGACACAGTTAGTTCCCCCTTAGTTCAGCAATACGTTTTACTTGTTCTGTTCCCCCTCAACCAATGCTACCTGCCATATTCCCCCTTTTGGCATCATCAAAAACATCAGTAAATAATTAGAGAGGAAAAGTCAAGGCCAGATAAACACAAACACCCCTTGTCATTAATTAAAAAAAAAACTTAAAAACATGCAAACACCGCCAAGATAGACAAAACATCAAAACATAGTCAAAATGCCACACCGGGCACATAAACCAGATAACAAGAAAAACAACTAAGAGGGAGTAGATGGGCAAGGGAACAAAAGAGGGGTAAGGACAGCAGGTAAGCGATCAGGCATCACTGTGACCAGTCGGTTGCTCTCTAGTAGTGCGAGCAATATCCTCATTGTGTTGCTTCAGAAGGCACTCTTGCTTGTAGTGACCAGAGTGTCCGCAATACCAACAGACCCTATGGCACTTCAGATCTGCATACTTGCTCTTTCCAGGCCAAATTGTTTTGTTAGCAATCCTTGAATGAAAATCAATATTATTGGACTTACTGCTTTGAGATTGCTTCAACCAGATAGCGTGAGCCTTCTGTCCATGATACCAAGCCTTGCCCTTCTCAGTCGAGTTTGAACAGTCTTTGCCTTTGTTCCCTCCGGAGGAACTGTCCCCTTTTTCTTTTACAGGCTGTTTTCCTTCGACTTTGGAGCCTTTTTGCTTGGTGCCATTGACAAGAAGTTTGGGTTGATAGCCAATCCCAAAGCGAGGCACTTCCTTTGACTCAGTCTTCTTTTCATTCTTGGTTGCAACAAACACAATGCCTTTTGGCTTGTCCTTCTGTTCCTCACTGAGTTTGGTTAGATCACTAGAAAGTTTTGCATTTCCTAGTTTCAACATTAATGACTCATCCTCGAGTGAGGAGACAGAGGACTCCAGAGACACAATCTTTTCAGTGAGTTTAGGACACTCAGAGAAAGAGTTTGAAGAGGAGGATGGACCTTTCTCAAGTCTGAGCACTTTGTCTGCCCAACCCTGATTTTCTTCGATCAAACCTGAGATCGATTCATCTTTCTCTTCGATTTGCTCACTAAAAAGACTATTCTCATGAACAAGTTTCTTAATGAGAGATATCAAGCTCTCTTTAGATTTATTTTTTAAGCTTGATACTAGATCAGATTCAGTTACCTCATTGTTGAATACCTCTCCCTTTGATTCATTTGGTTCTTCAATGGCCATCAAGCAGACATCCCTGGAGTGTGACGAATCTTCGTCATCTGAGTCTGAGTCTCCCCAGGTGGCAACCATTGCCTGCTTTCCTTCATTTGCTGGAGGCATTTCTGCCTTTTTCTTGAAGCAGTTTCTGGCCATATGTCCCTTGTTCTGACAGTGGTAGCACACCACATCTTTTAGGTCTCTGTTCCCTTCGGAGGAACTCGACGAATCCTTGTTTCGAGACCATATCTTCCTCATGGCTCTTGTGATGAGCGCACCATCTTCATCACCATCTTCATCTTCATCTTCGACTTGGGACAAGACAAATGCCCTTTCCACCTTTAAGGCAATGCTCTTCGCCTTCTCCTCTCCCTTCTTGTTCAGCTTGTGATTATAGACAGAGGCGTTGCTTTCCAGCTTAGCAACAACCTCTTCCATGGTAAGAGTCTTGACATCTGTCTGAGAGTAGAGAGCAAGAGCAATGACATCCCACTGAGAGTTGAGGCCTTGTATGAAGTGGTGAGTCAACTTCCAGTCTGGCATTGCTTTACCAAGGAACTGAAGCTGATCAATTAGTCCCTGGAATCTGGAGTAGTACTCCTGAATGTGTTCATCTTTTCCCTGAGAGACTTGGTCGTACTCCTTTATCAGAGAGAGAATCCTGTTCTTCTTGGCATCTTCATTTCCTTGATGAAGGCGTTTCAAGGCATCCCAGATCTCCTTGGCAGTCTTATAGCTCATGATTTTCTTGAGATCGGAGGGAAGAAAAGCCATGTGAAGGATCTTCTTGGCCCTGTTGTTTTTCTCCAACTTCTTCCAGTCATCATCGGTGTAGTCGACCTTTGGTTTTGGCTTCGTCTCATCCTTCTCATTTTTGATAGCCAAAGGTCCAACTTCAATGACTCTCCAGATCTGTCCATCAAGGGAACAGATGTGGGACTCAATTTGCTCCACCCACCAGTCATATTCACCGACCTTTAGAATTGGTGGCTTCCAGAATGAATCACCGATTGCATTGCTTGACGACGACATCTTTCCTGCAAATTCTGTAACGAAAACAATCTAGAGCACCAGGCTCTGATACCAATTGTTGGATCGTTAGAGTTACGTCTGAGGGAACAAAAGCTTTGTTCCCACAGAAGTTGCAGCGGATTTAATATAGCAAGAAAGATAACGAATGAACTCACGATGTATAGTGGAAACCCTGATTAGCAAAACTAGCATCTCAAGGAAAAACCACTACCTTCAAGCTTTCGCTTGAGAGGATTTTGAAGCGTGTACTTGTCTTATTGATTTCTTGTTCGATTACACGTGTATCCTGGACTTCGACCTCTAAACAACCAGCTAGACTCGAAGACTCTTCTACAATGATGAATCGAACTCAACCCTCAAAGACTTACACACACCTCACTTCTTTTCTTTCGCTTTTTCGTTCTCTCTTTTTTTTTCGTCGTTCAAAGCCGTACTTAAGAAATGAATCCTCACTTCACTTAAATACAACTCGGCTAAACCCTAATCATAACAAGATAGGATATTCTACAATCGGATTACAAAGGATATGATTTTGTTGGAAGAATAATATCCCAACCGATTATATTAATTAAGGAAGGAGTTCCTTAATTAATCCAATCGGAAGGATATTCTTCTTCTCTTTCCAATTGCCTTATCTTAGGAAAGATTCCTAAGATAACACAATCGGGTTTTCTCTCTCCATATCTTCGCGCAATCTGGCTTGATCCTTGGAGCCGAAGTCTTCATCCTTTACCGCGTGTGCTTCTTGATTTGTTTCCTTAATTCAACACGCTGGATTTCTTCTTTCCTTTTGCAGCCTTGATCTGGTCCGTCACTTCAGTTCCTTGAGAGGTAACAAAGCACTTGACAGGACTTTGTTCCGTCTGAGATCCTTTGCTGCAAAGCTCCCTGGGATAACTTTTCTTGTCCCTGAAACACTTGGTACACATATTAGTTGAGTGTTTATTACCATCAAAACCTAAGGAATTCAACAGTTATATTCTAGAGTTGTATGCTATGCTTATATCCTATAATCTACTATATAATAACTAAAGCAGAATACTGACTGCGCCACGTGGTACCCCCACAATGCATCAAAATTTATGTTGCCATGTGGCGTCTCTATATTTAATTTGCCACGTGTCGCACTCTTATTTTTTCGGGAGTTATGTAAAAAACTAATAAAATCAAAGAAAATAAAATTACTACCTTTAATAGCCGGATTTGCACACGCTCCCCAATAATTGTTATCCTATTGTGTAGTATAAATCTTTCTAAAAATTTACTAGGTAATATTCTCAGCCCTATAATTTTGGTACATAATCAAATCTGCAATAATCAATAATTGCCAAAATACAGTAAACCATATACACATGCAATTTATAACAGCCTATAATAAAAGTGGTTGTGTTGTCATCCAAAAAAAGTGTAGAAAAAACCCTGCTAATGATATTATGCAATGGCATTATCAAAATGCAAATGCGCATTTCTTAGAAAACCTGCATGATACCATATTACAGCCTATAATAAAATTAGTCGTGCTGTGATAAAAAAACAAGTGCACAAAAATAAATCTGCTAAAGACATTATGAAAGAACTAAACCTGAAGCATACACAAATGACCCTCAAAACAGAACATGTATAATATAAAAACTAAACCTGCAATAATAACTTGCCCAAAAAATACACAATGAACCAAAGCTGCCTAAAAACTGGCACAAAAGATATACAATGAACCAAAGCTGCCTCAAAACTAGCACAAAATATACACAATGAACCAAAGGTGCCTCAAAACTGACATTCTGTAAAACTTTCTCATAATGACAGACCAAAATACATCCAACCAGCCGTGTATATTATCTTTAAAAAATATTCCAATTGCAAGATATGCACAATAATACCATAAATATTCAGGATCATTCACAGCCGTGCATATTGATTCCAATTGGAAGATCTGCTACTAAAAATCCATGTTTGCCAAAATAAAAAAAGAAAATATTTTTTCCTTTCAGTACAATATTGTAGAATATTACAGAATAAATGAAACAGTTTGTGGGTTATAAAACTACAGCACCGCAATCAATTTTAGTACAAACAATTGGAACCATAGCCAAACTTTTCTTACAAGAAGTTAAAACTACATGCCGTAGTCAATTACCAGGTAATTACATCTTCATAATTTTGTTTGTATTTCATTGCACATGCTGATATTGATTATACATGCACCCAAAAATTAAAACTACAGCCCCGTAATCAAATACCAGGTAGCATGTTGATATTCATTGTACATGCACCCATAAATTAAAACTACAGCCCCGCAGTCTTTCATTCAGTATTATTATTCGTCTTTCATTGCAATTTACCCAGAAATTAGATATGCAGATATTGATTCTACATGCTGATATTTTGTTCGTCTTTACAATTTATTTCTTGCTGTTTTCAGTCTCTCACGAGTATGCATGATTACTTGAAAGTTTGTGTAGAATATGCTCAGAGAGACTAAACTAGTCCTTTTGCCGATGAAACTAATAACATCCCTGAGATAGGACCGTTTATGTATTTGTTTTAGGAACTATTATTACTATTGACTGATTAGGTATTTATAACAAATAATTAGTATTATTTGTTTTAACTGTTTTTGTTTGTTCTATATTATTTTGTAGGTATGTCAAAAGCACTACAAGAAATAAAGGACATTACAGGTACCCGAGAAAATTACGAGCTAAAGGTTCACGTATATTGCTTATTTAAAGTTCCAAAGAAAGAAGATCTTACGCAATACGGTACAACTGAACTAATATTAATGAATGAAAATGAGAGTGATAAATTATTAAATCAGAAGTTAATGAGCAATAAATTATAGTCTTAATTTTAGTATAGGAGGCATACCTTTAGATCTTTCAGTTTAGGTTAGGGTTTAGGTCTTGACTTATTTATAGAATCCAAAAAAGCATGGAATTCCTATAGCAAAATAAATAAGCTAAGTACATAATAGATTTATAAATTAATTTATCATAGAATGATGTTAATTTTAAAGATAACTAACCATGACCTGGAAGTGTATCTTGAATCAGAATAAGAGATGTATCTTTCATTGCATATGTTGAAACCTGTAATTGGAATTTTTAAAAAATCGGTAATCAACTACCAGTTAAATATGCTACAATAAGTACCTTGCTGAATATGAGTCAAAGTGAACAGATAAGGAAATTATTACTTAATTATAGCCAAACAACAATTAACATTTAACAAATAATCCAATATATGCAGTTTAAGGTTTAGGATTTAGGGTTTAGGGTTTAAGATTTATGATTTATGGTTTAGGGTTAGTTTAGGGTTTAAGATTTATGATTTATGGTTTAGGGTTTAGGATATAGGGTTTAGGGTTAGGTTTGGTGTTTTGATTTAGGGTTTAGGGTTATGTTTTAGGGTTTAGGGTTAGGTTTGGTGTTTTGATTTAGGGTTTAGGGTTTAGAAACAAGTATGGTAAAGATGTGAAAGAATTACAGTAGTTGTTGAATTGGGCCAATAAACAAAATAAAATTTTAATTAGACCAAAAGCAAGCCCATTACAAAGCTGAATGGTTCTCTGGCTATATTATTGTCGTTCGTTTAAAATAAAATTTATTCATCTTGGGCCGCAATTATATAATATCTATAAGCCCATTAACTACAAATCTGTTATACATTCTGGGCCGCAAATACTAATATTTGAATTTTGTTTTTTGGGCCTATAATCCCATTAAAGGTTATCATTATCATAAGTATTATTCATTAGGGTTAAAGGTTATCGGTTTTATTAATTAATAAATGGGCCAATAAGCCCATTAAGCCATTTTACATTTTGGGCCGCACTTTTCTAGAGAGTTCAGATTTGGCCAATTTGACGGTTGAAATTCCGCAATTAAGCTCATTAAATATTTTGCAGCCTATTTCTAGAGTGTTCAGATCTATATGCTACAGGGTTCAGAAGATGTAAAGACACTTATTCATTTTAGCAGCCTTTTCTAGGACGTTCCACTTATTTATTATTTTTTAAGTATTAATATTTAAATATGTCATTGGTTTTATCACTAGATGATATAAGACTAAACCCATTATAATATATTTGTTTAGCTGTTCATTTTGTGTCACAAAACAATTTTTTATATAGCGACGCTTACAATCAATTCATGGCAAAAAAAATATCTCATACTTAAACAAAAAAAAAACATCTAACCTAGCATTACGACAAACAACTAAAATAATCTATCTAAAATTATCATGTTCGTAAACTATAAAATACAAAAATCAATAACGAATGAATGGGTCGCTAGAGATGTAGATCAATAGATATAGAGACAAAGAGAGCTTACGTTTTGATTCCTTGATGACGGTAGGGATATCTCCATAACCTCCTCCTTCAATGTGCAATCCTCACCAACCACCAGATCTCGACATATGAAATAAATTATTTATTTAATATGAGATTGTAGTGAACCAGTAAAAAAAAATCAAACGAAGGATCTCCAGAGAGAGAGAGAGAGAGAGAGAGAGAGAGAGAGAGAGAGAGAGATGAGAGATAGAGAGAGAGAGAGAGCATGCTTATATTTATCTACTTTGGAGCTCGACAGAACATCATCTCTTTCTATATCTCTTCACCAACCTCCAGATCTGGTCATATGAAATAAATTATTTCATTATTTTCATAGAGTAATGAACCACTGCTATCGAGAGTCAAACAAAGCCGCATACTTTTTGGCTAAATCAAGCATCTCCTCCTCTATTCTACGCAAAACTATTATGGAATACCTGTTGCTACAACATGATTATGCCTAGTTGCATCGATCTCGAATTTCTTTTTTAGATTCGAACTCTAGTATTTCTCCATCTTGTAAATCTTTGGTTAAAATCATTCGTTGTGATGATTTAGATATATCTTCTGGTTTGTAAGAGTACGGTCTGTTTGCCTGTATAAAAATTACATTTTGGGTACACACGCCGCGATCAACGGCTATGATCACTTCGTAATTCGCACGTGTGCTTTGTTCGCACCTGATCCCTAAATGACGGGCCTTTATGTAATTGTCCACCATCCACCCGTATAGCACGTGACCATGACTCCGCTACCCGTCCAGCTGCCCCGCAGAGTTGTTCAGTCCGAGAAAACCTAAACCTGGGCAGCCGGTCACCCCCCTCCGTCTGACGCAACCTTCCCACACCACAAATGTCGCCGTTACCGGAACGGCGGAGAAACATTTTGTTTGCTTTTTCTTAAAAGTAAGACTGAATTTATATTAATCGGGAAAATACTTTTGTTAACCGAGACAACGACGTTACCGAATCGAAACCCACCGAACTCTCTCTCCGATCCAACCCGCGTGAACGTCGGTCACACGCGCCTCTCTATCTCCTCCCGGCGACTTCACCTCACCTAAAAATCATGCGGCTCACGCTTTTCTCCTCCAGCCGGCGCATTCTCATCGCCGCTCATTCTCTCTCTTCTCCTTTCTCTTCCCCTCCTCAGATCCGATCGCCATTGCCGTCTCTACATCACCTCACTACCACCAGATCTGACGATGGGAGACCTCATCGATTCGCTGGCCACGCTATCGCCGTCCGAGAAAACCCCGACTACGGCAACGTCATCGGCCGCGCGCAATCCCCGGCCGATGCCGGTGAGGGACGATTGCTGGAGCGAGGACGCTACTTTCACCCTAATTGAAGCCTGGGGGAAGCATTACCTCGATCTGAACATGGGAAACCTCCGGCAGAAGCACTGGCAGGAGGCCTCCGACGCCGTTAACGCTACCCATACCGGATTCAATGAGAAGACTCGTCGCACCGACGTCCAGTGCAAGAATCGCATCGATACGTTAAAGAAGAAGTATAAGATCGAGAAAGCTAGGGTTTTGGACTCCCATGGATCGTACCAAAGCAACTGGCCGTTCTTCTCCCCTCTCGATTCTCTGATCGGATCTTCTCCCTCCGCTCTCAAGAAGCCCTCTCCCGCCGCCATCTCACACTCTTCATTGTATCCTCCTGCTGCCTCATTCGCGATGCCGGCGTATCAGATGACAGGAGCTCTGGCGGAGCCGCCGATGGCGGTACCGCTCTTGCCTCTCAGGGGGACGCTTCCGCCGGCAGTTTTGGCAACGCTTGTTCCACAGAAGCGGCCTTTTCCGGTTGCCACGCCGGTGGCTGCCGAGTACCCCGACATTAGGAAGAATTACTCTACGATGGCTGCCGCTGCAGCTGCTGCCGCGTCGGATGAGGAAGAAGAAGAAGAGGGGGAGGAGGAGGAGGACTTCGACGAGCCGAGAGCAAAAAAGGATCATGGAGACGCAGGGGGGCTGAGGAGATTGGCTATGGCGATTGAGAGTTTTGCTGGGGTCTATGCGCGAGTGGAAGAAGAGAAGCAGAGACAGATGGTGGAGCTGGAGAAGCAAAGGATGCAATTTGCCAAGGAATTGGAATGCCAGAGGATGCAGATGCTCGTGGAGATGCAGGTTCAGCTTCAGAAGGTTAAGCGGGTGAGGAGGTGACCCCAGAAACGTTAATTGGTAATCTCCTTCTATCCCTGGTTGTTTCATTTCCCATTGATCTATAGTGTGAAGTATGTTACTGGTCAATCCTGTACTGGGCTACATTCTCTGTAGTCTGTTTTAGGTTCAGAACTGCCCATTAGACAAATAGTTATTTCCATAGTGCATTCACTTGTTTAGTTAAAATAATCGCTGTATATATAATATACACGGATGTTGCTAGCTGCTGCTGCTATGCTGATAATTTAAATTGCTTTGAAATTGCTGAGCCCCCTTGTATTTGGTAGTGATGGACTCTGATTGGCCATGGATGAATAGTTTATTACTTAATTTACTTCATTCTTAATCATCACTAAGTGAAATTAATAGTTGTTTACCAAGGGCAATCTATTCTTTTTTGTCGTGTAGATGGAATGAATTTTACTTCATTATATGCATCAAGTGTAAGTTTGGAACTGGTTTCAAAAGGATAGAGGCTATGAGCTGGTCTCAGTATGATAATACTGATTAAAAATGTTAGTCAATCAAGCCTTGATTGGTAATTACTCTGCCAAGAAAATTGGTAATATTTGTAGCTACAAGCTTAGTCTCTCAAGGAAGTAGTCACCCTCTCTTTTTGTTGGATCTTTGTGCATCTTATGCTTGTTAAAAGGGGTAGGATTTAAAGTATATGATTTATTCAAGGATAGCTGCTTCTTAGAGAGCAAGTGATGATGCAAACTGAAGTTTTTAAAATTGGTTGTTACTTGTCTTGTTATATATGCCACTGGCATGTTAATTTTCTTGCTGGTAATTTACTGACAGGAAGTTTCAAATTGCAATATTTGTAGTATATTTGACATTTCTTCTGAACAGCTGACTTTAGTAAGATTGTGGTGCAAACTGAGTTTAATCAAATTGATGGGTATATGCTGCAAATTATTTTTTATGACTGATTTTCTGACAGAAGTTGTCATATATCATTTTCACTTATTGATACTGGATATTCTAATAGCCACATACCTCAGCATGACTAGCCTGCACAAAATATTCTGGTTGTCATACCTACAATTTGTAGGAAGGGCTGGTATTTAAAATGATAATTTGCGGAGATGAAAGTTTTATCTTTGATGATCTACACCAAGGGATTTGCTTAGTCACAAAATTCTGATCGACTCCTGAGGTTTCTTGATGCTTTTTCTGGAACTTCTTTGGTTTCTTTAGTACTTTAAACATCCTGCCAGTTGTGTCTCATTTTCTCATTAACTCACATTACAGAGATTTTGAGCATATTTATGTGCCTGCATTTTGTAATGCTAGGTAGGCATGGGGCTTGGTTCTGAGCCTAGTTGTTAGTGTTATGTTTATAGGAAAAAATAGCGGGCAACTCCCTATCAGCTTATATAATAATCAATTACATTTTCTGGAGCTAATAAGAAAAACTTAATGAATTTGTTTCATCACCTGTTGATTTTCAGCAGATGCATTTATTTAGTCACTGCTGGTAAAGTATACATGTAGGTTCTTCGCATGTTTCTTTCTGGAATTTCCTCTTTCCCCGTTTTCCCAGCTGTTAATTCGTGATCTGTAGTTTCCGAACCTGCCTTAACCAACTCGTATGTTTGTTGATCAACTGCATAGTACTGCAGGATTAAGCAGCTATAGTAGCCTGTTTTTTGTTCATTCGAAAAATGTTGCTAGGACCATAAGGGAGACTATAGATTGATCTCCTCATTTGAGTAATTTGGGTCTTTTGCCCCTGCTGCTCTTCCTAATTCTTGTGTTTTTGTATTTCTTTCTTTCTTGTGATTGGCTTACTGACACAGTACAAGTATTCTTTCTTGCAGATACATATACATAGTTGCCTCTGAGACCTTTGTGGATGGCACATTTGGGATTATACTACAGTCTTATTCTATGAAAGAGTAGACTGGGTCCATTAATTATCATCTGCCTTTGGAGTAATCAACAGCTATTGAGGTGAAGCTGTTGAGAAAGAAAGAAACTAAAAACAACTAGAGTTGATCAAGGTCATAAATTATGTCTAATTACTTGTCATTGGGCTATTGATATTTCATATTTTTTGGGTTAAAGATGCAACCCTAGTCGCAGGAGGTGCAAATTAGAATTAAAATCTCAAAACGGCTTGTAATATCTTCAAATTGTGTTACCAGATATTAGATTCCTGCCAGTTACATGTTAATTATCAAATATGCTAGTACGTGGTTCATGTTCTTGTCTTGCTGTTGTGCTTTATAAATTACAATTGCATCTGCAGCAGATGGTTTATGGTCCTCAATTAAATGCTTACTATCTCTTTATCTATTGAATTCTGCTGGTCTTTTGCTTGTGAGTAGAAGTAGTGTAGAACTATTTATCTGATCGAGTAGTTTGACTGAGTCAACTAGTATTTGCCTATTTGGAGTGATTTTGCATTTAAATCCAGTTCACGTACAGTTTTAGTTTTGGATTTTTAGCTGTCGGCATACTGAGTGAGTTAGGTGAGTGTAAAACCGAGTCGCTTTAAGATTCTTGATATTTCATTTTTTGGTCTTTTTCATGGTTGCATAATTTCAGCTTATTCAACGTTATTGTTCGAGACTTTCTTACTCTTTTTATGGGATAACTAGTGTAGAACCCGTACCTTGTACGGGTGAATATAATTTGAGAAAATAAAAAAAAAAAAATTATGATTGAATTAAATTAATGTTATATCAAAGTATTTTTTGGAAAAATATAGTTCTCGCTGGATTATTGAAAATGATATGTTATGATATATATGAATTTATGTAGACTCATTTATAGAATAGTTAATATAGAAATATTATAATGATTATTAATCTAAAAGTTTTGATAAAATTATTCATGATCTTACAAAATTATTTATACGTGGGATATATAATAGATGGTTTATTAAACAATTTAAACAGATTTCAAATAAATGATTAATGTGTGGTTTATTGACAAAAACTATTAGATTAGTAATTATATCATTTGAATAAGAAAGCCAAAAATATTCATAATATGTATAACTCATGTTTGAATTATAATAGATTTTTTTAAAATAAATAAATAAAATTGACAAAATCGTGAACATGATCCTCTTTATGCTGAATATTAAGTATTATAACAAAATCTTTATTTTTGTATGTTATTTTTTAGTTTGATATTTGAACAACTTATAATCAAATTTTCAAATCTTAACTACTATATTATACCTTCAAACCAAGTTTTTGGTTAAACATGGATAAAAGTCAAGTGAAAATAAAGTGAGGTGAAGATTTTAAAATTATAAAAATTAAAATCATATATGTATAATTGATGAATAAGGCCAATGCAAATTAAAAAAAAATCATATTAAAATAAGATTTATGTTTTTCAAGAAAATACATATAGCTAAACAATGGGGATCCGAAATTATTGTTACACCCTCAACGATACTTGTAAAAATCACAATATAAAACAATGATTTCTTAATATTCATGAAAATAATTATTGAAAAATAAGGTGGAACTAAATTTTTGAATATATTTATTTCAATGATTATTAGAAAAATATTTTTCAATTTAATTACTCAAAAAAGATAAAATAAAAGGCAAGCTCAATTTAAAATTTCATGCATATAATCACAATGGATAATATATTTGACCCTTATATTAAGTTAACATATTTATATAACAATTTTATCGTAGAATATAAATGTGAAAATTAATATCCAAATAAAAGAAAATGTTTATATTAGTTCAAAGGTACTGTTCATACAAAAAAAAAGAGTTATTTGATGAAATTTTGAAGATTTTTATAGTACAAATTTAGTAAAATCGGGAAATGGAGACCATGTATTTTTTATAGAAAAATATAATCAAATAAATGGGAACATACAATATACCAAATTCGTTAAAAGTGTGATATGATATAATTGTTGTTAAGATGAGTTGTTAAAATTTATATAATCTTGAGATATTGCTGTATAATTTCACTAAATTTATGGCCCATATTATTGTTGTGATTTATTATTGCTCTAGATATAGCTCTAAATTCCTTTGCTTCAAATTTTATAACAAGTTGTATTATATTATTTTGATATAATTGTTGTTAAGACGAGTTGTTAAAATTGAAAGGTTTAGAAGAAAATCTCAAGATTATATAAATTAATTTTGTTAAGATACATTAGTCTGAAATTTCAGTAAATTGTTAATAAAATATGTATGTGTAATAATATAATATAGTGGGTTGAATTATATAAGCACATAAATTATGAGTTGAAAATTCTATATATTGTATGATTTTGGCCCATAAATTTATATATGTAGATTATATATGCAAAGTCATAAAAATAATATTACTAATTACATAAATGAATATAAGATGTATTTTAGATATAAGTTTAGTAGGAATTCTATCATATATTAGTTTGACATATATAAGCTTATTTTTTTGCAATTTGTAGAAATCAAAATTTATAAAAAATGTATAAGCATTCAACAAAGTTGTATATAATTTTTATATATTGAAGCTAGGTGTGATTAGATATTGTGATTCAAATTGAAATATAATATTAAGAAGAAAAAAAGTGCATTAATAACAAAATGACTCGTAGCATTTGTGGAGCCAAAAGCATTCTGGTGGCTCGAAATTCAATAGCTTTAATATATCGATTTGTCTAATCTATGCCCTTAGGGCATAGGTTAAGAATTCCTATTAAGGAATATAAACTCTATAGAATGAAAGGTGAACCCATTTAAAAAAATTAAAAGATCCTCAAAAATTAACACAAAATTAAAAGTTTCTATATATGAGATCTTAACCTATGTCGGGCATAGGTTAGAAAAACCGTTAATATATATATATATGGGCCATAAAATTTATTCGGGTCATTTTATTCTAAATGGGCCATAAATTTATATGTGTAGTAATATAATATAGTGGACTTGATTATAAAAGCACATGTACTATGAGTTGAAAATTGTATATATTGTATGATTTTGGCCCATAAATTTATATAGGTCAAATTATATATGCAAACGCATGAAAATAATATTACTAATTATATAAATGAATATAAGATGTATTTTATATATAAGTTTAGTAAGAAATCTATAATATATTATTTTGACATATATTATAAACTTATTGTATGTGTAATTTGTAGAAATCAAATTTTATAAAAAAATTGTATATAGTTTTTATATATTTGAAGTTAGTTGTGATTAGATATTGTGATTTAAATTTGTAAATATTTAAAATTAGTTGTGATTAGATTTTGTGATTTAAATTAAAATATAATATTAATAAAAAAATAAATTAACCATAAATTGACACCTAGAATTTGTGAGACCGAAATCAATATAATGACTCTAAATTCATTTGCTTTAATATATATATAGATAAGGGATTGTAGCTAATTCCATACCTATCAAATAAAATAATAAATCAATTTTTTTTGGTAAAGTATAAATCATATATACTATGGTTCTGATCAAAACTGAAAAAAGAAGATGGCATTCGTACTTTTCTGGTCGAAGAATATGAAATCATACCGTGGACACACAAAGTTTGTCTAATTACTGATTGCTAACCATTTATAATTATATTGGGTGGATGAGAAAATCTTCTTAATTACCCACGTGGAGGACATTGATTTGTAAACGTATCTACGAATGCCTTACCATCAGATGATCTGCGTTAAAACTAATATTTCTTGTAAAAATCAAAAGACACCAAAATGTGCCAAAAGTGACGGCGTTGCCCCAACGACGAATAAAACTCCATGCACAAACATGCAACGATGGTGCTCGCAATACATGGAAAAAGTTGATTTTTTCTATTTCGTGTGATTAAGATGAAAAATATGACAACTAAGATTGCAATCTGATTTTGGGAACTACCTCGGGGTCTCCACTGCTATTGATCGCATGCCCCGTGCTAGGTACCAATTTATCCTTGACAAAATTTCGAGCATGCTGAGTGGTTGGAAAGCAAAGACACTCTCCCTGGCTGGTCGAGTTACTTTGGCCAATTCCGTCTTAACCAGCATCCCGCTTTATTCCATGCAGACGGCTTACTTTCCCCGCTCAGTGTGTGATTCTGTTGATCAGATTGTCCGTGGCTTCGTATGGGGGTCGATGTCCGAACGCCGTCGTGTTCACCTTCTTGCTTGGGATAAAATTGCTAAGCCTAAGGGGGATGGCGGTTTGGGTCTTCGTCCGATGAGAGATCTGAACTCTGCAACGCTCGCAAAACTTGGCTGGCGCACTTTGCAGGAGCCTTCTTCCTTATGGTCTCGGGTTATCCGCAGCAAGTACTGTAATGAGAGACTTGACTCCGACATGTTCACTCGGTCGCGCAATTCCTCTCGGGTTTGGCAGGGTCTCGTTCATGGTGCTTATACGCTGAAGAAGGGTTTGCGCACCTCTATTGGGAATGGCAATGCGACCCTCTTTTGGGACCACGCCTGGCTGGATGCCCATCCTCTTGGGGATCAAGTGATTGCCTCGATTACAGAAGCTGTGGCAGGCGCTACAGTGGCCGATCTTTGGACTCTGTCTGGCTGGAAGTGGGATATACTTGGCCCGCTCCTCCTGGCTGCTACGTGTCATAGGTTGGCTGGCATACGAGTCTCCGACGACCACACTGCTCGTGACAAGTTATTTTGGGGAGCGACGAGGTCGGGTTTGTTCTCCTCCAAATCTGCGTTGAGTCTTAGGAATGATGATTACTCGCTGGCCAATCCGGGGCTATGGCGTAAACTTTGGAAAGTCCAGACGCAAGAGAGAGCGAGGTATTTCGACTTCTACCTGCTGAAACGTTGTTGGGATCTTCTTGATGTTGAGGGCAAGGATTTTGTGGTACAACACACTCCTCGTCGGTGCAACAAGGTGGCCGATGGTTTGGCGCAACTTTTTTTTTCTGTTCCTGCTAGTTTTTCTTTGATGTTTAATCTTCCGCCTAGTATTTCTTCTTTAGTTGAAACTGATTTATTGTACCCCGCAGACTCCTCCGTCGTTTCTGTTTGATTAATATATCTGTTTGAGGCTTGGCCCTCAATTTGACAAAAAAAAGAGATTGCAATCTAATATTTATATGCTAGGAAATAGACTAGAATAAGACAAATGACTTTTGTGGGCAAACTTAAAAGATTAGGGAACTCACCTTGGCCTGATTGTCCACCGACATTCATCACAATCAAGGAATATATTTTCCTACACAATTCCAGATTAGTCCATACTTATTCTATAAGCTAATTCTTCCAATTTCTAGAATTGTCTTTCTAATCTTGGGCTTTTGCTTGGACCATAATTAGGCCCACTTCCTTGGGCTAAGGAGGGAATATATCCAACAAATCTCCCCCTTTCCTACTTAGCCCGGGAGTGTCACGATGTTGGTGCCTTGACAACATTCTTTGAACTTTTTGGTTGGTAGTACCTTGGTCATAATGCCTGACCAGTTCTCATCCGTGTGTACCTTGTCGAGACGTAGGAGTTTCTCTTCAAGAACTTCTCGTATCCAATGGTGTCGTATATTGATGTGCTTTGAGCGAGAGTGCAAGGTTGAATTCTTTGCTAGGTGATTAGCGTTCCGGTTATCATATAGCAGGACATACTTATCTTGCTCTATTCCCAACTCATGCAAGAAGTTCTTCATCCACAACATCTCCTTACAAGCTTTAGTAGATGCGATGTACTCTACTTCATTGGTAGACAAGGCAACACTCTTTTGTAGCTTCGATTGCCAAGAAACAGCTCCCTTGTAAAGGTCGTTACATAGCCAGATGTCGATTTCCTGGAATCGTTGTCACCGGCCCAATCTGCATATGTATAGCCCTTCAACTCAAGCTTTCCATTTCCAAAGCATATGCACCTCTTTGACGTACCTCGTAGATACCGAAGGATCCACTTGATAGCTGCCCAATACTCCTTCCCGGGATTGGCTAGAAAGCGACTCACAACTCCAACTGCGTAGGCGATATCAGGCCTGGTATACACCATGGCATACATAAGACTGCCTACTGCTAATGCATAGGGGGTAGTCTTTATTTCATGCTTCTCCTTCTCACTTGTTGGACTCTGCTTCGAACTAAGCTTGAAATGTCCAGCAAGTGGAGTGTTCACCGGCTTCGCTTTGTGCATGTTGAATCTTTCCAGCACCTTATCAACGTATTGATCTTTTGATAGCCATAGCAGCTTATTTGATCTATCATGAGTGATCTTCATCCCAAGAATTTGTCTTGATGGTCCCAAGTCTTTCATGGCAAAACACTTGCTCAAATCTTTCTTTAGAGCAGCTATCTTATTGCGATTGTGATTTGCAATCAACATGTCATCAACATAAAGTAGAAGTAGGAGGAAGTCACCGCTAGTGTACCTCTTCATGAAGACACAATGATCATTCATGGTTTTCTTGAAGTCATGATCCGCCATGAAAGAGTCGAACTTATTGTACCACTGCCTTGGGGCTTGCTTTAGGCCATAGAGACTCTTTTTTAGTTGGCATACCAGATTCTCCTTGCCCAGGACCTTGAATCCTTCAAGTTGCTCCATGTAGATCTCCTCCTCTAGGTCACCATGGAGGAATGTCGTCTTGACGTCGAGTTGTTCGATCTCCAAGTCCAGAGTAGCTGCTAGACCAAGAACGACTCGGATGGAGGACATCTTCACCATTAGAGATAATATTTCTTCAAAGTCGACGTCTTTCTTCTGGTTGAATCCATTCTTGACCAGTCGAGCCTCGTATCGAGGCTTTAAGCTGCTATCCTCGGACTTTATCCGATACACCCATTTGTTCTTCAAGGCTCTCTTGCCTTTTGGTAGCTCCACCAACTCGTAGGTGTGGTTCTCATGCAAGGATTGCATTTCATCTTGCATGGCTTTTATCCGCTCGTCCTTGTGAGTGTCGACCATGGCCTCTTTATAGCTCTGAGGCTTCCCCTCATCTGTGAGGGTCACATACTCGTCTCGATTATATTTGGCTCAGGCTTTGGCGGGATGCTAGACTCTGCTTCTGGCTCCAGTTGCTCTTTGTCCATCTCTTGATTAGGTTGTTCTTGAGTAGGGGCACCATCTTCAATGTCAGCATCATCGGTCTCGACCGCTTCTTCTGAGTTGTCATATCTTTATTGAGAAGGATGAGAATCTCTTCTCCTACTAGCTCTTGATCTTGGCTTCTCCGATCTCTGGATGTCTTCAATTGTTTGGTGCTCGAAGAACACAACGTCTCTGCTTCTGACAACCTTTCTGTTGACCATATCCCAAATTCGATAACCAAACTCATCTCTAGGTGAACCAAGATAGATGCATTCCTTGGTCTTGGAATCTAACTTGGCCCGCTCGTCCTTGGGAATGTGGACGAACGCCCTGCACCCAAACACGTTTAAATGGTTATAGGAGACCTTCTTTCCTTACCAGACTTTTTTGGGAAATCTCCGTCCAAAGGAACTGATGGTGTGAGATTGATGATGTCGATCGCAGTCATCACAACTTCTCCCTAGAATGACTTGGGTAATTTGGCATGAGAGAGCATGCACCGAATCCTTTCTTCGATTGTTCGGTTCATCCTCTAGGCTAGCTCGTTCAACTGTGGCTTCTTAGGTGGTGTCTTCTCCAGCCTGATCCCGTGGGATTCGCAGAATGCCTTAAAGAGACCTCGGTACTCACTACCGTTGTCGGATCGAACATACTTTAGTGTTTGTCTCGTCTCTCGTTCTACTCGGGCTACAAACTCCTTGAAAGCATCGAGAACTTGATCTTTGGATTTCAACAGGTGCACCCAAACCTTCCTTGAGTGGTCATCAATGAAAGTGACAAAATATGATGCACCACCAATGGATCTCTCAGACATGGAGCACACGACGGTGTGCATGAATTCAAGGATGTGCTTCCTCCTCGTAGGTAGAGAGGATCTCTGGAAAGCGACTCTATGTTGTTTACCAGCTAAACAATCATAACATGGTTCGAGGGACATACCTTTCATATCAGGGATGAGTTGCTTTCGAGTGAAGATAAGTAGACCCTTCTCGCTTATATGTCCGAGCCTTCGGTGCCATAGCTCCATGTCAGGGCTTGCAAAATTTACCTCCCCCTTGCAAAGCTTAGCTTGCGTCATGTACAATGAACCTTCTTTCCTTCCTTGAGCCATGACCAAGCTTCCTTTGGTGAGCTTCCACTTGCCATCACCAAAGTGGTTCACCAGACCAACATCATCAAGCTTTCCAGTTGATATGAGATTGAGGCGCATGTCGGAAACATGCCTTACATCCTTGAGAACGAGCTTGCATCATGTGTTTGTTGTAAGGATGACATCCCCATTTCCGACAATCTTGCTTCTTCCTTGATTCCCCATTTCGATGTTACCAAAGTCACCACTTTGGTAAATTGTAAAGAAGTTTTCATGATGGGTGACGTGAAAGGAAGCACTTGAGTCGACAATCCAAGAACTATCATCAGAGCCAATGTTTAGAAGATTACCTTCTCCAACGAGATATAAATCTTCCCCTTCACCTGCCATGGCAGTGGTGGTCTTCTGATCTTGCCTTTTTGCAGGGTTGAACTGGCCGGGCTTGACGTTACCTGCCTTTTGATCTTTCTTCAGAAACCGACAGTCTGATTTCTTGTGGCCCGCCTTGCCACATTAATAGCAGGTAACCCTCGGGTGTGACTTGGATCGTTCTCGATAGGGATGTGCATCCGGTCTAGACCGGACCGATATGATTCGGTCCGGTCTGGTCCGGTATTGGACCGATAAACATATTTTGTATTTTTTAGTTTTATATAAATGAAAAATTAATTATTTTTCTTATTTTTATAACTATGGGTTTTTGCATGAAACCACCTGTTATATGTCACTATTTGCACGAAACCACCCGTTATATCGATATTTATTTTAAACCACCCAATTATCTATCTCCGTTAATGCAAAACCACCCAGAGTCAGCTTCCGTCCAACTATCCGTTAAAATGTGTGAAATGACCATAATACCCTTACTTTTTTAAAAAACTCAGGGGCAAAATTATCTTTACACACCCAATTGATAACCGTCGGTTTTCTCATTTTTCTAGACCGGTTTGGCATTTAATTTATTACCAAACCGGTTCATCTAAAACCCAAATGGAATAGCTAAAGAAACAGCTCCATATTGGTTCATCTAATACCCAAATGCCAACAAATTTCTCTCTTTGTGATGGCCCAAGTGGAACAGCTGAAGAAACAACTCCATATTGGATTCCAAATGATCCGCCAGCCAGTTTTGAAGATTTTCCAAATAAAGGAGATTGAGCAACAACGCAAGATGAAAGACGAGGACTCTGAGCAACTTTCCTTTTCTAAATTTGTTCCTCCTTCCTTCAAATTTATAAATTAGGGTTCTTGTTTTGGGGGAAAAAATTGATTTGGCAAAAAAAATTAGGGTTCTTGTTTAGAATTTGATTTAGGGAACAATCTCTTGGCTAATCAAATCCAGCATACTGCCAGCGTGGTTGTTGTCGCCCACTCCGGCAGCCGTGTCTCCACCCTCTCCCGCCAGTAGTCCGTCCGCATCTCGCGCCTCCTTGGTAAGTGGTTGTTTTAGTTCATGGCAAATTCGAATTAGGGTTGGCAGGGAACTTCGGGGTTAGGGGCAAATTAGTTTCAAGTGATTTTCACTTGGGATTTGAAATGGGTTAATTGGGGATTTCGGCGATTTTCACTTCGGAGTTAGGAGCAAATTTGTTTGTTTTGGATGATTGAAGAGGGGATCGATGATTCGCGGGTATTCTACAAGTTTAGGGTTCGACGTGAACTTTAGATTTTTCTGATTTAGTTTTTTTTTTCGTTTTGAAATTAGGGTGCTGGATTTTTTTGTTGATATATTTGATGAACACTGTTTTAATTCTTAAAATAGTAAGGTATTCGGACTCGAACATGGGTTGTTCAAAGGTTGAAGAAGATGTTCAAAGATGAGTGAAGGGCTGTTAAAAGGTTAAAGAAGAAGATTTTGGATTTTAGATGAACCGGTTTAGTAATAAATTAAATGCCAAATCGGTCCAGAAAAATGAGAAAATCGGCGGTTATCAATTGGGTGTGTAAAGATAATTTTGCCCTTGAGTTTTTAAAAAAAGTGAGGGCATTATGGTCATTTCACACATTTTAACGGATAGTTGGACGGAAGCTGGCTCTGGGTGGTTTTGCGTTAACGAAGATAGATAATTGGGTGGTTTAAAATAAATATCGATATAACGGGTGGTTTCGTGCAAATAGTGACATATAACAGGTGGTTTCCTGCAAAAACCCCTTATAACTATTGTGTATAATATTAGACAATATATTTTGTTATTTATTTATATTTATAGTAGAAACTAATTTTTAATAGTGTTATGAGATATTAATATATAAAACTAAATTAAAAATAATAAAAAACCGGTCCATCCGGTCCGGACCGGAAACCGGCCGGGTTTGGACCGGACCGGAACCGAAATTTAAAAAAAATGTGGACCGGGGACGGACCGTAATTCCCCCGGTCCGGGCATTTTCGGTCCGATCCGGTCCGAATCTACACAGCCCTAGTTCTCGAGATTAATCTCGGCCTTGGCTTTTAGTGCGCCCACGTGTCTCGTCTCTACCCCGGTTATCAACGACGTTCGCCTTTGAGTGGGTATTCGTGCCTCGTTCCTTCCTCCTGGCTTCTTCACTTACAAGACTATCACTGACGGTATTCATGGTAAGCTTTCCCTCTAGTGCCGAGTTGCTAAGAGTGACGACTAACGTGTCTCAACTCTCCGGCAGTGAGCTAAGGAGTAGAAGGGCTTGCATCTCATCTTCGACCTTCATGTCAGCCTTATTTAGCTGATTTACGAGCCCCTTGAAATTTTTCAAAGTGTTCCATCATGCTCTGGCCATCCTTATACTCCAATTTCACCAACCGTCGAACAAGGAGGGCTTTGTTACGAGGTGTTTTCTTTTGAATCATGGACTCAAGTTTCGTCCATAATTCAAAAGCATTTGTATAAGTACAGACATCCTCAAAGAGAGTTTTTTCGATGTACTTACTGATCATGGCAGCCGTCTTCCAGCTTAAGAGCTCTCATTCCTTACACTCTTTCCTTCGGGCTTGTCCTTGGTGGTGATGGGCTCATGCAAGTCCTTGCAATACAAGTGATCCTCCATCATCGGCTTCCAGTACGAGTAGTTGTCCGCTGTAAGCTTGAACATGTCACCGTCGTAAGTTGACGTTACCCTCCATCTTGAACCGCACGAGCTATCAAGGATCGTAAACGAGCCTTGCTCTAATACCACTTGTTGGGAAAACTAGACTTTTCACTCTTACGTGTGATTAAGATGAGAAATATGACAATTAGGCTAGGATTGCAAGCTAATATTTGTATGCTAGGAAAACAATTTGAACAAGACAAATTAATTTTGTAGGCAAACTTAGAAGATTAGAGAACTCACCTTAGCTTTGTATACTCCTTAATTTCTTTGATGCTTGCTTGATACAAATTGCTAATAACTCTCACCTATTTATACTAGTGGAAGGGTCGGTCATTTGGCCTAATTTCCCACTGATATTCATCACAATCAAGGAAGATATTTCCTATACAATTTTAGGTTAGCCCATACTTATCCTATAAGTTAATTCTTCCAATTTCTAGAATTGTTTGTTTGGACCATAATTAGGCCCACTTCCTTGGCTAAGGAGGGAATATATTCAAAAATAAAAAAGGAGATGGATGTTGGTTCACCTCGGAGCTAGGAGAAGTTCATCTCTTACTCGAATAATCATCTACCCGCGAAGCCCAACTGGTGCGCCTAAGCATCTCCATTTACTAGCTAGCTGATAAGAGAGGATTTTGGGCCCATTGGCCCTTTAAGAGTTTTCAATTAATAAAATGGACCCTTACTAGTTGTTTAAGGTTTAAAGGGTAGGGGGTAGGGAGTAGGGTTTAGGGAGAGAGAGAGGGAGAGGGGTACATTTTTTATAAGGGTCCATTAGTTTAAAAAAAGGTTTGTCAAAGGGTTATTTACCTAACTCATCGCTGATAAGACGTGACATAGGTTTTGCAACCAAATTGGACCCATCCAAACTCGATTTCCACTCCATGCAATGTTATGCACTGCATTCTGAATTTGATAACCCCTCTTCTGTAACCTAACTAGAAACCCTCTCGAAACATCCTTAATCCATTAACATGAGGCTTGGCTGATCAAGCAATCAAACACATTTCTGGCACTAAATTGTCTACGGGTTTGCCACACTGACCAAGAAGATTAAGTTGGGCAAAATACATAACATCTAACGTACAATGTAATACTTGGTTCATACTGATACTTGTTTAACATTGATCTAATCAATATATATATGCCTACTCTTCTGTAGGAATGAAGTACGTACGTACGTAATAGGTACAACTAATAGATTTTCTGTGTTATTAATTATATAGCCAGGTATGTAAATATAGGCTAGAGATGCATATATCTTCCTTTTCTTGCTCAACGTCGTGCATTATTCTTTGATCAACCAGCAGAGTGTACGTACGCGCCCACTGCGATCGAGGATGAAGATCGAGCGATCAACCCTGCAAACTAGATGTGGGGTCACGATTTCCCTCGCGTAGCGTCGCCCTCTTCCCCTCTCCGCAGGACGTCGTCTCCTTCTCCTTCGCGAAGGAGCAAAGTAGGTCTCTGACGCAACTTGGGCCGGCCCATGAAGGCCCAGTCAAAAATTAGACTTTTTGGAGTATAAATACGTACCAAAAAGGAAAAAAGAGCCAGCTTTCTTCCTTTCCCCAATCCCAAAGAAAACTTAAAGAGGCAAGAAGAATGCGACAGTGGTGAATGCCGGATTTCAGATTTGTTGAGCTCTTGTTTTTCGACCCTTTCGATCCTTTTACTGTTCCGTTCGTATTGAATGTTTTCCCTCTTTCTTCGTCATCTCTTTTCTGTTGGATTTTTCCACTGATCCGGTAATTGACTTGGGCGTCGGAGAGTTTTCTCCTGGGAACCCACTTTCCGGGATCGTTTCAGGTGAAGTCGCCAGAGGAAAAGCCGAAGCAACCAAGAATAAGATCGGTGTAATAATCTTCCATCGCGTCCATGATCTGAGTCGACCGTGAACCACTTTGGTGAAGGGAGGTTGGGAGAAGATCCACCCGCAACGATCTAGAGTGCTAGCCAGATCGCCAGCCGCAAATTCGGGATTCTACACTGGCGCCGACCGTAGGGAGGTCCTCACGCAACTAGAAGAGGTCCTGGAAGATGGATGATGTACACGAGCAAGTCGAGGGTTTAGATGAAGTGCAGTCGTAGGCTCCAAGGGTCGATCCAGTGACTAGAGTAGACCCAGCTCCCTCAGCGAGAAGCTCGATAACACCGCCAGCACGAGGGTATGTCTTGGAAGGGGAGGAACTAGAGCAGTTCAGATAGTTCCAGGACTGGCAACGTTATGTTCAGCAGCAACAACGCCAGGATCAGCAGGCTCACGCATAGCCAGAAGGTCCGCAACACCAGGAACCGTACCCTGAGAAGTATGGAGGGAATGCATACTACGCGGACAGAGTATCCATGGCACCCGACTTCCCACATTGCCATTCACGATGAGAAGGGCCGAGGGGGTTCACCACAATACATCGTAGGCCCCCTATGACTCTGAATTCTCCTCTAACGTTGTATGGGGCCACTGCCTTTGCGGATCATATCTTGCTGAACGAGCCGCCATATGACTTTTAGCTTCCCATCCTCAGGGAATACACCGGGAGTGAAGACCCAGGGGACTATCTCTCGAAGCATCGCGTAGCGATGCTTATCAATTGCGCTGACGAAGCGACTATGTGCAAGTCATTTCCCAACGCCCTGGCGGGCCCTGCGCTGACATGGATGGTCAACCTGCCTCCAGGAAGCATTGAATCATTCCAACAACTCGAGGATCTGTTCATCGCACATTTTGGGAGTGCCCAAAAGAGGAAGAAAGGGATATAGGAAATCCTCACGATGAAACAGCGAGAAGGGGAAAATCTGGCCTCGTACATGCGGAGGTTTACAACATAGGTCGTCCAGGTGCACGATTTTGATGAGAAAATCGCCCGCATGGCCTTCATACAAGGATTGGAGAATTCAGCTTTTAAGTTCACAATCAGGAAGAATGTGCCAGAATCCTACATGAAGCTCTTGGAAAAGGCGAATACACACATCCGCGCGGAGGAGCTCTCGCGAGGCGTTCTTCCCCTCTCGCCAGGACAGAAGGGAAAACAGGAAACAAACAAAAGAGATGCGCCGAATTGGGAACCTCGCCGCCATCAGCACCATGATAGAGGAAAAGCACCAGTGAACCCCCAGAGAAAGGTAGAGATGAACACCAGGGAAGTGAAGCAGGTAGCGCCCCCAAGACCTCAAGGATGGTCGCAGTACAGGTGATCAACACTACTTTGTAGGGTTTAACTAGGGATTGTTACCGGTGTTTTGGGTACCATTTGGATGAGTTTAGAGCACAATTGTGTAGTATGGAGTTGAGGAGAAGAAGTATGATATTGGTGGCATAGAAGAGCTAAATGAAGATATATTGAAGATGGAGACAAGCCACGTGAGAAGAGAAGATAGAAGAAGCAAAGAAGTGCAACAATGCATTTTCCGCGGTCGCGGATGCCAGTGCCGCGGTCGCGGAAATGTCGGAGGCAGAACACACGCGAGGCTTTATAGGAACTTTTCCGCGATCGCGGAAAATCACCCGCGATCGCGGAAAATGCATCAGACGCGGGCCGGGCTTTTCGTCTTGTTTTGTCCAAAGATTTACTACTTTATTTTATTTCCTATTTTCTTTATTTCTCTTATTCCGGTTGTTTTATTTTATTTCCTTTTAGATTATTTTCCCTATCTTTAGTTATTAGGTTTGGGTTAGGTTATTTAACCTAATTCCTAGCAGCCTTTTCAATATTCAGTTTTTATTCCATTCAGTATTGTTTTCCCTTTGAGTTTTTGTTTCAAGACTATGAAGAACTAAGCATTATTTGCTTAGTCCGACGATTGAAGCCTTCATTTGATATATGATTGTGAGGTTATAATTCTATTCCTATTCCTTTGGATTATATCTTTTCTCTTGAGCTTATTCCTATTGATTATTATTGAGTTCGCTTGTTGGACGCAACTAGTTGTTATTGGTAATTTTCTATTGCTAGGGTTTGGATATTTCGGGTTGAGATTCCTTATCTTGTGTAGCAAACATGATATTCTAGGACTAGTAGAACCAGTTTATTGTGAAAGAGAATTGATTATATGTTAAATACTGCGGGTCGTGGTGTTGCATGTATCCTGGTTAATTCCTATGCTTCCTGCTGCTATTGAATTAAATCTTGAAAGTTGGTAGGGATTGTTTGATAGTTAGGGTTATCAGGACTGGTTGGACTGATAACTATTTCAGAATAGGGACATGAATAATCATAGGAAGGAATAGAGATAATCTAGGACCAATCAATCAAATGAATGGTGGATATTTGTCTGGCTAAGTACTTTTTCCCAATTGATTACATCTTTGCTTTTATTTACTTTGTTTATTTGCAAAACAACCAACCAATTCCCCCTTTGTTACTTTGGCATACTAATTTACACTAAGAAAGATAACTCCTCCCTGTGGGATTCGACCCTTGCTTGCCTATTCTACTAAGTTAGGTTTTTAAGGATTTACTTTGATTGGGCATCATGACTTTAACGCTTATCAAATTGGCGCCGTTGTCGGGGAGGCAAGTTTTGATTTTTCTTTTTGTGTGTTTGTGTGGACCTATCTTATGGTTCACACCCGTACTACTAATCTTCCACTTTTGAGTCCTAATGATGCAGATGTATATGACAAAGTGCGGACAGTGGTAGGAGCCGCAATATGACCCATACTCCTGCGCATACACTCCAGGGTGGAGAGATCACCCCAATTCGAGTTATGGGAACCAACAATACCCTCTATATGGTCATGACTACCAGGAGTTCTATCCGAGGCCACAATCGTTCTATCAGCAGGGCACTCCACAGCAGTACATTCCATCCTACGAGCATAGACCACCGGTGCCCAATCCAAGTTTCCCCATGTCTACTGAGGATTTACTTTGTTCTCTTACGCAAAGCATGATCCAACAGGAACAAGAGACGAAGTCCAGTATCCAGAACTTGGAGAATCCGATTGGGCAAATGGCTCAAGCAGTGAACAAAATGGAGGCCAGGGCGTCGGCAAAACTACTATCTCACCCAGTAGTGCACCAGAGAGAGAATGTCTTTTCGATAACCCTATGAGGTACTGAGCAGCTGCTTGTCGCCCCTTCAGCTGAAAGGGAAGAACAAATTAGTGAGACGGGTGCAGAATACAGCGAGATGTCTGCAGAAGAGAACCCGAGACCGCGGGAGGTGTGTTGTGCCCGGGGTTCACTCACTGAGGAGCTGGGCATTCCAGGAAAAGACCGCGACCGCGGTGATGACACCCGCGACGCTGTGTGATTTCCGAAGAATATTATTTTTGGGAACAGGAAGAATTCCGCGACCGCGGGGAAGAAGGCCGCGATCGCGGATTGGTCGCTAACGAAAAGCCGAAAAACGGTGAATTTCCGCGACCGCGGATTGATTTCCGCAATCGCGGAAAAATCTCTGGAGAAGGAGAAATGCTCGATGAATTTCCGCGACCGCGAGACCCAATCCGCCATCGCGGTTTGACCACTGATGTCCAAGATGACTACATTCGCCCCGACTTTCCTCCGCTCCGTACACTGAAGCCCCCAACACCTTTCCCTGAGGCATTACAAGATACTCGATGGCTGAAGAACAACAAAGAGATCTATGAAACCTTCAGTAACTGTGAGGCAAACGCTCCTTTAGTCAAACTGGCAAACAACATCCCTCGCTGCACAAAATTTTTAAGGGTGCTACGCAAGATCAAGAAGAAGCCAAAGGGGAAGCACAAGAAGGAAGCCGTGATTCAAATGACGAATTTCTCCACGCTGGATACGGGGCATGACAAGCATGCAGCCCTTGAGATGTTGGGTAGGCCGTTTCTGAAGATGGCAAGTGCAATCATTGATGTGAACAACGGTCCACCCACCATGAAGTGTAGGAGCATGGGGGTAAAGCTCAACATAGAGGATTCAAAGAGACACCCCCCTGATCGAGACCCTGAGTGTCCAGTTGCTGTGAGCAACCCGGGATGATTAGAGAGTACCAGGTTGAGCCACGACAATAACTAAGACGCTGCTCGGGAGGCAACCCGAGGTATGTATCTCTTTCCTAGTCTTTTTCATTCCATGTCTTTTATTGTTTTTGTTTTATCCTGTGTTATTTTGTTTTGCTTTTGTTTTTGTTTTTAGACTAACCTGCAGGTAGGAGACCCGAGCCAAATTGAAGAAGGTGTTTTCTCGCACCAGTAACTTTTCCGCGGGCGCGGAAATTTTTCCGCGGTCGCGGAAAAACCACTGTAAGTCTCCTTTCCTGAAAAAAAAAAGAAAAAAAAAGAGTTCTATCGAAGCCTACTGTCTGATTTTACTACGAGAGATGGTGTGCATCATTGATCAGTGCTATTTTGTAGCACATTTCTAGGGATGATTACCAGGTTTGAGGTGCCGTTTGGTGGGATTTTATGCACAATTGGAGATTATGGAGTTGGAGCAGAGAAGTGTGGTTTTGGTGGTCTAGATGAGCTTATTGGAGACATCCAGAAGACGAGAAATTGACCACCTGAGGAGACAAACAAGATCCATGAAGAAACCACATGAGAAGGCGGTGAAGTGAAGAAACCGCGACCAAGCCGCGAGGAGCAGAAGGCTGCGGCAAGATTTCCGAAGGAGATGGGCGATAGCGAGGAGGCCGCGCCCGCGGCCGAATTATAGGAAATTAATTATGCACTTCGAGAGCAAACCGCGACCGCGGCCAAAAGGCCGCGACCGCGGCCATCAGCGGGAGTCAGCCCGACGCGCTCCGAACTTCTGTTTTCTTTTTCTGTTTTTCCTTTTTCGTTGTTTTATTTAATTCAAATATTAGTATTTTTCCTTTTTAGGGATGAGGTTTGTGATCTTGGGCTTTAGGTTAACTTAATTAACCTAACTCCCACATCCTCCATTCGAGATCCCAAATAGATGAATCCCAGATTATCGTATGTTCAGTATTCAGAGTTTTTCCCTTTCAACAATTATGTCTTTCAGTACTATGAGTAGCTAAGCACCCATTGCTTAGCCCGACATGTGAAGCTTTTTCTATGGTTTGATTGCGAGGTTAATTCTCTATTTCCTATTTCCTTTGGGTTTATATCTTTCTTCTTGCACTTATTCATATGGATTGTTATTGATTTGACTAGACTGATCACCTAGTTAGGTTTAGTAATTATCTATTGCTAGGATTTGGAATTGACCGGTCGGTGATTCTTTATCTAGAGTAGCATCCATAATTATCTAGGACTGGTAGGACTAGATTATTATGAAAGAAGATTGATTGCATGTTAAATTATTGCGGGTTGTGATTATTTGACATGTATCCTGGTTTGATCCTATGCCCAATGCTATTATTGTTCTAAATCTTGATTGTTTCTTGTGCGTTCAATAATAAGAGTTGCTAGGACTGGTAGGACTAGTAACTATACAAGAATAGGGACAAGAATAAACAAAGGAAAGGAATAGAGAGAACCTAGGACCAATCTACCATAGGAAAAGTGGATCTTGTTTGGCTAAGTGTTTTTCCCACATTTGATTACACTCTTTGCTTATTTGCTTTGTTTACTTTCTTGATTACAAAACCAACTAAAAACTCCCCCCTCTTGTTACTATTGCATGCGAACAACACATAGATTAATCCCTTCCTCCCTGTGGATTCGATCCTTACTTGCCCTAACTACTTGTTTAGGTTTGTCTAGGTTTATTTTGATTTAGTGGTATACGACAATCGATGTGTCAATCATGCTTGATGCGAACAACCCCTGAAGTGTCATTAGCAACGCAGGATCTTTGATTCCTCAAGCTTGTAGTTGAATCCTTCTCTTCCGTAGCCAAAGTGATGGCTATCCTAGGGCTAAAGAGATAGCCTTCAAACTCGTCAAAGAGATGACAGAGAGATCAAAGTGATGATCGTGAGACACCAAAGAGACGGTGTTAGATTGCTCGAAGTGACGAGCTACGGGATAGTTGATTCGTGGGATCGAAGGGTTTGATGTTGGGAATTCAAGGAAGGAGCGTACTCAACTTTACTACTCAAATTCAGCATAACATTAAAACTAGGGTTTGCTAGTTTAAATAGTCGCTAACAAATAATAATAAAATAATACTAAGTTTCGGAAATAAAGACGAGAAGACGAGCGCTCGGGCTCATTTCCGCGGTCACGGCAATACATCCGCGATCGCGGAAAATGATTTGGAAGAAAAAGCTATAGCAAATCCGCGATCGTGGAAAAAATGTCTGTAAAAAATCTTCATCATAATAGAGCCCGCGGTCGCGGCCCAAGCATCCGCGGTCGCGGCCCATGCTTCAGCGGTCGCAACCGTGTCCTCCGCCGTCGCGGAAGCGCTCTGTGTTGCTCTCCTGCGTCGGGCTCTCTTCGAGTGCGCTCCCATTGTTCCCTCTTCGTCCTTCGCCGTCATCGAGGGGGTCATGGAGCTATCAATCTCCCCTTCTTGGCTGCAAAGCGTCCCCGCTTCTTCCTTGTCGTCAAAAGCAGGAGGCGTATAAGGAGAAAGATCATCGACGTTGAACGTAGGATGCGCACCATAGTCATCGGTTAAATTCAAGCGGTAGGTGTCGGCACCAAGGCGTTGTAGCAGCTGAAATGGACCAATACCTATAGCATCCCACTTGTCGCGTCGCTTTGATAGAAAGAGATCGCGATGCAAGTGCAGCCATACCAAGCCTCTGGGCTCAAACTCCATGGCACACCGGCCTGCGTTGCGTTCCTGCAAAAGAGTAGACACCATAGGGGGTAAATCAACCAAAGCCTTAACATTTAAGAGACACGTGAAAGGATCAAGTAAAAAGCAAGGAAGACGTCCCTGAATTGTTGGAGAGACATCCCGGGACCGGGCTAAGGGTAGCCGGTTCTCGCATTTACCTTGAATGTCGGGTTGTGAAGGCGTCTCAAACGTGAAGTGCTGGATCACCTTTTCGTTGATGATATTGCAACAACTCCCACCATCTATGATCACACTCAAAGAAGGACCCTGGACCGCACACTTAGTATGAAACAAATTCGCACGATGGTCAAGTAAGGTACCTTCTTTGGCGGTAATAATGCGGCGTGTAACCAATCTAAGAGGCATATTTCCTTGCTCATCCATAGAGCTGCATATGTAGCTATGGATCTCATCCTCCTCCTCATTGTCGTAGGTGTCAAATATCGGCCCGACGTCGGAGGCGTCCTCGTCAAAAGACTTGTAGCCGGAGGTGGTCGAGAAGAGGACCCTTGCGGTCCATTGGCCGGCTGGTTATGGCCGGAGGGTTCAACATTGGGTCAGTCGTGGGCAACCTCATGTCACTCATGGCCAGACGAAGTTGCGCAATCTTGGCAGCCTGTACGGCGAGTTGGCGGACTTGATCGTCAATCGAAGCTTGAAGTGCGTCATTCGAAGCATGAAGTTGGTCCATTTGCTCAAAGATGGAGTCCATGTGTCCGGGGCCGCGGTTGCCCATAGAAGGAGCGTAGCTTGTTGTAGGAACCTCCATAGTACCTATACGAAGCATACAACACAAGGAATAAGTTGCACCAAGCAAAAGAACAAGTCCAAGCCAAGTCCTTGTCTCAAAAGTGAACCAAGAAATTTTCCGCTGGGCGTACTAATTTTGGTTGCTCGTGAGGAGGGAGAGGCTTGAACGGAAGGCAACAAAGCAAGAACTAGCAAATCAAGTCCCAAACAACACACAAATTTCCAAGTGCAAGCAGATCAAATCAAGTTTCTCAGAATTAATCACAAGAGAGTTGAAAATTTTGCCCTTTTCAATGAGAGTTGCATAGAGACATAAAAGAATAGAAGATGGAGTATGACTGTATGGTGCGTTCTCTGCCTTTTCTTTTATTTCTTTTTGTTTTTGAGGCTTCCGTCTTCCCAAACCTTTTGTTTTGTTTGATGGGAGGTGAGAATAGTATGTATGTTTTTGTTTATATGGTCACACTGTCTTTTTTTTTGTTGATATGATGGCGAATCAAGCAAGAAAGAACCACACAAGCAAGTGTAGGAGAAGAAAGAAGAGACAAAGCAACTATGAGGGTATTAAATCGAACAACTAATCTAGTAATTAATCCAAAGATAAAGCAAGACTTAAGCAACAAGAAACAAGGAAATCAAGTATGCAATTAAGGAAACAAGATAGTGCTAGAAGGATAGAGATTAGGGCTGTTGGAAAAGTAACCAAAACCTAAGGAAATTAGGGCTGTGCCGCCGTGAGGGAGAGGTTGGCGGACAAGGGTTGTGGTGGCGGAACGATGGTGGTGGTGCACGGCGGTAATGGGTTCCGATGAGTGGTGGTGGGGAAAAACAAATTATGGGTTTGCGAGCGGAAAATTTCAAAGAATCACAATAAGAGAGAAGAAACAAACTTAGCTTAGATAGGCTCTGATGCTAGTTGATGCGAACAACTCCTGAAGTGTCGTTAGCAACGCAGGATCTTTGATTCCTCAAGCTTGTAGTTGAATCCTTCTCTTCCGTAGCCAAAGTGATGGCTTTCCTAGGGCTAAAGAGATAGCCTTCAAACTCGTCAAAGAGATGACGGAGAGATCAAAGTGATGATCGTGAGACACCGAAGAGACGGTGTTAGATTGCTCGAAGCGATGAGCTACGGGATAGTTGATCCGTGGGATCGAAGGGTTTGATGTTGGGAATTCAAGGAAGGAGCGTACTCAACTTTACTACTCAAATTCAACATAACATTAAAACTAGGGTTTTCTAGTTTAAATAGTCGCTAACAAATAATAATAAAATAATACTAAGTTTCGGAAATAAAGATGAGCGCTCGGGCTCGTTTCCGCGGTCGCGGCAATACATCCGCAATCGCGGAAAATGATTTGGAAGAAAAAGCCGTAGCAAATCCGTGATCGCAGAAATACTTTCGCGATCGCGAAAAAAATGTCTGTAACAGATCTTCGTCAGAATAGCGCCCGCGGTCGCGGCCCAAGCATCCGCGGTCGCGGCCCAAGCTTCCGCGGTTGCGGCCGTGTCCTCCGCGGTCGCGGAAGCGCTCTGTGCTGCTCTCTTGTGTCGGGCTCTCTTCGAGTGCACTCCGATTGTTCCCGCTTCGTCCTTCGCCGTCATCGAGGGGGTCATGGAGATATCAATGCTGCCAAGGAGGAGACATTCACCCCACATTTTTATTTGGCACCGATGATGGCCCTACATTCGACAGCTGAGGAGGAGGAACACTAGAGCCCATACCACGATTACATCTGGGCTCCCTTTCTGTGTTCATTGAAGGCCCATGCAACCCTGTTTCCTTTGATATACCACTACACCTTACAGTGGATTTATTTGGTTGCACAGTAGAGTGTGAGTTTGAAGACCGACGCGACACCAGCGACATGTGCTTATATTGTTTACCGCCAGCAACAACTTCTGGGTCCAAGCCAACTCAGCGACGGTTGTGAGTATTTTTTTTTCTTTCCCTGTGCTTCATCTTTTTTGTCTTTCATTACATTGAGGACAATGCAATGTTTAAGCATGGGGGAGTGTTCTACACTTGCTAGTCGTCTGAGGAAGAAAAGAAAAGAAAAAAGTCAAAAAATGAAAAAAGACAAATAAAACCCTGGGATAAGTCAAAAACCCTAAAGGGCGGCTTAGGCAATAAGCAGGTGGCTTGGACCAGCATTAGGCTGGGGTAATAATTGGTCAAGAGTGATGTGAGTTTATGTGAGCCCATCTATTGAAAAATGAAATGAGTGGCTTGGTGAAAACTCGAAAGGGCGCCTTGGTAAAATGAGTGAAAAGAAGAAGAGTGATTATTAGGATTCCTCATTTTTCCTGGCGTGGTGACATAAGGAGAGGTGATATAAGGATGATTCGGGTAGGTCACTCTGGGAGGCATAAGAATATAGATGGAGGTTAGGATTAGATGTTTATTCACTCTATGGTGTTCAGGTTAAGCTTGGGGGAAGTACTCTGCTTTTCTTTAAGCTTGTATGTTGTTTGTTATGTGTTGGTGCCTTGGAGATTCTTGTTTAGGTGCAATTCTTAGTGGAGATGGTTTTTTTGTGCTTCCTGAGACCTTGGGGATTTGATTGGAGGAGTATGTTTCTTTTAGCTTACTCGAGGACGAGCAAGGTTTAAGCATGGGGGAATTTGATCAGCGCTACTTTGTAGGGTTTAACTAGGGATTGTTACCGGTGTTTTGGGTACCATTTGGATGAGTTTAGAGCACAATTGTGTAGTATGGAGTTAAGGAGAAGAAGTATGATATTGGTGGCATAGAAGAGCTAAATGAAGATATATTGAAGATGGAGACAAGCCACGTGAGAAGAGAAGAGAAGATGGAAGAAGCAGAGAAGTGCAACGGTGAGTTTTCCGCGGTCGCGGATGCCAGTGCCGCGGTCGCGGAAATGTCGGAGGCAGAAGACACGCGAGGCTTTACAGGAACTTTTCCGCGATTGCGGAAAATCACCCGCGATCGCGGAAAATGCATCAGATGCGGGCCGGGCTTTTCCTCTTGTTTCGTCCGAAGATTTACTACTTTATTTTATTTCCTATTTTCTTTATTTCTCTTATTCCGGTTGTTTTATTTTATTTCCTTTTAGATTATTTTCCCTATCTTTAGTTATTAGGTTTGGGTTAGGTTATTTAACCTAATTCCTAGCAGCCTTTTCAATATTCAGTTTTTATTCCATTCAGTATTGTTTTCCCTTTGAGTTTTCGTTTCAAGACTATGAAGAACTAAGCACTATTTTCTTAGTCCGACGATTGAAGCCTTCATTTGATATATGATTGTGAGGTTATAATTCTATTCATATTCCTTTGGATTATATCTTTTCTCTTAAGCTTATTCCTATTGATTATTATTGATTTCGCTTGTTGGACGCAACTAGTAGTTATTGGTAATTTTCTATTGCTAGGGTTTGGATATTTCGGGTTGAGATTCCTTATCTTGTGTAGCAAACATGATATTCTAGGACTAGTAGAACCAGTTTATTGTGAAAGAGAATTGATTATATGTTAAATACCGCGGGTCGTGGTGTTGCATGTATCCTGGTTAATTCCTATGCTTCCTGCTGCTATTGAATTAAATCTTGAAGGTTGGTAGGGATTGTTTGATAGTTAGGGTTATCAGGACTGGTTGGACTGATAACTATTTCAGAATAGGGACATGAATAATCATAGGAAGGAATAGAGATAATTTAGGATTAATCAATCAAATGAATGGTGGATATTTGTCTGGCTAAGTACTTTTTCCCAATTGATTACATCTTTGCTTTTATTTACTTTGTTTATTTGCAAAACAACCAACCAATTCCCCCTTTGTTACTTTGGCATACTAATTTACACTAAGAAAGATAACTCCTCTCTGTGGGATTCGACCCTTGCTTGCCTATTCTACTAAGTTAGGTTTTTAAGGATTTACTTTGATTGGGCATCACGACTTTAACGCTTATCAACAGGGCACCAACCCCGCGTAGTGTCTCTCCCCCGCTCCGCGCAGAGGCAACATAAAATTTTGTTCATACAATCAATCGTCAAGGCATGATGCAAGAGAGTGTTTAGGATATGGGTTCCCAAGGAAGAAACCGACCCCCCGCAAGGGATACAGCGCACCCAAGGGCCCTCGGCAGGGAGAGCCCTTAGCTTCCCAAGTCCTGATGGACACATTGGAACCATCGTAGGAAGTCATGTGTAGGAGTACCCGAGCAGGCGGGATGCACGAAGGATAACAAACGCTCCTCCCCCTGAAGGTCGACCGGTGATGAACATCGACAAGAAAATATGCGAGCATCACCAGTTAACCTTCATAGAGAAAGATGCAGTAGACGCGGAGGCTCATTGTTATGACCCACTAGTCGTCCATGTCTAGATGGAGACAAAAATAGTGAAGAGAGTGCTCGTGGACATAGGCAGCTCAACAGATATCCTTTATTGGGATGCCTACCAACAGTGGGGTGTGGAACCAGCACGTCTGAAGGCAACATAGTGCACATTGGTCGGTTTCGCGGGAGAACGGGTCAAAGCAGCCGACTCCGTGACAATCAACCTCATTTTGGGCGATGAGGAAGGGTGAAGGAAGGCCGAGAAAGTTGACTTCGTAGTGCTCAAGGCCCCTTCCGCGTACAATTCCATCTTGGGTCGGACCTCTCTCAACAAGTTCCAAGCAACGGTGCCCGTGTACCATTCATCAGTAAAGTTTCTCGTGCTTATGGGCACTGGAGTATCGCGAAGCCACGCGGCCGAAAGTCATGCCTGCTACCTCCTAGCGTTGAGAGGAAATGAAGGACCAGTTCTAGCATTGCAGGAAGCGACTATGCCCGGCCCCTTCACGAATAAAGACATGAGGCTGGATGAGGATGATGAATTAGAAGTAAGGAGTCGCCTAGAGAGGGTAATAGCAGAGGAAGAGAGGAAATGCCTCACACCGTTCGATCGCAAAGACGAAAAGCTGTATCCTGGTAAGACGTTGAATCCCATCGTGCAAGGGCAGATGGAAACGTTACTAGCTCAGTCTAGCGATGTTTTTGCGTGGGCACCACATGACCTCCGAGGTATTCCTACAAAACTCATGACTCGCTCTTTGAACATTGCTTGCGATGCTAAACCCATCAGGCAAAAGAAACGGAAGCAAGCCGGTGATAGGGGCACAAGGCGCCAAGGAAGAGGTCGAGAAGCTTTTAAATGCATGCTTTGTGAGGGAGGTCCAGTATCCGAAGTGGCTCGCGAACGTAGTAATGGTTCACAAATCCAATGGGAAGTGGCACATGTGCGTGGACTTCACCGACTTGAACAAAGCGTGTCCGAAGGACAACTACCCTCTACCATCCATAGACCAGCTAGTGGACTCAACTGCGGGCCACGAAGCCCTTTCCTTCCTCGACGCATACTCAAGGTATAATCAAGTGAAGATGAATCCAGCAGATGAGGAACACACCGCCTTTATCACAGAGTGAGGTACATTCTGCTACAAGGTGATGCCTTTCGGTTTAAAAAACGCAGGTGTGACGTTGCAGAGGCTGGTGGATACCATCTTCCGCGAGCAGATCAGAAAAACCGTAGAAGCCTACGTGGACGACATCGTTGTCATGACTCAGAGGGAAGTCGATCATCCGGCCAACCTTCGCGAAGTATTCGATACCCTTTGGAAGAATGGGATGAGCCTCAACCCAGAAAAAATGCATCTTCGGGGTGAAGGTCGGGAAGTTCTTAGGGCTCCTTATCAACTCCAAAGGAATAGATGTCAATCCGGAGAAGGTGGAATCAGTACTCGCGATGACCACACCACGAAACGAGAAAGAAGTCCAGAGGTTCATCAGCTCGGTCAATTACTTAGCTCGCTTCTGCTCCAAATTAGCCGAGAAGAGCTTGCCCTTCTTTAACATCTTGCAAAAGCCAGAAAGGTTTGCGTGGTCCCAAGAGTGCGAGGACGCCTTCGCGAAACTGAAAGCACACTTGGCGGAGTTACCCACCCTGACAACACCTGTGGTGGGGGAAGACCTCCAGCTTTACATATCGTCCAGTTCATGGCATTCATCGCCGTTTTGGTTAGGCAGTAGGAACGACCAGTTTACTTCGTGAGCCGGGCTCTCATACCTGTAGAGACACGCTATCCGCCGGTAGAGAAGATTGCTCTCGCCATCATAATGGCTGCCCGGAAGCTACGTCCCTACTTTCAGGCTCATCTTATCCAAGTTCTATCCGATTTTCCATTACGCAGCTTCTTCCACATGCCCACAGTGTCCGGGAGACTCACCAAATGGGTGGTGGAGTTGTCAGAGTTTGAGATTGACTACCGCACAAGGCCCGCGATTAAAGCGCAGGCACTCGCAGAATTCATAGTGGAGACTAGCTTCTGCGAGCTAAGAGAAGAAGGGGTGTCAGAAGATCATGCGGTATGGACTTTGTTTGTACATGGGGCTTCCAATGAAGAAGGTAGCGGGCCAGGTATGGCGTTAACTTCTCTGGGGGGAGAGCGCTTCAAGTATGCTTTATCTCTGGACTTCCAAGCAACGAACAACGAGGCAGAATATGAGGCCGTGATCGCGGGGGTGGAACTGGCACTAGCAAACGGAGCAAGAAGTGTGAAATGCTACAATGATTCAGAGGTCATAGTGAGGCAGCTCCGCAGAGAATATGAAGCCAAAATTGGGAGTTTGCTAGATTATTGCCAGAAGGCCAAAACACTATGCTCCGCGCTAGACCACTTTGAGATCCACTCGGTGCCAAGGGCAGAAAATGGAAAAGAAGACGAATTGGCCAAGCTCGGCTCTAGGGTAAAGCTGCAACAGAAAGGGCACGTTTGGTTAGAAACCAGAGCACGAACAGCTGTCGATCATGAAGTCATGGCAATGGAAGAAGAAGAATATCATGCGGATGATTGAAGGACACCCATTCACGAATACCTACTAAAAGGGGCGGTGCCCGCAGACCCTAAGGAAAAAAGAAAGTTGCAGGTTAGGGCTTCACGATTCTATATAAGCGGAGGGATCTTATACAAGAAAGGATACATGTTGGTAGGTCAAAAATTTTTGTCTTTAGCTGACAACTACAATATGATGCTAGAAGTTCACGGAGGAGTCTGTGGGAGCCACTCGGGTTGGAGATCCATGGTGTACAAGACGATGAGAGCAGGCTATTTTTGGCCCACAATGAAAGCATATGCGATGAAAGTATCCCAATCCTGCAGAGAGTTCCAGGCACATGCTCCAGCATCCTACCAGTCGGGGGTCAAAATGCAAGTTATAAGCTCGCCTTGCCCCTTTGCGAAGTGGGGGATGGATATCCTGGGCCCCTTCCCGAAGGCCCCAGGGCAACTACAATACATATTGGTAGCGATCGACTATTTTACTAAGTGGATAAAGGCGATACCCCTAACCACTACAACAGTTGAACAAGTAAAAAAGTTCCTCTGACAAAGCATCATTTGTAGAATCGGGGTACCTCAAGACATTGTGACCGATAGAGGCCCCCAGTTCAACACCAGCAAGTTAAAGGACTTCTGTGAAGGTTTGGGGATTAAACTACATTTTGCCTCAGTTTCTCACCCGCGGACGAATGGCCAGGTGGAGAATGCCAATGGAAAAATCCTGCATGGGCTAAAAATAAGGTTGACAAAAGCTCAAGGGCGATGGGCAGAAGTATTGACGCTAGTGCTATGGGCCAGCCGAACTACATCAAAAAGAGGAACCGGGGAAATACCATTTTCGCTTGCATATGGAGTCGAGGTTGTGGTCCCCGTAGAACATCTATTCCCAAGTGAACGAGTCCTACAGTATGATGAGAAGGAGAATGCTGAGAAAACGAAGCTAGAGCTGTAGTTTCGCGAAGAACTGAGAGAGATTGCTGAGATACGCGAAAAGGAATATAAAAGGCGTATAGCAGTCTACTACAACAAATGAGTGAAGCTCAGAGGCTTCGCGAAGGGAGATCTGGTCCTGCGCAAGATAGAGGGTGGCAAGTTGGACCCCAACTGGGAAGGCCCCTTCATTGTGGTAGAAGAGGTAGCTCCTAGTGCATACATGCCGAAAGACTACGCGGGCAATCCAATACCAAACACCTGGAACGTGATGAGACTCTGTAAGTACTACCCCTGCGGTACACGCGAAGAATCACCTAGGTATGTCGGTCCGAATTACGATAGTCGCGCTTTGCCCTACTTTTCCTCTACACTCACGCTCCTTATCTTTTGAAACAAAAAAAAGAGAAGGGAAAGTCATACAACGATAACTAAAACGGAGTAGAATAAATGTCAGGCCTAGTAATAAATGAAAAGGGCAAGTACAAAAGTCCAAAAGAAAGAAGCAATGAATAGTACAAGCAAGCAGTGGCAAGAGATGAAGCAAGCAAGACCCGATAAGAAAAACCTCTAGTGTGTTAGCAGAACGCAAGTATTTATGGCAATAAGTTGAGTACGCGAAGCCATATCCTAAAAGCGATACGTGTTGTGCAGGCAAAATGAACAAAAAAAGCAAGTCTCCCTAGAACCGAGCATGGCAAGCAAGAGAAAGAAAGCAATGTACGCGATGAGGCAAAGCGATACCACCGCATTAAATTTTGAAGGATTGAGCCAAGAAGCAAGTCGAGGAAGATGCAAGGTAACGTCTTAAACCGCTATGAACGAGTTGAGAGTCCTTTATGTTGGAAAGCAATTAAGCTCTAGCTCTAAATGCAGGTTCAGTTCGCGGAACACAATTGGTAAAGAGGCAAGTAAAGCTCACGAAGCAACATACAAAATTCACGAAGCAACATACAAAATTCGCGAAATAAGAAAAATGCACGGCCATAGCAAAAGTTGGTAAAACATGTAAATATAAGAAAATAGTGACCTCCTCATCTCTTGCAAACCCAAGAATAGCAAACTCGTTTTTAGTAGTCCAAACAAGGAAATATAAACCAGTACACATATAACTTCCAACAAGGCAATCCATTACACATGGTTAATTTTTCTTTCTTTCTGTCCGCATACGGGGAAAGAGAAAATTTGCGAACAAAAGAGAAGAGAAAAATGAAGGTGGGGGGGGGGTGAAGAAACAAGAAAACTTGAGAAGTTAAAAGCCCACATGCCGAAGACTGTGTGGGGGAAAACCAGGTGGAGTCGGGGGCACAAGGTAAAGAGACACTAGTCCAGCGTCTCCAAGAGCAACAATCCTCTCCATGTCTTCATTGTTAGTCACCTCGCGCAATCGCCGGGGCTCTTCGTCGAAAGGAAAGTAGAAAGCTCGCCCTACCTGTGGCCAGAATCCATGAAAGGCGAAATCCATGAAAGGCGAAATCCATGAAAGGCTCTGTAGTAATACTGGGTCACTTATCCCATCACTCTCACCTCCCGAGTGCCACCAACATAACGATGGACGGACACAAGTCACCGACCACCCCGGTTGCAAACAATCTGACCATCACGATGAAATTCTAAAACTAGTCGCACCATTTTGTTCCTCAAAAAGAGAGGAAAAACTGAAGAAATTTATAGGCAGCAAAAGTAAGAGGGAGAAGCAATATGAAGAAATCTAATAGCATTAAAAAGAGAGAGAAAAAGCAGAAAAAAAGAAAGTCAAAGCAAAAAAGAAACTGACAAACTGCAAAAAAGCGCTGCAAAAGGGTCTATTTATAGCCCATGGAGTTGTCCAGTCAAGTGTCTAATCAAACGGCAAAAGTAGTAGACATACCCTACGCGATAACATGTACAAAAAAAAGGAAGACACTGTCAAGCACTGGGCTTACACACCAAAAAGCGGCAACAAACTTCTTCAAGGCTTAGGCGGCAGAGCCACGGTACTGGTACCCTCGGGGCGGTCCTTCTTCTTCGAGACATGAGGAGTGGAAGCCGCAGGACGGGCAAGCAAAGGCTCACCTTCGGGAAGAGTGCCAACATCCCAGGCCTCAATAACTCCCTCATGATCACCCTTAACTTCTCCCAGCTTGGGTGCCATATACCCTTTCCGATTCGCATGACGAAGCCCATAATCGCGCGTTGGATCAAACCTGATGCTGTCAACACCATGATACTCGGACATCTGCTTGATCCCAACATAACCACCCATGACGTAAAATGCCCTCGCAAAGAAGTTCACGCGAGCCTTTTGACGATAGCCGACAGCGTATTCATTCATAGCGTCTTGTCTAGCTTTCTCGAGAGACTCTTTGACACCTCTCATTTCTTCTCGAGCATGGGCGAGCTCCGATTCGACTTGCTCCTTGTCCGCAAGGATCTTCTCGCAACTGTCTTGCACAACTCTCAGCTCCTTGCCCTTTGAGATTTGAAGCGACTTGAGCGAACTCACTTCTTTGCGGAGACAAACATTCTCCAGGCTGACTTCTAGCAACCGTCTCCTGCACCTCGAGGGAAGAACATGCCTGCTCCACGACCTCTGAGACCTTGGCAAAGTGGAAATATATATAAAAGGACGAACGGAGTGAAAAAAATCAGAATAATGATGATCAAAAGAAAATCAAGAAGACTAACGAAGTGAAGAAAGCATTGAAGCCTCGATCAACGTTTCTTTAGTTGTCCCCGGAACAGAAGTAACCGTCTTAGCATTAACTAGAGAAAAAGAACCTAGAAGCTCTTTGGAGGGAAGAGCACTAATAGGACAAAAACCTACCCACAAGCATATGTGTTCAGTTATAGCTTTTCAAGTGTCGTTCCCAACGAGGACTATGTAGTATCTTTTGTAAACATAAACTGGTAAGCTAAGTCGTAAGAAAGAAAGATTTGTTTGTCTAATATCTAAGAAAATAAGAAAACAAGAAGTAAGAATTGCAAAAGAGGATTGTAAACAATTAGGGGGAAGATCCTAGGACCAAGGATCCCCACAACAATGTCTTGGTAAACTTACAGATATCTGCCTGAAATTAGTCTGAACTTATCTGAATGTAAGCTATCTAATGTCTCTACTAACTCCTTTCAGACAATAATAGATGTGCCTAAATTATAACTAACAACCGCTGTCGCGCAGATCTAATCAAATCTAGACCCTTTGGGCACTTAGAATCTAGGATCAAACTGGGTTAACATTCGCTGTCGCGCTCCGCTAAGTCCAGGCAAACCTAGGGTTTCTATGATAACTTAGGATTCCACAAGAGTAGTTAGGTTGCTGTCGCACAAATAACACTCAGGTTCAATACCTAGTAATCCGATAAAGTAATCTCCTTTCAGACTCATACCCTATCTGAGTTATCTATTAAGGTTATCTCCTTTCAGACTCAAACCTAATAGAAACCTAATCAACATTCATCAATTGCATTAAGAACTCTAGGATTGAATCAGACAAGGTTCCAGATTTCAATTCAGGCAAATACCATACAAAGGTCTACCAATCCATTGTTGGGATCACCCCAACCCTAGAATTAAGAGATTTAGCAAGACATGCTTGGAGAAACAATTAAAAACATCATTTGAACAATAGAAATCATTCAACTAGATTAGAAGAAGAGAAATACTTGATCAAATCCAGGGAAACAATCTCCAATCTTCAGAAATCTTCAAAGGCACTCCAAAACACAACTAGGGCTAGAGAGTGGCAAAAAGTGACAGAAGAGACCTGCCAAAATAAACCCTAGAAAGTATTTACACTATCCAAAAATAAAAAAGGATAAAAAAATAACATTTCGGGTCCACGGGGAGAGTGGCACGGTTTGTGACAAACCGTGTGGGTTTCGACATAAACCGTGCGGCACATCAGAGAGTATTTTTCTCGGCTCTAGAGGCGCGCACAGTTTACAGCAAGAGGGCACGGTTTGTCACCAACTGTGCCTATTTACAGAACTGCGACACGATTTTGTAATCGTCATAACTTTTGATTCCCTGGTCCAAATGCGCTGAAATTTGGAGGAGTTGTAGTTGACATCGTGGTCTTTAATCTGGCGTGGGAATCACTCAATTCGGAGTTACTTAGCAAAAGTTGTACTTCTTCAAAGACGGGACAGAAAACAGAGATCTCTTGCGCGCCAAGGCGAGTTCTTTGTCGTCATTCATCTTTGTGTTCGATCGTGCACATCTCCTATGACGTCCATGCCTCATAATGCACCTCCTTTGCCCGCTAAAGTACCTGAAAACATGCAAAGACTCGTGTAGACCTCTAAACTAAAGAAATTGATGCAACTAGCTAAAAATGCAAGATAATAAACGTGGAAATGCCTAAACTATAGCCTAAATGCATGTCATAAATATGTATAAAATGGATGTCATCAAGCACGAGGCTGGGTCGCCACAACTAAGTCAAGGACCCGCGAGGTGGACCCAACATCAATGACAGAGTTCCCGCCATCGCCCCCGATATCAGGCTCGACAGGGATCATTTCATCATCATCATCCGCGGGCCTACCCCCGTCGTGTCCAACTGAAGTTGCTCGATTACCCTCATGTTATCCCGTTCCCTCCTGGGGCTGGTCTTCCACCGGAGAAAGGGTCTCCAGGTCGGGTAGTGTTTTCGCAAACTGGAAGAAATTCATCCCTATCACCCAACACACGGGGCTTGTCAGCTGTAAAGAGAGAAATAATGGAGTTAAAAGTTGAAACTCGAAATGACAAGAGCAAGCGCAATCAATCAGTAAGAAAAAATGCAGCGGGAGCCAAAAAGGTCCTTAGCAGGAAACAATTGTTCGAGTAGCCCAACGTCAACCCAAGGTAGGCCCTCACCACCAGGCGGATGGGCCGTGCTAAGTCCCGCCATTTCAAGCTTTGCGGGAGTCACGTGTTTGTCGAAATCCAGAGGATCTTCCCGCTTGAATTTGTCGAGAAGACTCTTCTTCCCGGTCGGTTTTTTCTTTTTCTTCCCAGAAGCTACGTTCGCTGAGAGCTTTCCAGGACGAGGAAGGACCGGCACCCCAGGATCTTGCCTAAGCCTCACCAAGAACCATCGCTCTTTCCATTTCTCCAAACGAGTAGGCTTGCTCACCTTCTGCGTATATATGACTTTTAATGTCCAATAATCTCTTGGCAAGCTACGCGGAGAAAACAAAGTATATATAAGGTCCAGGGTAGGCGTAATGTTCATCTCTCTACACTGAATAAAGAAGTTGGTTAAGCCCCTCCAAGCATTCAGATGAAGTTGAATGGGGCTCACCCCAAGTGTGTTTAAAAATTCCTTGAAAACCGGGATGATAGGAAAATGGAAGCCCGCTTGGAATGCAAGAAGGCTTATAGTTATAAAATTTGGGTACGCGTGAAAAGAAAGACACCCTGTCGTGGGGAGGGCAAGAAAGGTTCCTTCAGGAAATGGGAATTCGCTGGCGATCCATCGAAGATCCGTCTTTGCTAAACATGATTCTGCTCCGCCCTGCTCCCTATAGTGACTCTCTCCAGTAAAGGGAAGCCTCTTCACAGCTTTCTTTAAAATAAAGGGCTTAAGCTTGCTGGGCAAAATCGGCGAAGGATCTCTTCGCGGAGAAGGAGTATCCTTCCGCGGAGATGAAACTTTGTTCATGTTGTCCGATGAGGCCTCTACCTTGCTCTCCGTAGATGCTTCGTTGTCTCTTTCCTCTGGAGGATCAATAGGGTGTTTCTCGTGCCGACACTTGGAACGTTTTTCTCTGTCCAAAGCCAGAGAGGGACCGCCTGACGGCTTTGTGTCACTCATAATGGTGGTCCGTTTGCTCATCTGGCAATTTCTCTATTTCAGAGAGGAAAAAATGCAAAGTAACATCCTAAAACCTGCGAACAAAACAAGGGGAAGCGATGAAGTCAGATATCGGTTGCAGACGAAACCCTAAAAAGTTATTGAGCGCCCATCCGCTCAAGTGTTAACAGGAACGCTGATTCTAGATGTCGAAAGAGGAACATTCGTATTCGAACGACAAGAGAAGAAAAAATGAGTTTTGGAAGTGGAATTAAAGGCGACGAGTAATACCTGAACGATAAAAGTCGCTCGATAGCACCAGAAATCCGAGAAAAACATGCTCCAATAGGGTTAAGAAGAAACGAAGTAAGTCCATAATACAGAGGAAGTATAAGAAGGATAATGACGAAGAGAAGAGAGAAATTTACCTTGGGGTGGAAGAATGGCTGCTCTTTGAGAAGACGGGACAAAGGCCGAAAGAAAACGAGGAAGACGGCATCTGAACCATCCCCAATTTATAAAAAAAATGGGAGAAGTCGAAGCGTCGCAAAAAAAAATTGGAAAAAGGGCGCTAGTAGCTACAAAAGTTTGAATCTACCCCAAAATTTGAAAGGTCACGGTTATTAAGAGACGTAGATCTCCGCGTAGTAAAAGAAACCAAGTCTTCACTTCGTAGTCACCCGAAGCGAAGGACTTGGGGGGCTGGCTGTGGGGTCACGATTTCCCTCGCGTAGCGTCGCCCTCTTCCCCTCTCCATGGGACGTCATCTCATTCTCCTTCGCGAAGGAGCGAAGTAGGTCTCTGACGCATCTTGGGCCGGCCCATGAAGGCCCAGTAAAAAATTGGACTTTTTGGAGTATAAATACGTACCAAAAAGGAAAGAAGGGGATCTTTTTTCCCATCTTTCTTCCTTTCACCAATCCCAAAGAAACCCTAAAGAGGCAAGAAGAATGACGGCGGTGGTGAATTCCGAATTTCAGATTTGTTGAGCTCTCGTTTTTCGACCCTTTCGACCCTTTTACTGTTCCGTTCGTATTGAATGTTTTCCCCCTTTCTTTGTCATCTCTTTTCTGTTGGATTTTTTCACTGATCCGGTAATTGACTTGGGCGTCAGAGAGTTTTCTCCCCGAAACCTACTTTCCGGGATCGTTTCAGGTGAAGTCGTCGGAGGAAAGGCCGAAACAGCCAAGAAAAAGATCGGTGTAATAATCTTCCATCGCGTCCAGAATCTGAGTCGTCCGTGAACCTCCTAGGTGAAAGGGGGTTGGGAGAAGATCCACCCGAAGCGATCTGAAGTGCTAACCAGATCGCCATCCGCAAATTCGGGATTCTGCACTAGAAGCTTCTTGTTTACAATAAACCCATAAAGCTAGCTTTGTCATCAATCAATCAAACAATTAATTAATAATCTTAATTATATACTTTGTATAGACTAACACGTCTTCTCACGATTAACACAAATTACAAGGACTTTTTCATGATCAGTTAATATCATGTAAACTTAATTTACATGTATGAATTGATCGAGATCATGATTTTGCCAATAAACAGCTGTATGTTCACCTAAAATTCGACATATTCATACCAAATGCATCACACATACTCTTTGCACCTGGCGTACGTTAAAATGCATATACATCTTGATCCTCGGATGAAGATGATTGAGCATATTACTCCAATATTAAGATAAATGAATGGGATTATAAGTATTTACAGAGATGTAAATCATACTCTCTCCGTTAAACTTTGATTGTCTTTTAAGCAATTTACACACATATTAAGAAAACTTTACTTTTTAAAAATACACTTATTTAATTGCATTGAAAATTAGATTAAGCATTAAATAATATGTATTCGAGAAAGAAAGAGTAAAAGTGAATCAATAAATATAAGGGGAAAATATGATAACTTGGTGCAAATTATCTAGAAGTACAAATAAACTTGAACAAGTTTTTGAGTTTAAAAGGACAATTCTTGTTGAACGGAGGGAGTAATTAATTAGAAACTTAAATCATATGTCTTTTTCAATAAAATGGCCGGTAATTCACTCATGAGGACAATAATTTACAGAGTGCGGTTCCGGTGCAGAGCACTCTTCCCGTGCGGACATGCACTATAGGGCCTTATTTGTGCACTTTTGCAAAAAAATTGAAAAATGCTTGGAAAAAAATTTGAAAAAGATTTTTTTTTTTTTTGAAAAAGTGCACAAATAAGACGTTAAAGTGCACAAATAAGGCCCTAAAGTGCATGCTCCGCACATCCGCACGGAAAGAGTGCTCCACATATGATCCAAACTCATAATTTACATTCTTGTGTATATACAGAAACACCTTGTAAGTTGTACCATTGTATATTGTTTCATAAAAAGTTAATACATTAAACTATCTCATCACAAAACAAAATATATTGACTATTTCTTTCTCTCTTTCTTGTATTTAGTAGAAATAGTACTTCTCATCCTATCTTTTTTTCGATAAAAAAACTTCTCATCCTATCTTTTTTTTTATAATTAAAAAACTTTTCATGCATCCTATCTATAACATATATCTCAGTATTTGAAGAATTATAGCGGAAGGTGAATCTGAGCAATCACCATTAAAGACGAGCTAAAACTTGGACAAGAAGAAAAACATGAAAGGAGAGAGCATAGAGTTTGTTATCTGACTTTCTGTTTTGGATAAAGTGAAAATGGTTACAGAGAGTTGGTTATAAAGGAGAAAAGTAACAAGTTGCCTCTCCTATCTATGTATAGTGCCACATGGCAACCTATCTAGTCTAACATCTCGTCTCGATGGAGCAGGATCAATCATGTCCATCTTGGAGAAAAGTGTTTGTAACCTTACACCCGGATGTGACTTAGTAGGGAAATCTGCCAACTGAACATGTGTTGGAACATGAGAATCAGAAATCAACCCTTCAAGAAGTTTTTCACTTGCATAATGACAGTCATGTTCTATATGCTTCGTACGCTCATGGAACATAGGATTCCAAGCAATGTACACAACAGCCTGGTTGTCACATTTAACTGGGATAGGAGTAATGTTATCAACCTCTAATTCTGCCAATAGCCTACTCAACCAGGCCAATTCTACACAAACTTTCCTCAAGGAGCGATACTTTGCTTCTACAGAGGATAGAGACACACTCTACTGCTTTTTTGACTTCCAAGAAATCAAAGAGCCACCAAAGGAAACCAAATAGCCACTTACCGAACATCGGCTATATGGACAAGTTGCCCAATCGGCATCACAGTAAGCCACCAACCGAGTATCTGGATTGTTGTTAAGCAAAAGTGCCTTGTGTTGTGTGCCTCTGACATAGGAAAGAACATGGAGTGCTGCATCCAAATGGGGTTGCCTGGGAGATTGGTTGAACTGACTTAGAAACTGGATAGAATAAGCAAGATCATGCCTTGTGTTAACAAGGAAATTCAACTTCCAGATGAGTCTTTTATACACCAAAGGTTCCTGCAGAACATCACTAGAATTTGGCAACAACTTGAGACGTGTGTCAAGAGGACTAACTACATTATGTGAATGATCAAGAGGAAAATCATGGAGCAACTCAGTGATAAACCTATTTTAATACATCAGCAAACCCTGATCAACTGTGATGAATTCAATCCCCAAAAATAAATGTAAATTTCCTAGATCATTGATCTTAAATTTCTCATCCAAGAAGGCTTTGGCTGGGCAATTTCAATCAAATCTCCTTTTGTAAGGAGTATGTCATCCACAAATACGTAGCACCCACCTTTTTGTAAAACAATGAATAATCATTAAGGGGTTGTAAATACCCTTTAGATTTAAATGCACAGGATAACTTGGCATATCATTGTCGAGATGCTTTTTTTACTCCATATAAGGATTTCTTGACAAGCAGAGCTTCGCTCGACTCTCAACCATCATTCCTGGGGGCACTTTCATGTAGACCACTTCATCAAGATCCCCATGTAAAAAGGCTTTGTTCACATCCAACTGAAACACTTGCCATTTCTTCTTCAAAGCAACTGAAATCGAGATCTAACTTTGGTCATTTTTATAACTAGAGAAACAATTTCATTGTAATCAACCTCCTCTTGTTGTGTAAATCCTCTCACTACAAGCCGAGCCTTGTACCTTTCCACTGATCCATATGCCTTTCTCTTCACCTTATAAACCCACTTACACCTTATGGCTTTCTTCCCTTTAAGAAGAGGAACAACTGTCCATGTGTGATTCAAGTCTAAGGCCTTGAATTCATCCTGCATAGCTATTTGCCAAACAGAAAATTGACAAGCTTGATTATAGGAGACATGCTCATGTTCTGGTCGTGTATCAGGTGAGAAATCTGACGAGGTGTTGCCACACAAGAAGTCTGAAGAATTATAGCGGAAGATGAATTTGAGCAATCGCCATTAGAGACGAGCTAAAGCTTGAAGAAGAAGAAAAGCGTGAAAGGAGAGAGCGGGAGAGTTTGTTATCTGACTTTTTGTTTTGGATAAAGTGAAAATGGTTATAGAGAGTTGGTTATAAAGGAGAAAAGCAACAAGCTGCCTCCCCTATCTATGTATAGAGTAACGTGACAACCTATCTAGTTTAACAATATCTCACAGGACTTGTAACATGATAAACTATCCAGATATTCCGTATTCATCAACTTGTATATATTTAAGTTATGGTTAAAACTTAAGACTCAGAATATTAAAGTATCATATACATGCTTCTTTTTGACACAATTAATATATTTTTTTGATATATGACATAATTAATATCTTATACAGTGTAATCAATGTTTTTATCAATAATATATAGTATATTAAGGATTATACTGCAAATGAAATCTATGTGACGGTTCTGAATAAGAACTCGCATTTATTTGATAAACGTATACTCCGTATCATATATCTTATATACATAAATACTTAAATACATGTCAATAATAATTGCTCGATCACCCAGGTTAGCAAATCCAATCTTATTGATATATATTTTTTTTAATATCACCCATTTAAATTAACTTGAGGTAGATGACATATGTAGTGTACTAGTGTTGGGTAGGCCATCCTAACGGCTATAATCTGACAGGTCTACCTTAGATATTCCTTTTCTACATTATCAGGCCAAAAGACAAACAAAAAGAAAGAAAAAACTCCAGCAGCACAATGAGATTGTTTTCCGCACCAAAAAACGGAAAATAATAAAAAAAATCTTGGGCAAAAAAAAAAAAACTTGGGACAATCGGATTTTTTTAACAACCCGGGTCATGGCAGATTTATAAAAAAAAACAAAAAAAAAATCCTATCCACATTGCGCCCAAAAAAAGAAACCTTAAGCACTACTATGTAGTGCCCATGCTTGTTTTAAATCAACAAATTTATTTCATATTTAAAATAAATTTACTACATACTCATCACATTGTATATATCCTGCTAATTTATATGAGTTGGAAATTCAAATACCTAGTAGATTTGTACACTTGTGTGCATTTGACTATAGTAATAGACGTTTTCAAGTAAGCAGAGTTACATGACAATAAATTCGTTTGTATCATGAGGTTTTAATATACTTTTATTCATCTAAAATTCATGTACGTTTCTCCACCAATTCGTTTGCTATTAACTGTTTGTTATTATTATTCTCGGAAATCAAATATAACTATGGTTATATACAATTTGGTTATATCTTATGGTTATATCCTATAGTTATATAATACGGTTATATTCTATAGTTATATACTATGGTTATATCCAGGGACGGACGCAGGAATTTAATACAGTGGGGGCGAAAATAAACTAATATATATAATCTAAATACTAAATATCATATTAATTTTTTTTACTTGTAATCGATTTGTCACGTTCTGAAATCTCACAATAATATCTTCAATCTCAATAAATGTCACTAATCTTTCTCAATATACGTTTTAGTTTCTTAACTAACAACTTGATTAGAGAGTCGTAATAAACACAAAACATAGAGAATGAACACAAACTAAATTCTAATGGTATAAAACATTTAAAAAAATTATTTGCAATGCATTATAAAATAAACAAAGTCTTGAAACTGTTAGAAAAATAATGTTTTTTGTCATAAAAAATTATATGAAAGGTATATTTTGTTTCAAACAAATTTCTTTTATTTCTAATCTTTATAAGACATAATACACTGTTCATGAAATAATTGGCCTAATAAAAAATCAACCTCTATATATTAAATTCTTCCAATACTAATTTTATTAGACTTTTTTTATATTATTATATTTTAAAAAAATATCAGTAGGGCCCAGTGGGGGCAACAGCCCCCTCTGGGCCCCATGTATGTCTGTCATTTGTTATATCTTATATTTATATTCTATAATTATATACTATGGTTATATCCTATAGTTACATACTATGATTATATCTTATAGTTATATCCAATTTGGTTATATCATATCGTTATATCCTATAGTTATTAACTATGGTTATATCCTATATTATATTCTATAGTTATATACTATGGTTATATCCTATATTATATACTATGATTATATCTTATAGTTATATCCAATTTGGTTATATCTTATCGTTATATCCTATAGTTATATACTACATCATAGTTATATACTACGATTATATCTTATAGTTATATCATATCGTTATATACTATGGTTATATCCTATATTATATTCTATAGTTATATACTATGGTTATATCATATAGTTATAGACTATGATTATATCTTATAGTTATATCCAATTTGGTTATATCATATCGTTATATCCTATAGTTATATACTATGGTTATATCTTATATTTATATTCTATAGTTGTATACTATGGTTATATCATATAGTTATATACTATGATTATATCTTATAGTTATATCCAATTTGGTTATATCATATCGTTATATCCTATAATTTTATATTACTCCCTCCGATTTTTTTAATTGTCATTGGAGGAAGTAGCACACCGATTAAGGAGAGTTTTAATGTCCCTCTAATCTCACAATTAAATAAAAAATTCTGGAGTAATTAATTGTGTACGGTAATTTCAAACTTTGGAAAATGGTCTTGTGCATGTATTGTACGGGGAGTGATACGTTTACCCTTGGGGTAGCCTACCCTCAATTAACATTTACTTTTTGCATAAATAAAAGTAAAATCTTGTTAAAGTAAAATCTTATTTGTAAGTAATTAATTTCTTGCTACAGTTTTCAAAACGAAATCCTACTCATACTTAGATTAATCAAATAGTAACTCTAAATTATTTCCCTTAATTTCCATAAATGACTTCATTTCATAAATTCGTTTTTTTCTCCTCTTTTTAGCTTACATTTTTTTTCAAAGAAAATTGTGCTCAATATATCAAAGTTGTGGATGGAGTTTTCAAGTTGTGTCCGAATTTTCATGAATGGTGGTCAAATTTTTGTGGTTCATATTGTGAATGTTCAAATATTTTAATTACTGGTATTTGATTTCTTATTTTTCTTTCATAACTTTGCTTCTCGATTATGCTATAATTACTTGATTTTTTTCGTTCTTGATTAAATTGAAGATGTAATGTACCATACAAAAAGTAAAGGTTGTTATTTTATTTAAAGGTGTTGCAAATACAATCTCACATTTTATGTATTTCGTTTATTTTCAAAGATAATTTCAAATTTATCATTGGAAAAGACGAAAAACACATGTGACTAAAAATGGGTCTGTCGGGAGAGACAAAAAATCGTGTGAAAATATGCCCAATTTGGCCGGAAGTGAAAAGTTTACAATGAGAATAATCGAGGAGCGCAAAGTGAGAGGATGAAGAAAAGAGTTTCAGATGAGAATAATCACGGTAGTTTCTTCAAAATGTAGAAAGTGATTGGTTTTCATTAAAAAGTGATTGGTTAATGACAAGGATACAAAATTTAATCGTTAAATCTGAGAAAACAAATCATTGAGATTGAATGTTATGTTATAATAGAAAGGATTAAATACTTAAATATTTGAAAATGTAACCGTTAGATATTAAGTTGTACTCCTTACTAAACTAATGCCTATGATTTTAGATAGTGATATAGTTTAAGTAATGTAAAGTCAAGTAGATTATGATTTTCAATATGCGAATTATAAAGATTAACTTAGAGATTCTATATATCACCTTAGAATGATGTAAGATCATTTTTATACACATGAATAAAAATAATTTTATTACTAATTATTAATACATATGTAATATACCTCATAAAATATTCTCACATTCACATAAAAAGTTTCATTCACATTTAGTTAACTTACTCTTACTCTATATCTATAATCTATATCTATGATAAACATAAAAGGTAGAGTTTTGAAAAAATGAATATCTCATTTTATTTTCCTTCAAATTAAACTATTTTGGTTAGTATTTTTGAATAGGGATGTCCAGTTTTTTACTAGATCATAAATCCGGACTGAACCGTAAATTACGTCTGATGTAGACCGTGTATGTAACGGTCCAATCCATAGTCCAAAATTTTTCTAGTTTACGAGTTACGCTCCGGTGTAGTCCAAGATCGTAAATTTACTGTGCAGACCGTAATGAACAGTAATAAAATATATTATAATATATATAACTCATCTAACCTTAATTTTATGATATAATTTCATTGTTACGGTCCAATCACAGTCCAATCTAAATTAGGATCGTAAATAAGCCATTATATGACCGATCTTATCTCAAAATTTTAAAAAATATTAGAAATTAGAAAAACAATCTATTACAATCCGAGACCAGACCAGACTGTATCGGTCCAATCCGTTCCACAATCTAGGTCTTCAAATAATTATGATTCACTGATCTAGACCGGACTGTAAACTGATCAAATCTGAACCGTTTGAACATTCCTACTTTTGGATGATAAATCTATATGTTAGGAAAATTTGATACACATATTTGATTGACATGGCTAGTTAAATTCCTAAAAGTATGGCATTCTTGCTTCAATAAAAAGAAATTAGAATGACATATTTTTTTACAATTTTAAAATTATTCGTATATAAGTTTAAGTATTAGGAATTAAGTTTGTCAAATTTTTAACTACATAACTGTTGACGTTATCTTTTGACTAACAAATAAAATAAGTAGCATGAATTAATAAATTCTAATTCAAGAAAATTATCTATTCGCTTTACTTTCGTTTGTTTGTGGAAAAATAATCAAATTCATTTACGTTTATTTTTTTTATGATTGATTCTACTAATTTTGGCAGCTTTCCTAGTTTTTACTATTTTTGCTTTGAACTCCCCAATTTTTACTATGATCGCTTTGTTTTTTTAAAAAGTGTTACATTCCATTAACCTTGAAGGTTTACTTTGTACTCCAATAAGTAATGTTTTTTTTTCTAGTGTGTGTCTATAGACACACTCTAAAAATTCAATTTTTAACAATAATTTTTTAAGTCATTAGTTTATTTTTTTTGCTAAGGGTTTACGCATTTTCTTTTAGCAAATATTTTAAAGATAATTTTCTATTTTAACTTGTTAACATGTGTCCATGGACACACATTAGAAAAATCGATAAGTAATTGCTATAGGTTCATTCAGTCCAATAGTGTATAGCTTGTATAAATTAAAGATATTGATTATCAAAAACCCATTTTAGCTAAATAGTAAAAACAGAAAAAATTGAATGCAAAAATTCAAATATTCTTCTTTTATATTAATGGAAGATAAATATAAAATGTAAAATAATGTGTTAAATATGATATGATACAAATCGGCTTTACTTATTAATTTGATAAGGAAAACTTCATAGATTTTTTTAAGGAATATTATATAGATTTTTTTTGATGGAATATTATATAGAAATTAAGTAAACTATAAATTTGATAAATTTGTTTTTTGAACTTATTAAACTATAGAACCTAAACGTAATTAGTTATACAATATTTAACTGTATAAAAATAATAAGCCCAAGCCCAAAAATATTACTCCATCCCCATCCAAAACATAACTAAATTAAAAACTAATATACGTAAAAGCTGATAAATTGCTCCATCCCAATCCAAATAAGAATAGAGGAATAATTTGGTCTGTTCAATTTCGCGGGCAAATAAAGTGGGAGTATTGATTTAAAGTTAAATTAGTACATTTAATGCCAAATATCGAAGGGTAGACTACCCTGAGGGTAAGTAAAACATTTTCCGTATTGTACCCATTCAACTTCAATCACTTTAAACAAAGGCCAATAGAAAAGATACTATATTTAAGAAGGCAATTAATTTGGAATAAAGAGCGTCCTAAAGTTAGTACTTCTGTGGATATTGGGGAAATCAAGTACTGTGAAGATGTCTTGAACGTCAATTAAAACAGATCAAAAAAATGATGCTTAAATGACACATAAAACCGATCGGAGGGAGTATGATTATATCACTAGGTTATATTATATAGTTATATATGATGGTTATATCCTATATTATTATCTATAGTTATATACTATGGTAATATCATATATTATATAGTTATATACTATGGTTATATACTATGATAAAGATCATAAATCCTAAACTCTATATCCTAAAAAAACCCAAAAAATCCCCACACAACCCTTTGGGCGCAACTAGGTTGTGTCCAGAACTTTGGGCACAACTAGGTTGCGCCCAAGGGGTTTCTAGTATTTTTTTAGGGTTTAGGGTTAGGTTTTAGGGTTTAGGGTTTGTGGTTTAGGGTTTAGGGTTTTCATACTATGATTATATCGTATGGTTATATTCTATAGTTATATCCTATATTACATTCTATAGTTATATCCTGTAATGATAGTATATATATTTCTCCTCCAGCCACCATCATACCTTTCAAGGTCCGAAACAATTTAGCAAAATATTCGGTCAATATATAGATATTAGAAGTTATTTTTCCAACTTCAACTTGAAAATTTTAAACTTTGTACTGCACACATTCCTTTGGGTGCAACCTAATTGCGCCCAAGGGGTTTCTAGTGCTTTTAGGATTTATGGTTAGGTTTTGGGGTTTAGGGTTTGGGATTTTGGGTTTTCGTCCATTCGAATACAAAGTCTAACATTGATTACTTGATTTGAGATTAGGGAGAAAACCGCGATAAAATAGAGTTTAATCCATAAAATAATTCTATTTTTCAGTCCGTGTTCCTCCAAATAGTTGAATATACTATGATTATATCATATAGTTATATACTATGGTTATATCCTATAGTTATATACTATAGTTATATCCAATTTGGTTATAACATATCGTTATATCCTATAATTATATACTTTGATTATATCTTATGGTTATATCCTATATTATGTTCTATAGTTTTATACTATGGTTATATCATATAATGATATACTATGATTATATCTTATGGTTATATTCCATAGTTATATACTATGGTTATATTTTATAGTTATATACTATGGTTATATCATATAGTTATATACTATGATTATATCTTATAGTCATATCCAATTTGATTATATCCTTATAGTTATATCCAATTTGGTTATTACTATAGAATATAACCAAATTGGATATAACTATAAGATATAATCATAGTATATAACTATATGATATAACCATAGTATATAACTATAGTTATATACTATGATTATATCCTTATAGTTATATCCAATTTGGTTATTACTATAGAATATAACCAAATTGGATATAACTATAAGATATAATCATAGTATATAACTATATGATATAACCATAGTATATAACTATAGGATATAACCATAAGATATAACCAAATTGGATATAACTATAAGATATAATCATAGTATATAACAATAGGATATAACCATAGTTATATGTGATTTTCGAGAATAATAATAACAAACAGTTAATTTCAAACGAATTGGTGGTAAAACACACATGAATTTTAGATGAATAAAAGTATATTGAAACCTCATGATACAAATGAATTTATAGCCATGTAACCCTGATTACTTAAAAGCGTCTATTACTATAGTCAAATGCACACAAGTATACAATTAATCTACTAGGTATTTGAATTTTCAAATCATATAAAATAACAGGATAGATACAATGCGATGAATATGTAGTAAATTTATCTTAATATGAAATAAATTTGTTGATTTAAATAGAAATCTTCAAGTTTTTTCTTTTCTTTTTTCTTTTCTTTTCTTTTTTCTTCTGGTTTTTCTTGCGCCCAGAAAAACCAGAAATAAAAATATTCACCCGGACCTTGGGCACAACCTAGTTGCGTCCAAGATTTTTTTTTCTTGGTTGCGCCCAAAATGCGGTGCGGGGATGAATTTTTGCGGTGCGAAGATTCTCCCCGAATTGTAAAAAGCGATCAATATTTTTTTATCTAAGGTAAGAATTCAATGTATCGTTCAATTTTAGTAGATTGAGAGGCCGAATACAACGGTAGCCGGTCAAACCGGAGAAACTATTTGTACATACTAATTTCTTATAGATATGGTCAGGTGGTAATGTAAATTAATTATATTATTTTTGAAATTAATTTAATGACTGATCATATTGCAAATCTTAACCACACATTTTCACTTAAAAGTTATTCTGATTAATTCAGAATTTATAGTCAATTCTTATTCGAAAGGATGTTATAAATTAATTTTAAATAAATTTTGACACCAATATAATTTTTAACTTATAAGAAAAATATGGTTATAGGAAAAATATGGTCAGGTAACGTTGCAAAAAAGATGTAATTATAATCCAAAACAATATTACTTCAAATATTAATCTCTGACGTAGGTTTTAGTCTTTTACTGATCAATTTCCAAATATTTGTGTCTCAACTCAGGGCAACAGTGAGGGCCACTTACTTCAATTCTTCCAACTCAGAGAAGTTAAAAGCCCACATGCCGAAGACTGTGTGGGGGAAAACCAGGTGGAGTCGGGGGCATAAGGTAAAGAGCCACTGGTCCAGCGTCTCCAAGAGCAACAATCCTCTCCATGTCTTCATTGCTAGTCACCTCGCGCAATCGACGGGGCTCTTCGTCGAAAGGAAAGTAGAAAGCGCGCCCTACCTGTGGCCAGAATCCATGAAAGGTGAAAGCCATAAAGGCTCCGTAGTCATACTGGGTCACTTCTCCCATCACTCTCACCTCCCGAGTGCCACCAACATAACGATGGACGGACACAAGTCGCCGATCACCCCGGTTGCAAACAATCTGACCATCACGATGAAATTCTAAAACTAGTCGCACCATTTTGTTCCTCAAAAAGAGAGGAAAAACTGAAGAAATTTATAGGCAGCAAAAGTAAGAGGGAGAAGCAATATGAAGAAATCTAATAGCATTAAAAAGAGAGAGAAAAAGCAGAAAAAAAGAAAGTCAAAGTCAAAGCAAAAAAGAAACTGACAAACTGCAAAAAAAGCGCTGCAAAAGGTTCTATTTATAGCCCATGGAGTTGTCCAGTCAAGTGTCTAATCAAACGGAAAAAGTAGTAGACATACCCTACGCGATAACATGTACAAAAAAAAGAAAGACACTGTCAAACACTGGGCTTACACACCAAAAAGCGGCAACACACTTCTTCAAGGCTTAGGCGGCAGAGCCACGGTACTGGTACCCTCGGGGCGGTCCTTCTTCTTCGAGACAGGAGGAGTGGAAGCCGCAGGACGGGCAAGCAAAGGCTCACCTTCGGGAAGAGTGCCAACATCCCAGGCCTCAATAACTCCCTCATGATCACCCTTAACTTCTCCCAACTTGGGTGCCATATACCCTTTCCGATTCGCATGACGAAGCCCATAATCGCGCGTTGGATCAAACCTGATGCTGTCAACACCATGATACTCGGACATCTGCTTGATCCCAACATAACCACCCATGATGTAAAATGCCCTCGCAAAGAAGTTCACGCGAGCCTTTTGACGATAGCCGACAGCGTATTCATTCATAGCGTCTTGTCTAGCTTTCTCGAGAGACTCTTTGACACCTCTCATTTCTTCTCGAGCACGGGCGAGCTCCGATTCGACTTGCTCCTTGTCCGCAAGGATCTTCTCGCAACTGTCTTGCACAACTCTCAGCTCCTTGCCCTTTGAGATTTGAAGCGACTTGAGCGAACTCACTTCTTCGCGGAGACAAACATTCTCCAGGCTGACATCTAGAAACCGTCTCCTGCACCTCGAGGGAAGCACATGCCTGCTCCACGACCTCTGAGACCTTGGCAAAGTGGAAATATATATAAAAGGACAAACGGAGTGAAAAAAATCAGAATAATGATGATCAAAAGAAAGTCAAGAAGACTAACGGAGTGAAGAAAGCATTGAAGCCTCGATCAACGTTTCTTTAGTAGTCCCCGAAACAGAAGTAACCATCTTAGCATTAACTAGAGAAAAAGAACCTAGAAGCTCTTTGGAGGTAAGAACACTGATAGGACAAAAACCTACCCACAAGCGTATGTGTTCAGTTGTAGCTTTTCAAGTGTCGTTCCCAACGAGGACTATGTAGTATCTTTTGTAAACATAAACTGGTAAGCTAAGTCGTAAGAAAGAAAGATTTGTTTGTCTAATATCTAAGAAAATAAGTAAACAAGAAGTAAGAATTGCAAAAGAGGATTGTAAACAATTAGGGGGAAGATCCTAGGACCAGGGATCCCCACAAAAATGTCTTGGTAAACTTACAGATATCTGCCTGAAATTAGTCTGAACTTATCTGAAGGTAAGCTATCTAATGTCTCTACTAACTCCTTTCAGACGATAATAGATGTGCCTAAACTATAACTAACAACCGCTATCGCGCAGATATAATCAAATCTAGACCCTTTGGGCACTTAGAATCTAGGATCAAACTGGGTTAACATTCGCTGTCGCGCTCCGCTAAGTCCAGGCAGACCTAGGGTTTCTATGATAGCTTAGGATTCCACAAGAGTAGTTAGGTTGCTGTCGCACAAATAACACTCAGGTTCAATACCTAGTAATCTGATAAAGTAATCTCCTTTCAGACTCATACCCTATCTGAGTTATCTATTAAGGTTATCTCCTTTCAGACTCAAACCTAATAGAAACCTAATCAACATTCATCAATTGCATTAAGAACTCTAGGATTGAATCAAACAAGGTTCCAGATTTCAATTCAGGCAAATACCATACAAAGGTCTACCAATCCATTGTTGGGATCACCCCAACCCTAGAATTAAGAGATTTAGCCAGACATGCTTGGAGAAACAATTAAAAACATCATTTGGACAATAGAAATCATTCAACTAGATTAGAAGAAGAGAAATACTTGATCAAATCCAGGGAAACAATCTCCTATATTACATTCTATAGTTATATCCTGTAATGATAGTATATATATTTCTCCTCCAACCACCATCATACCTTTCAAGGTCCGAAACAATTTAGCAAAATATTCGGTCAATATATAGATATTAGAAGTTATTTTTCCAACTTCAACTTGAAAGTTTTAAACTTTGTACTGCAATGATAAAGACCCTAAACCCTAAAAAACCCTAAAACAATCCCCCACACATTCCTTTGGATGCAACCTAATTGCGCCCAAGGGGTTTCTAGTATTTTTAGGGTTTATGGTTAGGTTTTGGGGTTTAGGGTTTGGGATTTTGGGTTTTCGTCCATTCGAATACAAAGTCTAACATTGATTACTTGATTTGAGATTAGGGAGAAAACCGCGATAAAATAGAGTTTAATCCATAAAATAATTCTATTTTTTTGTCCGTGTTCCTCCAAATAGTTGAATATACTATGATTATATCCTATAGTTATATAATATGGTTATATCCTATAGTTATATACTATGGTTATATCCTATAGTTATATACTATAGTTATATCCAATTTGGTTATAACATATCGTTATATCCTATAATTATATACTTTGATTATATCTTATGGTTATATTCTATAGTTATATACTATGGTTATATCCTATATTATGTTATATAGTTTTATACTATGGTTATATCATATAATGATAAACTATGATTATATCTTATGGTTATATTCCATAGTTATATACTATGGTTATATCCTATAGTTATATACTATGGTTATATCATATAGTTATATACTATGATTATATCTTATAGTTATATCCAATTTGGTTATATTCTATAGTAATAACCAAATTGGATATAACTATAAGGATATAATCAAATTGGATATAACTATAAGATATAATCATAGTATATAAATATATGATATAACCATAGTATATAACTATAAAATATAACCATAAGATATAACCATATTGGATATAACTATAAGATATAATCATAGTATATAACAATAGGATATAACCATAGTTATATGTGATTTTCGAGAATATTAATAACAAACATTTAATTTCAAACGAATTGGTGGTAAAACACACATGAATTTTAGATGAATAAAAGTATATTGAAATCTCATGATACAAACGAATTTATAGTCATGTAACCCTGATTACTTAAAAGCGTCTATTACTATAGTCAAATGCACACAAGTATACAATTAATCTACTAGGTATTTGAATTTTCAAATCATATAAAATAACATGATAGATACAATGCGATGAATATGTAGTAAATTTATCTTAATATGAAATAAATTTGTTGATTTAAATAGAAATCTTCAAGTTTTTTCTTTTCTTTTTTCTTTTCTTTTCTTTTCTTTTTTCTTCTGGTTTTTCTTGCGCCCAGAAAAACTAGAAATAAAAAAATTCACCCGAACCTTGGGCGCAACCTCGTTGCGTCCAAGTTTTTTTTTTCTTGGTTGCGCCCAAAATACGGTGCGGGGATGAATTTTTGCGGTGCGAAGATTCTCCCCGAATTGTAAAAAGCAATCAATATTTTTTTATATAAGGTAAGAATTCGATGTATCATTCAATTTTAGTAGATTGAGAGGCCGAATACAACGGTAGCCGGTCAAACCGGAGAAACTATTTGTACGTACTAATTGCTTATAGATATGGTCAGGTGGTAATGTAAATTAATTATATTATTTTTGAAATTAATTTAATGACTGATCATATTGCAAATCTTAACCACACATTTTTCACTTAAAAGTTATTCTGATTAATTCAGAATTTATAGTCAATTCTTATTCGAAAGGATGTTATAAATTAATTTTAAATAAATTTTGACACCAATATAATTTTTAACTTATAAGAAAAATATGGTTATAGGAAAAATATGGTCAGGTAACGTTGCAAAAAAGATGTAATTATAATCCAAAACAATATTACTTCAAATATTAATCTCTGACGTAGGTTTTAGTCTTTTACTGATCAGTTTCCAAATATTTGTGTCTCAACTCAGGGCAACAGTGAGGGCCACTTACTTCAATTCTTCCACTTTAATTATATTTGTACTAATCATTCACAAGTTAACTTTGAAGATATAAACATTTTGAGATACACTGTGTATGGATAACCTCTGTTTTAATGATTTGGATATGTCTTCTTGTAGGATCGTACGTTGTTAGTTATCGAGGGAACTGAAAGTTCAGTTCCCTAAGCAGCGGAATAAGTAAATACGAACAGATTCAAGACAAGTTCCTTAGAGTGGGAACCTTTGATAACCAACTAGTTATCCAGGATAAAACCCACTACTCCTTTTGCAAGATGATTTCAAAGTCTACTTCTTGTATTAATATTTCGGTTACAATCAACTAGAATAGAACACACAGATTAAAGTCTTAGACACACTAAAGACTCTCTACCTAGTTCAACCTAACCAAGTAACAAGCAAGTGACTTACTTCGTTCTTCTTCTAAGAACACAACACAATTCTTCTTCTACACTTTAGAAAGCTGCTTTTCGTTAATGCGTGTTTTTTTTGAGAGAGGTTTGACCGCTTTACTTATATGATTTAGTTAATGAGATAGTGAATCTTCAATAACCGAATCATATAAATAAAATAATCAAAAGAAATCTTTAAAGATAACATTTGTTACCAAATATTATCTTTACCGATTTTTTACAACTTTGTTTCCATGAGAGATAATCTTTTACGCTCCTATTATATATGGAAACCGGATAGAATCTTCATCTCTCTCTCTAGCTAAGATCTACCCTAAAACAGCTCACCGCCGCCTTCACATAATTCTTCAAGTGTTTCTGGCGTCGACTAGCTTGGGTTCCTTTCGCTAGTTCCCAAGTCTGGCGATAGCGTCTCTGTTCCTTGTTTTCCGAGTTCTAAGTTCCCTGTTTATCACACTAATAGAAACATTAATAGCAAAGATGTTTGTCATTATCAAAACTAGGAAAACTGAGAAAGAGAACTATAGTAGGGAACTGAAATTTCCAAAAGTTCACTTCCTAACACTTCTAATTTGTAAGTTTGTAAGAATATCCTCTGTTTACTTATTATAAAAAAAAACATTTTGAGATACAAAGAATTGGAGACGAAGACTTTCTGATATTGGAACCTGTTAGCTTGCAACTAAGTGCATACAATAGATAATTTTATATTTGTTGCAATTAACTTTCACTAGCTCTGTGGTATATATCGATCAATACTTTATCCGTTTAAGGTAAGATTGTGGTTTCACATTAAAACCGGTCTCCGATCCTAAGAATACTATGGGGTTTGCAGAGCAATGTTTGGTTAGTTATTATATATATATTACTATAAGTTTAGAATTCACGTTCAACGTACACAAAAAACTTAGCTATTGAATTGCGTGGGCTTTGGTTATATTTTTTCAATTTTTTTTTTCTCGATATGGCCGGGACAGTCCACTCTCAACACGATATGGGTATACACACTAGTAAAAAAAATGCCTTTTACAACGGTTGATTTGCAAAGATTACCACGGTTTACCACGATTGATTTGCAAAGATTACCACACTAGAAGTAATAACTTTTGTCATGATAGGAAACTTAGCAAGAAAATCAAGGTACGTGTAATTCAACATGTATACAAATACAATTACTAGTATGGTATGTTCATTCTTCAACCAAAGATGAAATGATAGCAGATACACAATAAGAAGCATATGAAAAAGAAACAACAGATGCCTTGTAAATTCCAGCATATAGTTCCACTGAATCATTCTCATCATATTACTCTGTCATGAAGAATATGAAGCTGCAAGTCTATAGAGATGGTCAACCCCATGTATTCTAAAAAAAATCCATTGAAATATATTGTCCTCTTGATAGGAATAATTCAGTCCAACTATATGCTGGGCTCCAATTCTTGTCTCTACATCTCAACCTTTATGCTTTCCAATTCCAATAGCCTCTTACATTGCCTATAGTCATTATAAATTTTCTAAGCATAATCTCATGCACTCGTCTGCATTTTTTCATTTCTAACAAACATAACAAAGAAAGGTGTAAATCATAAAGAATGATAAAGCATTCAGAAGCTATTAAAAAACACAAACTTATAGTGCATCATCGCTTAAGAAGTAGAGTAGGTTCATAAAAAAAGCAATCTCACTTATTTTATCTACATTCAAGAAGCAGCAGTATAGTGAGGCATACTAAGATGAATGCAAGTCTCATATGCTTGAAATAAAGAGAAAGTGCCGAGAAAACAAGGCTAATCAGTATTAAGAGTTCTCATATCACGAAGATCACTATATCCACCCTGAAACCACAAAACGAAAACAATTTGTCATAGTTAAAACATAAATAATTTGTCAGTCTACTATCACGAGTTAAGCATTAGAAAACAAGCATATAAGCAAAAACTAGGGAAAGGTTAGATAAGTTTACTAAGCAATGAAACAATTGTACAACTTTATCGAGATTATCCAACCCGCTGCCGACGCTACGGCCACCACTCGAACTTTATCGAGATTATCCAACCCGCTGCCGACGCTACGGCCAAAGAACTCGCTCTCTTTCGAGTCACTCTCCTCTGCTGCCGCCTTCTACACCGCGCGTTCCACGCTACCAACCTCCAACAAAACGTGTGCGACTTCCCAAACAAGATCATCGATCCTTCACCACTAGTAGGAACGCATCAACTGGCATCAGAGCCTTTGATCTTGTAAGTCGCTTATCAAGTTCTCAATTGTTCACGAATTTTTTTTTTACTCACCCATCATCCTTGCTTCCGCCATAATCACTGAAAATATTTTCTCTCTCAAACACATGCTTGTCCTTTCGGTTTCTACAAGAGAATCTCTTAGCCGATAATTGTTTGATCACCTAGCGAAAGTTATGTGATTTGTTTGCATGAAATCTGCGTAATTAATTCGAAAATTGTCTTAATTGATCGCGTGAATCTCGCATTCATATCTTTCCATATTTGCTTGTGTGACCGTTATAAATCTGCATTACACTTTCTCTCTCCTATCGCGTAAATCTAGCGATTTCTTTCCTTAAGTTACTTAGCCGTTTATTTTTACTTTATTTAATTCTTATCCGATCTTCATTTAAGACTAAGATCCCGGATTTAAATTTCAAATTAAAAAAAAAACAAGTCGCATATCAAAAAAAAAAATGCGACTTTCAGAAACAAGAGAAGTAAAGCGAAAATAAGGCAACCTTCTCCCCTCAACGGCTAGGCTCATCTTATTCACCTCTCCACCGTCTAGTGTGACGCGTGTAAGTGTGTCTTGTGTGTACGCGTTCTTTACAAAAGAGGTTAAGACTTCTTTCTTTTGATTTCATTGCTTTTGTGCTTGCATATCACACTTGCTTTGCTTGCCTACTAGCCGCCCTCAAGGCGTTGAGGGCAAAAGAACGCGCTATCCTACGTGAACTCTTGCTACTTGTTGAGTGCTTACTTGTTCATTGGTTTTATATTGTCTTTTGTGCATTTTACTCGCGATGGATGGACATATTGTTATAGGTAGCCTTATGGCACCCACTGGTGGGAATGTTCAAGGAGATGGCTCCAATCATCCCCCACAACAACAACAGCTCGCCCAACATGAAGTGGTGCCACTCGCAAATCCTCCAACGGAACCCATTCTGGAGCTCTCGGAGGAACAACGCGAGATCCAAGCCCTTCGGCGCCAACTTGCTGAATTCCAGGCAAGGGAACGCGCTGCGATGGTACAACCAACACCAACTTTGCAAATACCCATGGATCCTCTAGTCGCACCGCGACAAACAGAAGCCAGGCCAAGCAAACAACGCGTTGACAAGGGCAAAGGATTGATGCTGTCATCCTCCAACTTGCAACCGCGTCTTCAACGGATCCAATCCGTGATAGAAAGCCGCCAAGGCTACGTCTCGCATCGCGACCGCTATGCACCACAAGCAACACCAGTCCGCGATGAAACCGATTCCGACCGCGAAGAGGTTTCCCATGGTGAGTTTTCTGAACCTTATGATTTCAATGACATGTACGAAGTTAGAGGAATAAGGCGCCAACGCGAGATTGCCTCTACACCGCTAGCCGGCAGAGCCAGACGAGCAGAATGCGACGAAGGCAGACCGCGACGATCCAATCGTGCCCAAGACGCAGTACCGCATCAACGTCGCCATACTCCCACCCCAGTCCCATTCAACGTGGAGGACCATCTGGTCCACCAAAGTACGCGGACGCCTCATTATGGCTCAGATGGCTACTTCTCCCACACTCCTCTCCACCAAGACGAGTTCGAGGAGTTTGATGATAAAGAGATGGAGGACTCAGGGATGATCAATCCCGAAAATTTCCATCTACAACTCGGCGACCCTATGGAGTTTCAAGACAGGCCAGCCGATTGGATCCCCCCAGCTAGGCTCAACCAGGGCGCAAACAAGGCCAACGCGTCCTTCCACATGCGCGATAACATGGAGAGAAGGCATGACATGCCTTATGATGTTCGCCACGACGCGGCCCAACAAGGACACCACCAAAGCCGACGTGCCCAGGAGATGGAGCAACAGGCCCCGCTTGGCAATGAATGAGCCAATTTTGGCGCACGGAGGCAACATCAAAGGCATGCCCACTTTCCACCGGCCCAAGGCCCCGCGTATGCCCCCCTGGATATCCCAGCGCCGCGTTTGCAACAAAGGCCTCAAGCCAATGCTCCCAGGATCAATCGCCACGACATAAAGGTAAAAGTTGAATTCTTTTTTGGTGAATACAACCCTGTAGTTTTTCTTGAATGGTTGCAGGCCACAGAGTACACGTTGATCTATTGCCAAGTCCCAGAAGAGGACTACGTGGCCGCCGCCATAGTCCACTTCCATGGCGCCGCGAGAGTTTGGTGGAATCGATTCGTGGATGATCGCATAAGGAGGAACTTGGTGCCCCTCATCGAATGGCACCAGCTCAAGTTTGTGATGACACTCAAGTACGTGCCCCAGGATTACAAGAACCAAATGCGCCTAGACATTGCCATGGCAAAACAAGGTTTGAAGACCCCCCTTGAGTTCTTCTCACAACTTGAGGATATGTACTACAAGGCATCCATTAGCATGGCTCCCTCCACGATGAGGATGAAGTTTTTGAGTGGTCTCAACACCAACATCCGAGACCAGCTGGAGATCCTTCCCATCAAGGACCTCAACACGCTAACGCACACTGCAATGCAACTCCATAACCAGATTGTGCGCAAGCGTCAAGGACCCTACTAACCCTATGGTCAAAGAAGGTATGACTCTCAAACTAGTCAAGTTCCTTCTACTAATGTGCGCGGTCCTTCCCCAGGAACCACCGCGTCTTATCCCAACAGACAAGGAAAGACCGCGACAATACCCACCATTGTTCCACGTGCGCCACCACCAAAGGGTACATCACCAACCCAGGAACGCGCACGTGATATAGAATGCTTCAAGTGTGGAGGCAGAGGGCACATCATGAGGATTTGCCCAAACAACAAGAAAGTCCTCTTCTCCACAACCTCCGCGGGTTATGAATCTTTTGAGGAGGATGACGCCGCGCTTGAGACCATCGATGAAGGGCTCGAAGATGACGAGGATGCTTACACCTGTGAAGCCACCGCGTTGCATGAAGGCACAACTCTCAGCCTTGTCACGCGACGTCTGCTCACTGTCAAGGAAGCAACCCTTGGTGATCAACGCGAGAATCTTTTCCACACGCGTTGCTTGGTTAAGACCGCGACCTTGAGCGTAATCATTGATGGAGGCAGCTGTTGCAACATCATTAGTGAGAAGATGGTCACTCATTTCAACCTGCCAACCACTCCTCACCCACAACCATACGGCCTCCAATGTATTTCCTCGAGTTTTGGTAACACTGTAACTCGTCAATGTCTCATTTCCTTCTCCATTGGTCAACATACAGACTCTGTTCTATGTGATGTCATTATCATGGACGCGACACATCTTTTTTTGGGCCGCCCATGGCAATTTGACAGGCGCGTTCTTCACGATGGGTATTTAAACACTTATATGTTTACTTACCATGGGAAGCGCGTCACGCTCTTACCTATGACGCCTCATGAGATTTTACAAGACCAGGTTGAGCATGATAGACAGAAAGCAATTGAAGCCTCAAAGAACCAGACTCCCAATAGCACGCGTTCTTCACTTGGGAACAAAGACGCCGCCAAAGACAACGCGTCAATGGAAAGAACGTGCACCAAATAAGGGTCAAAGACCGCGCCGAGCAACAACACCTTGAAAGGCACCTGTGAGCACAAGTTGCTCCTGGCGCGGCCAAGTGACCTCACTGCCCCTTTGAGTGGCAAGGCACCCTGCTTCCTTCTCGTGCCAACGCCTTGTACCCAAGATGCCCCCATACTGGAAGCCATGCCAAGCGAGATCGCTGAGTTGCTTGAAGAGTTCAACGACTTGTTCCCAGAAGAGCTTCCCCAAGGCCTCCCCCCTTTGCGAGGCATTGAGCACCAAATTGACTTGGTGCCTGGTGCCTTCCTCCCCAATCGAGCTGCTTATCGCGCTGGCCCAGATGAAACCAGGGAGCTCCAGCGACAAGTCCAAGAACTTCTGGATCGTGGATACGTGAGGGAATCCTTAAGCCCTTGTGCGGTCCCAGTGATCCTAGTCCCGAAGAAGGATGGCTCATGGCGAATGTGTGTGGACTGCCGCACCATCAATCAGATCACAGTCAAATACAAGCACCCCATACCGCGCCTTGATGACATGCTAGATGAGTTGCACGGCGCGACCCTATTCACCAAGATTGACTTGAAGAGCGGATATCACTAGATTCACATGAACGAGGGAGATGAATGGAAGACCGCATTCAAGACAAAATATGGTCTCTATGAATGGCTAGTCATGCCTTTCGGCCTCACCAACGCGCCAAGCACCTTCATGAGGCTCATGAACCATGTTTTGAGGGACTTTCTGGGGAAATTTGTTGTAGTTTACTTTGATGACATTTTGGTCTATTCGCATAGTCTTGAGACTCATGTCCAACACCTTAGGCTTGTGTTTGAGTGCTTGAAACGCGAACAACTGTATGCCAACCTTGGCAAATGTCGATTTGCCTCCGACACTACAAACTTTCTTGGCTACATGGTCTCCAAGGAGGGACTCCGCGTTGATGAGGAGAAAGTGAAGGCCATCAGAGATTGGCCAACACCCACAACGCCAATAATGGTTAGAAGCTTCCTTGGCTTGGCTGGCTTCTACAAGCGTTTTGTTCGCGACTTCAGCTCCATCGTCGCGCCATTACATGAACTCACAAAGAAGGGCGCCGCGGTGATTTGGAAGGAATCACACAACAACGCGTTCAACACGTTAAAAGCAGCCCTATGCAACGCGCCACTGCTATAACTCCCCGACTTCAACAAACACTTTGAAGTGGAATGTGACGCATCCAATGTGGGGATTGGTGGAGTGCTCCACCAAGAGAAACGGCCCATCGCGTTCTTTAGCGAGAAGCTCACTGGGGCCACCTTGAATTACCCCACGTACGACAAAGAGCTCTATGCGCTAGTTCGCGTCCCGAAGACATGGCAGCACTACCTGTGGCCACGCGAGTTCGTGATCCATTCGGACCACGCAGCCATCAGCTATCTGAAGAGTCAAGCACACCTGAGCCGCCGCCATGCTCGCTGGGTGGAATTTATGGAAACCTTTCCTTACGTGGTAGTGTATAAAAAAGGTAAGGAGAATGTGGTCGCCGACGCCCTTTCTCGCAGGTATGTTCTCCTTACTCATCTTTAATCTAAACTTCTTGGCTTCACACTGATTAAGGATTTATATCTGCTTGATCCTTTCTTTAAGCCCATTGTTGAACAATGCCTTAGGGACCACGAGTTCGAAACCTACTTCTTCCATGAGGGTTACCTTTACAAAGCAGGCCGTTTGTGCATTCCTAGCTCATCAATTAGGAAACTCCTCATCCAAGAAGCCCATGAAGGACGCGGTCATTTTGGGGTCACCAAGACATTAGCTGCTCTTCGCGAGAATTTCTTTTGGCCGCATATGACCACCCAGGTGATGCGCTATTGCACCAGTTGTGTCACATGTCAACGCGCCAAATCCACTTCCCATCCCTATGGTCTCTACACGTCTCTACCCATTCCCTTAGGCCCTTGGGAAGATTTGTCTATGGACTTCATCACAGGTTTACCTCTCTCTCGCCGGGGTAAGGATTCTATCTTTGTAGTTGTAGACCGGTTTTCCAAAATGGCCCATTTCATCGCGTGCAAGACCACACACACTGCCAGTGAGATCGCCGCATTGTTCTTTGACAACGTGGTTCGTTTACATGGGATACCGCGCACTGTAGTGAGTGATCGCGATACAAAATTTGTAGGAATTTTCTGGAGAACACTTTGGGGGAAGTTGGGAACCAAACTTTTATACTCCACTAGCTACCACCCCCAAACTGATGGTCAAACTGAGGTGACCAATCGAACCTTAGGAGCCCTGCTTAGGACCATGCTCAAATCCAACCCAAAACGTTGTGAGGACTTACTTGCCATTGTTGAGTTTTCTTACAGCAGGTCCAGACACTCAGCAACAAAGCTCACTCCATTTGAAGTGGTGTATGGAAGCAACCCATTGACTCCGCTGGACATGCTACCGCGTCCACTGAAGAATACTGAGCACCCCACCGCGGCCAACCGCGCCGCGATGATCCAGGAGTTGCACCAAAGAACGCGGGCACACTAGAGCGTCGCGCTGAACAGTATGCCACACAGCACAACCGTGGGCGCTGCCGCGTTATATTTGCCCCAGGAGATTTAGTGTGGGTGCACCTTCGCAAAGGCCGCTTCCCAACAAAACGCAAATCCAAGCTGGCCCCCCGTGGTGATGGCCCTTTTCAAGTTGTGAAGGCCATTGGGGACAACGCATACGAGATCGCGCTGCCACCAGACTACGGTGTCCACACGACCTTCAATGTAGCCGACTTGGAGCCTTATGTGGAGCCTGAGTTCGATGAAGGTGAAGCGGGGATGCTTCACAGCCAAGTGGGGGAGGGTGATGCGCCCCTGCCCACCATGAATGCCTCTGAGGAAGAAGAGGCTATGAGCATTCGCTCAGACGGGCCAATCACAAGAGCCCGTGCTAAAGCCATCGCCAACGCGACGCAATCCTTGGTCGCTCGCGTCGTTCAGAGCCAAGGCACTCAAGAGATCGCGTTCTCTTTGAAGTGTCTTCAACCAAGCCCAGAGAACGCGTTCTCTGTCTGTCTTCTCTCCACCATCCAATGAACGCGTTCTTTTTGAACAAAATGTAATCTCTTGAGACATTAATGTTTTTATTTCTTTTTGGGGCGTGTGCTCCACGCATGTCGCGTGGGCTGGCCCACTAATCGAGACTCGGCCCATCCGAGTCCCGTGACCTAGCATAAAAGGACAACTCATTCTTCTGTATTAGGCTACGTTCATTTTAATCAAAGCCTGAGTATTGAGAGCCATTTGCCTCCTCCCCTTTGATCGGACGTCAAACACTCTCTGTCTTCTCAACTCCTTCCTCCGCCGCCGACGCTACGGCCACCACTCGAACTTTATCGAGATTATCCAACCCGCTGCCGACGCTACGGCCAAAGAACTCGCTCTCTTTCGAGTCACTCTCCTCCGCTGCCGCCTTCTACACCACGCGTTCCACGCTACCAACCTCCAACAAAACGCGTGCGACTTCCCAAACAAGATCATCGATCCTTCACCACTAGTAGGAACGCATCAATATACATGCAAAACACATCCACCAAGCAAGACACAAGTCTCTATATTTGATAAAATTTTCATCAAGTATATTACTAGTGCCTACTCATCACTTCCAGCAAGCAAACAATCATTTAGGTAATCATCCCAACTCGAGTGTATATTTGAAGAAATGTACAAGTGTCGAAAATAGAGATGCATATTCCAACTAAACAAGCACATTTAATCTGGTACCTACAAGTCTACAACTCTTAATATTGTGCTTCTGCCACACATTTACTGAAAATCAACTTTATTTTGGATAAAATAAAAGACAATGTATCCTGTTTTATAATTGAAAATGAATTGAACTTTAATCAAAGTTCTAACAAGTTTTACAAGTTAAGGTAGGAACATATCAAAACTACTTACTTATTTAGAAATTAAAGTCAAAACACCAAAACTTGGATAGACAATTTTGAAAACCGAATTTGGAGTGCAAGCTTAGTCAGATTGATTTCTTGTGGACAACATAAAAACCAAAAAACTTTAACAAGCTAGAAACAACAAATCAAAGTTTAGTTTCTTACAACTTCAATATCAAACTAAATGAATTAAATACATGGATTACAAACTAAAAAATCAAACTCGAAATCATGAACAAAAATTAACAAATAACAAGCTAAATGATTTAGCTTCATTATGATTTCTGACACAAGCTGAACCAATTTAAAAACACCAACATGCCCAAGCACTAAGGCAGCAAATGAAGTCAGAATCACAAAACTACTCAAGTCTCCACTCTCCACCACCAGCAAACCGAACTTCTGTTGAACAAAATGATGCTCGGCTCGGCTGAGGAAGAAACACTAGCAACTCCACTACTCCAGCAAGGCAGCAAACACCACTACTCCAAAAAACACCAGCAAACTCCACTGCTCCAGCAGCGAGCAGGACAACAGCCGCCAGCCAGCAGAAACACGAAATTTTATCCCCAAACAATAATTGAATCTAAAAAATCTCAATCTAGAAGACTAGAACACGAAAACGCATAAACACTAGCAGAATCTGGAAGTTGAAAGAATTACCTTGACAGACCAGATGAAGAAAACAATAGAGATCGTCGTCTCGCCTCGTCTCGGTCCGCTGCTCGCTCGCCTTGGTGTCCCTGTTGCTCCTCAGCCGCTCCAGCCGCTGGGTGAAACCTCGACCTCCATGTTGGCGTCGGTGGCCAGTGAAGCAAAATCCGGGCGATTCTCCTTGTTGTTAGCATAGATGATGGGGGAGATGACTCGTGGCGAACTCGCGTGGAGAACGAAGATCGCCGCCTGACCTTCCGCCTTCGTGAATGGAGATCGCCAGTGTCCAATCTGGAGAGGGAGAAATAGAAGGGAAGCGGAGGACTGGTGTAAAAGATTTTTTAGGGTTAGAAACTGGGCAATTTGGTAGCAGCTAGCGATAATGGAGAACTGGGAGAAATAGGGAATGAGAGTCTGAGACACGCATCGTGGTAAAGCAACCATAGACAATTACCACGGTTGTTTCAAGAACCGAGGTAATAATGCCAAGCATGCAAAATTACCACGAAAAAACACGCAACCGTGGTAAAAGCAACCATAGACAATTACTACGGTTGTTTCACAAATCGAGGTAATAATGTCAAGCCTGCAAAATTATCACGAAAAAACAAGCAACCGTGGTAAAAACAACCGTAAAATTACCACGGTCGTTTCAAGAACCGGGGTAATAATGCTAAGCATGCTCATTTACCACGATAAAACACGCAAAAGCAACTGTAGCCAATGCCCATTTTTCTACTAGTGACATAATTATTGATAGACGTTGTATCACAATGAAAAAACAAGATTCAAACCTTGATATATACTATCAAACATGATATATATATAATACAAGATTCACGTACGTTGTATCACAATATTTGAAGTAATATTGTTTTGGATTATGCCAAATTAGGTACATTCACTCTGACTTACATCTAGCTTGTCCAAGATAAAAGCCACTTGTCAATTGTCATCGTATTAATTTTTCAAGCTAGTAACGAGGTGAAGACCTGAGAAGTAACAGAATTGTAGCATCATGCACAATATGTATGTTTTCATGCTCTCAAGACCTACGCAGCTGCCAATTGGAGGAAACACAACCAAGAAACCTCTTCATGGGGTCATGCTTTAGGAATCACATTTTGCTAATTGTAAATTATAGCTGTTGTAACTTTTTGTAGGCTAGAAACAATGGTTTTATTAAATCCCCTAATTCCTTCATTTCAATACAAAGCTTAACTTATTCAAAACAAAATGTGGCATATAAGTTGGTGAGCTACTCTTTCTATTGTTAATTGGTTTAGGATAAAATTCATTGGCCTTATATACTGGGCTCATGCCTTAAGGCATGTTGTAAGTGTCACTAGTGCATACACTCGAGGAGCTAGGCATGTGGAGATAATAACATATCTCACATTGGAAAGTCGGGACTAATTAAACAAGACTAGTATATAAGTTGGTGGACTACTCCTCTTATTGACAATTGATTCTAGGATCTTATGTACTGGATATATCGCACATGTACGCGCGGATTGACACGTTCCACGATTTTTCGACCCACCGAACATTAATTAACAATTATTTATTTATTCAAGTACAAAAATGTTCAACAAGACATGATATATCAAGGTAATTCCTTACCACTATGATATGGTCCAAGATAGGGCCACATGGAAGAATAAGATTCGTGTATCAAACGTCTAGATTAGGTTGTTTAGCGTATGGACCGATTTTAGGATTTTTAAGATGTTGGTGGTAGAGTCTAGGGTATGAGGTTATGGATTGTTTAGGGTTCTCTATTTTATGATGTTTTTTTTGGAATTTTGTTTATGGGTTAGAAATAAGGAAGAATTTACAGCAAGTTTGTAAGCAAAAGCAAAAAGCTTACATAGCCAAGGTAAACCTCAAACTAACAGAGCCTATTGAAGTAAAGATCTCCAAGAATTGAGGTCACTGTTCCTATCCCAATTTGCATGAACATTGGATTTCATAGCTTGGATGACTTGGTTCGCACATTCTGTATCAGTGGTGGTCTTGTTTTGGTAGATGAGGAGGTTGCGAGCTGACCAAGAGTAGTAAACAAATGCAAGAGGCCCTGAGTTGGTAGCAAGAGGATTTTTGAAGGCCGCCAGATGCAGTCCAGGTGATCCAGCTGTTCAGCGTTTGGAAGCGAGTGCTAATTCCCAGCCAATTGAGGACTTGGTGAAGGGCCGAATTGGTGAAGGAACAACCAAACCAGAGGTGGTCTTCATTTTTAATCGTCGTGTTACAAAATCGGCAGCAACTGTTAGATATCTGACCCCATTTTTCCAATCATTCCAGAGTAGACAGTTGTCTGAGGGAAGCAACCCAAGAGATAAATCTACACCTAGGGGTATTGAGGCCGCCCTAGATGCAGTTGAGTGGAGAGGGGAGAGCGGGGGGCTGCCTGTAGAGAGAGTAGCAAATGTTAGTAGAATATTTACCATTGCGAGCTGTCATGGAGGCTTCGAGTTCAGCAGGAGATTTCATTCCAAGCAGTTTGTCTCGCACACTTAATATAGTTCTCCAACACCAGCTGTTGCTTTTAGAAGGAGCAACAGTCCATATATTGACATGTTTGAGGTGTTGTTCTTTTGTCCATGTGAGCCATAAGCTAGGGAGGTCTTGAGTAATCAAATAGACCTTGCAATACAAGCTTTATTCCAGGAGAGGAGTCCTTTGATGCCCAAACCCCCACTTGATTTTGGATTACAAATGGTGTTTCAGGCAACCAGATTGCATCTTACATTCTCTTTCCCTGTCCAAAGAAAGTTGCGTAAGAGTTGCTCGATTTTCTCCATCACTGAGTGGGGGATGAGGAGAACTGAGCACCAATATGCATGCACACTGAAAAGCACTGATTTGAATAGTTGTAAATGCCCTGCATAAGAAAGATTTCTAGCAGTCCATGATTGAATACGGGTTGTGATGAGGCTAATGAGAGGGAGGAAATCATTAGTGGTGAGTTTTTTAGAGCCCATGGGAAGCCCAAGGTATTTGGTGGGTAGAAGGCCAATAAGGAAGTTCAGGAGAGATGAGATGGCATATTTGTCTTGTTGAGAAATTCCCCCAAGGAAGACAGTGGATTTGTTGTGATTGCATTTAAGCCCATATATGTCCCCAAAATGGTCGAGAGCTTTTATGATGATGGTGACAGATTCAAGGTCCCCTCGACATAAAAGAATGAGGTCGTCGACAAAGGAGAGATGGGTGATAGTAGGATTCTCACATTTAGGATGGAAATTGAAATCAAGGTTGTAGGTCAGGGTTTTAAGGATTCTAGCAAGGTACTTCACAACTATAGTGAAAAGGTAGGGAGACATAGGGCACCCCTGACGGAGGCCACACTTCCCTTTGATGAAATCCTTAAGAGTGCCATTGATATTGATTTAGTAACTGGGAGATGTGATACATGCTTTAACCCAGGAAGTAAAATTATGGGGGAATCTGAGGGCAGTCATAGCACGGATGATGAAGTTGTGGTTCAAGGTGTCAAAGGCCCGGCGAATGTCCACTTTGATCGCACATCTAGGGGAGGTGTGCTTCCTGTCATAGTGTTTCAGTAGTTCTTGGCATAATAGGGTGTTGTGTTGGATTGAGCGCGCAGGAATGAAAGCACATTGGTAGCTCCCAATGATGTCAGGGAGAGCAGCTTTGAGCCTATCTGCAAGGAGTTTGGCAATTCTTTTGTAGAGGGTGGTACAACAGGCAATGGGCCGGAAACAGCCAACAGTTGATGGAGCATTTTTTTAGGCACTAGAGCAATGGCAGTGTGATCGATTTGCCAAAGAATTTTACGTTTGCGGAAGAAGTCAAGGGTTGCAGCGGTAACATCCTCACCAAAAGTAGTCCAAGCTTTCTTGAAGAAGAATGCGTTGAACCCATCTGGCTCAACGGTTTTGTTGTTTTCAATGGAGAAGAAGGAATTTTTGACATCCAGAGGAGTAAAAGCAGCAGCCAAGCTGACAATATGACTCTCAGAAAGGGTAGGCCCATTACCCATGAAGCTGGAGATGAAAGGAGTGGCCGGAGCTGTTGTTCCAAGAAGAAGCTTGTAGTGATCAACAAAAGCCTTAGCAATGTCCTGCTAAGAGTGGACTGTGTCTCCATTGTCACACATGAGGGAGTAGATTCTGGATGAGTTCCTTCTTGTCTGGATATGCTTAAAGAAAAAAGCTGAGCACTGATCTGAGAATTTCATCCACCTGATTTTTTACAGTTTATTGGCGTTGGTGCGAATGGCTTCCATGGTAGTGCGAAGAGAGTTAAGGGACTCATCTTCAGCCTGAATAAGATCACAGTCAAAAGGCCGACTTTGAAGGTCAAATTGGATGCTTTGGAGTTTGCTCTCAATGTCCCTGAGCTTGCCCTGAAGTTGTTCAATGTTCATGCTTCTGAATTTTTTCAGTTGGGATTTCAAAAGTTTCAGCCATAAGGAGACACTGTACATGCCGTTCCCACTAGGGTTGTTGCTCTAGACAGATTGGACGATGGGGAGAAATGCTTCATGACTGGCCCAATCATTATTGAACCGGAAGGGAGGCTTGTTGGATGTATGATTGTGGGAGAGGTGAACAATAATGGGGGAGTGATCAGAAAGGTTTGTGGTACCAAAGAAAGCCGAGGAAGTGGGAAAGTGGGTACTCCAACAATTGTTTCCATGGCTTTGTCAAGTTTGCAGTATAATCTGTGGTGGGAATTTTGTTTGTTGTTCCAGGTAAAGTGGCAACCAAAATGAGGGATATCCTGGAGGCCAGTTAAGGAGAGGCAGTTATCCAGTTCGGGTGAAATAGAGAGAGGGTGAGTGTTTTTGCCAATCAGCTTTTATGTGGGGTCAAGGACAACATTGAAATCCCCTATTGCGATCCAGGGGACAGGGGTGTTGGGGGTGAGAGTATGGAGGTCATTCCATAGAGAGGCTCGGAGAGGTCGAGTGTTCTCAGCATAGACAAACGAGGCGACAAAGGAGTAATTGCCACATATGGAGTTGATGGAAGTGTGGATGAGCTGGTCAGAGAGATGAATGGGAGTGATGGGGTGTTTTAGTGGATTCCACCATACCCAAATACGGCAGTTACAAGTGTAACACCCCCGACTTATTTCGGTAGTGCCACACGCCAGTGACCTCAGACGTTACTGTCCAAAGTCACCCTAGGCTTTAATCGGAACAATTAAACTTAAATAAGTATATTAAATAAAGAAAGATTAATCAGCGGAAGACATTTTAAATGAAACTCAACCTTTTATTAAAAGATCTCTCATTAAATGAGAATGAAGATTTTACAACAGAGTGAAATTACAGCGGAAGACTTTTAAATTAAACAGCGGAAGGCTTTTATAATCAACCTTATTACATGAATCGTTTATAGGAATACATATTAAAGTAATACTTAATAACCTTAAAACATTGTCACTTAAATCTTCATCTGCAAGCCTCTTCTTCGATTAGTTACTTCAAGTCTTCGAGGACCAACCACTGATGTGTCGTACAAGACGGATGACACCAGCCAACCATGCAAGGAATAGAAACCGGTTGGTTAGTCTAATGAAAGACTATGCAAGGGTGAGAACAGAATGGTTCAAGTGATCGTAACCATTTACTATCATTGTCCCTCGAATAATAACCGAAGGAACGATACATAACCCGAAACTTTCACGGATTTATAAAAAAGACATACACTGAAAAGAAGACTCCAAAGGAATTGAGTCTTATGGGAAATGTATGACAAGTGTTTGGGAACATTAAGTTTTCACACAAGTTTAAAAACACGACCTTGATTATTTGGGTCCACGACCAACCTCACCGCACAATGCGAATCCAGATTGGAAAGAAGACTTACTCAAACAAGAGTCCGGGCGGTTTCCACATTGTACTCCTCGCCCGAGGGTATATTAATTATATGCATAACAACACTTATCTTATTTAATTCCAAAACGTTCATTCACGTTAAAGCTTTTAATACATATCATCTCGATACGAGAGACATCTTGGGAATTAATCCCGATTGTTGGCACCAGCTGTGTGCACCACCACCTATATTCGGATAGGGGTAGGTCATGACCAGAAAGTACTAGGGAAAAATCATCCTAATACCAGTTATAAAGAAACGACTAGACCTCGCAAGATACATAGCGTTCCTACGAATACTCATTCTAACTACACATGTAAGTTCATACAGATATCCACACCAAAACCATTACGGTAATATCATGAATAATAGCGTTGTTTCTAGCAATATATACAACCTATTATAGATTCATATTTTAACACATTGTTTTATTAAATCTGTTCTCAAACAGAAAACAATAACTTTTATCCCATCTTAATTAACATTCAATTAACTGATAATTAAGGGAAACATGGAATAATGAGCAAGAGCGAACCGCCACTTGCCTTAGTCTAGACAAATTGAAGAGATCGGGTTCCGAGATCTGGTGACTTGAATCTGAGTACGGATTCCAACGACGACGACGGGATATAAGACGGAACCCTAGGTTAGATATGATACGACACGAAGGTACGAACAAAACGAATAAACGATACGAACGAAAGGGAACAAACCATAAGCTGCGGCCGTGGTTTCCATAGCCACGATCGCGCTTGCTGGTCAAGCCGCGGTCGCAGTTAGTATATCCGCGGTCGCGGAATTCTGGGCAGAGCTGCGGTTGAGGAATTTCATACCCGCGGTCGCGGTTCTCCCTTCCGACGACGACTTTGGAGGTGGACTCGAGCTTACCAACGACGACTTCTTAACTTGGACGAAAGATCACTACGACCACCACTTCCCGGGCTCCGCAAAGCATGAACACGAACTCCAGCGACACTCCGACGATGATTGCGAACTCCGGCGACGACGAAAACACGAGCGAGAGAGAGAGAGATTGCAGCTGCTTTGGATGAAGAATTAGGGCTGCCACGACCTCTTTATATAGGGGAAAAAGAGACTCAACGCCGGCAACCCAAGCGGTTCACCTCCCCTACCGGCGAAACGCCGGCAATCGAAGCGACGCAACGCGGGGAAGAAGGAAGAAGAAGGCGAACAAAGTTCCGCGGTCGCTGAAACGGAGCCGCGATCGCGGTTTGGCTTTGGGCGAATCCATGCCCGCAGATTCAATCCGCGGTCGCGGAACTTCCGCGATCGCGTTCCTTGGCCTCTGGTCGCGAGTCTCGTTCGAGGACATGCTAAATCTTATTACTTTAGCACTCACAAATACTTTATGACCCAAAAATTTATTAAACGTATAATAATATGTTCAAAATATTATTACAGTGATTTCAGAAATTGCCCGATACGTCTTTCTTACAAAACGACAGTTCGGGACTTTTAGGGGTTATTACAATACTACCCCCTTAAAAGAAGTTTTGACCCCGAAACTTGGCCGATAACAGCTCGGAGAAGCGACCTTATTTTAAGTTACCCAACCTTATAAGTTAATCCATGCCTAACCCATTTAACACTTTGTAAATTGGTTCAAGCATTTCTAAGTTAAACATATGAGTTGGTTCAAATTACAGTTAACGTAAGGTTAACCATAATTTAAACCCTTCATAACTTAAGGAAATTTTATAACTTTTGTTTTCACCAATTATACATTTGACCATATTAACCTTATGGCAACATGAGGGTTATTACATTACTACCCCCTTAAAAATAGTTTCGACCCCGAAACTAACATCACTAAGGTAGAGGGACCGGTTTTACCATTAACCTCACTACTTGAACTTAGTATCCTTAATCATTTTATCCTTGAAATTAACCATAGGAGAGTCGACCCGTTTCCTCACCATGACATCATCTTAAATGTATCGTTTCCATATGTTACTCCATACAATACCTCTTAGTTTATCCACAAGATTATAACTACCTTAAAATCATAGTCTCCAAAATTATCACAACGGTCTTATTACACCTTAAGCTTGAAAACACACTTTTTCCTTTAAGCGTTTCGCCTAACCACCAACTCCCAAAGTTTATACATTGTCTCCTTATAACTCCACTTAGTACCTCCAATTGTCATATAGTCCTACTCCTTACATACACAGCTCACCTATTTCATTGGTTACCTTAATTAAATTAAGCCCTTGTGCCATATCTTAACCCAAATTTTTTTACGCATATGATTCCTTAATTTTCCATAATTAACCACACCGCATCCTATTCCTGTTTACCTCAACATGATTTAATAATCCGTTCCACAAGATTATAATCTCGTTTTACCCGAACGTGTCATACGATCACCTTAATAGACGTAGATCACTTTTTCATCAAGTTCATTTGATAAAATCCATACACTTACGTTATCCCATACTATTTAATCCACCCAATTTACAACAAACTTTTTCTGACTGAGTTTGCCATTCTCCCATAAATCCTTACATATTTAATCGTCCTCACACAATTTATCATCACAAGTTAAGCAACCCTTTTGCTTTACCGAAATTTACTATTTACCCAAGACTTAATCGTCTTAATACTCTTATGTCCTCGCATCATTTCCTTAAGAAAGCCTCACAACGAAACCTCAAATAGGTCTTCCAAAAATAATACTTCTCACTCTTAGCTCTTCCAAACACTTTAACCACTGGTCCTCCAATGGACACACTTACTTATAAACCCCACAATTACAACTCTTAATTTTAAAGTTTACTCATGATCGTATTAGAGTACGATCATTTTAGAGAAAATGAACTCCTTACGAAATATCTCTCTTTATAAAACTTATACACCTCACCCCATCTAATGCTCAGAGTACGCACATGAGGAATAACCTCAAACTCCATAGAGCATTACTACACACACCAAATCCTTATAGCAAGGAATCCTTACAACATTAACCTCTCGAGACAATGCTCATGAATTCGAGCGAAGGGGACAAATAATGTCAATACCCAACTTGACATTATTTCAAGAAAATAGAGGGGTTCTTACGAATAGTTTCGATCTCGAAACTAGCGCTAACAAGGTAGGGAACAATCACACATGTCCCAACCCAGCACTGTCCTTTATGAGTCCAAACAGTCTTTATCAACTCGTGACATGTACTACTTTTGGCACTCAAGGATTCTCGTATGGACGAACAACTTGCAAAAGTAACAAATCTAGTAATTTCCGGAACAAGGAAACACTTCTTTATTATTCGAAACATTATAATAAAACGATTGACAGAATGTCAAACAGACAGATTACTAAACTATGGAAACTATCGACACCAGTCATCGCTCCTTATTCATCAAGTGTATAACTCGCGATTCACACTATTCGCTTTGATTAAATTTGGCATTTATGCCTATCTCTAACTCAAAACTTTTTCCAAGGAAAATTTAACATTCAAATAATTTATCTCTAACTTAAGGCCCTTATTCTGCTCAAAATAATCACACATTATTTTATCCCTATTCTCCTCAAACGCGATTTTGATAATTCCTTTAACACGTTTATGATCAATCATTTTATTTTATCCAAAACGTGTCACAAGATCACCTTAATAATTATAAATAACCTTCTCATCGAGCTTAGATGGCAAGAATTTATAAACTTACTTTACCCCATGTTTTAATCAACACAATTCAAAACAACTTTTACCGATTGAGTTTATTATTCACCAATAAACGCTTAATTTCCCTCACACAATCTATTATCCCAATTAAAGCATACTTTTTGGCTTAACCCAATTTACCATCTACCTCATATTAAATCCCTTAATAATCCTCATATCATTACATTACTTCCTAAAAACATGTCCTTATAATGTCATTTATCACTTGGGTAAGTTTCTCCAATTAAAACATTAAACACTTAGCTCCTTCCAAAATCTCTAAACCATTAGGCCTATAAAGAATACACCTACTCATAATCACAACGTTTAAATCCTTATGTGTTTAAATAATCAACCATTAATCGCATTACATTGCGACTTCTTAGGGAAAAACAACTCTTAGTAATTTCTTCTTTTCCCAAAACGAACCACATAAGGTATTACTCTTATTTCCTCAAACTATCATATCGATAAATGATTCATTACCAACAAAATCAATCACTTCTGTCATAATCCTTCAGTAGATATATACGAGTAACATTTGTTACCTTACTCCTTAAGCGCACATAAGACAAATCTCTTTACTAAATCCTTTAGTTTATCGAAATCCTCAACATAACCTATTCTTATACTATAACCTTTTAATTTTTAAGCAAGCTTACTCCCAATACAATAGCTTCACAACTTAATCTTCCAAGAAATAATTATACCATAAATCTTATAATAAAGTCCTCACGTTTAAATTGCTAAAATTTTATATTCTAGAACATCACTCGTTTTAGATTGCAATTCCTTAGGGAGAGACAACTCTATATGATTTATAGTTTTCTCAATAATTTATTCACTTAAATGAATAAATTACAAAAATCACAACTAAGTATTTTAAGCTTTTTATTAGCTCACCACATGCACTTCACCACAACAAATGCTCGGAGTATACACACGAGAAATAATTCTCAACTCCATAGAGCATTAACCACACACACACCCAATTCCTTATAAATAAGGAATTTCGACAAAACTACACTCATGAGACAATGCTCGACAACTCGACTGGAAAATAAAATAATGCCAATACCCAACTTGACATTAGAATTTTCCATCTTATACGTGACTCTTCAATCACTACGTTATGATACGAATTGTAAGGGTCCAAACAAATAACTTTATATTAGTTTGACTGACCCTCCACCATTAACCTTAAAACAATCTTCTTCTCCTCCTTGAGAATGGATCAATTAGGAGAAATGTCAACCTTTAACTGACATTAAACCAAAGGATGGACGATAACCTTAAGAATGAATCTAAGGAATAGGTAACCAAATCAAAGCTTGCAGAAGTTTGAAAACACACTCTAAAATACTTTAAATCACACTTTAAGTTAATTCCTCATCCCCTTATCGTTTTACAATACAAATTATTTATAAACTTAATACTTTTATAATTAAATTGCAAACATCGTCCTTTTTAAAATCCACAAGACCATAACCATTTTCAAAACTGCACTTTAAAATTATTAAATGAATTTAACTTTATCGTTTAAACACAATTATATAAACTAAAATATTATAAGTCTCCTTTATATTTAGAACACAAAGTTATCACTTCGTTAAGTACCTTTAACAACTCTCAAAACTACACTTTTTAAAATAATAGACAATAAATTTACTTTCAACCGTTATAACGTCATTTTAATAAGGACTATAAAATAACAATTAACGTCTTGGTAGTTAAACCATTATTTTAAATTACCTTCGTAGAGGTCATAAAACTTTAAATTTAATACTAACATTTAAACTCTCGAAATTCCAAGAATAAAATAGTCTGAAAATAGTTTCGAAATTAATTTTCGAAAATTCTCAAACCTAACAATAGGCCAAGAATTTTTAAACCTGGCTCTGATACCATAATTGAAACACCCCCGACTTATGTCGGTAGTGCCACACGCCAGTGACCTCAGACGTTACTGTCCAAAGTCACCCTAGGCTTTAATCGGAACAATTAAGCTTAAATAAGTATATTAAATAACGATAGATTAATCAGCGGAAGAAATTTTAAATGAAACTCAACATTTTATTAAAAATCTCTCATTAAATGAGAATGACGATTTTACAACAGAGTGAAATTACAGCAAAAGACTTTTAAATTAAACAGCGGAAGGCTTTTACAATCAACCTTATTACATGACTCATTTATAGGAATACATATTAAAGTAATATTTAATAACCTTAAAACACTGTCACTTAAATCTTCAACTACAAGCCTCTTCTTCGATTGGTTACTTCAAGTCTTCGAGGACCAACCACTGATGTGCCGTATAAGACGGATGACACCAGCCAACCATGCAAGGAATAGAAACCGATTGGTTAGTCTAATGAAAGACTATGCAAGGGTGAGAACAAAATGGTTCAAGTGATCGTAACCGTTTCCTATCATTGTCCCTCGAATAATAACCGAAGGAACGATACATAACCCGGAACTTTCACGGATTTATAAAAAAGACATGCACTGAAAAGAAGACTCCAAAAGAATTGAGTCTTATGGGAAACGTATGACAAGTGTTTGCGAACGTTAAGTTTTCACACAAGTTTAAAAACACGACCTTGATTATTTGGGTCCACGACCAACCTCACCGCGCAATGCGAATCCAGATTGGAAAGAAGACTTACTCTAACAAGAGTCCGGACGGTTTCCACGTCATACTCCTCGCCCGATGGTATATTAATTATGTGCATAACAACACTTATCTTATTTAATTCCAAAACGTTCATTCACGTTAAAGCTTTTAATACATATCATCTCGATACGAGAGATATCTTGGGAATTAATCCCGATTGTTGGCACCAGCTGTGTGCACCACCACCTATATTCGGATAGGGGTAGGTCATGACCAGAAAGTACTAGGGCAAAATCATCCTAATACCAGTTATAAAGAAACGACTAGACCTCGCAAGGTACATAGCGTTCCTACAAATACGCGTTCTAACTACACATGTAAGTTCATACAAATATCCAGACCAAAACCATTACGGTAATATCATGAATAATAGTGTTGTTTCTAGCAATATATACAACCTGTTATAGATTCATATTCTAACACATTGTTTTATTAAATCTGTTCCCAAACAGAAAACAATAACTTTTATCCCATCTTAATTAACAATCAATTAACTAATAATTAAGGGAAAAATGGAATAATGAACAAGAGCGAACCACCACTTGCCTTAGTCTAGACGAATCGAAGAGATCGGGTTCCAAAATCTGGCAACTTGAATCTGAGTACGGATTCCTATGACGACGACGGGATATAAGACGGAACCCTAAGTTAGATACGATATGACACGAAGGTACGAACAAAATGAATAAACGATACGAACGAAAATGAACAAAGCCTAAGCCGCGACCATGGTTGCCAAAGCCACGATCGCGCTTGCTGGGCAAGCCGCGGTCGCAGTTAGCATATCTGCGGTCGCAGAATTCTGGGCAGAGCCGCGGTCACGGAATTTCATACCCGCGGTCGCGGTTCTCCCTTCCGACGACGGCTTTGGAGGCGGACTCGAGCTTACCAACGACGACGATGACGACTTCTTAACTTGGACGAAAGCTCACTATGACCACCACTTCCCGGGCTCCGCAAAGCACGAACACGAACTCCGGCGACACTCCGACGACGACTGCGAACTCCGGCAACGACGAAAACACGAGAGAGAGAGAGAGATTACAGCTGCTTTGGATGAGGAATTGGGGCTGCCACAACCTCCTTATATAGGGGAAGAAGAGCCTCAACGCCGGCAACCCAAGCGGTTCACCTCCCCCACCGGCGAAACGCCGGCAATCGAAGCGACACAATGCGGGAAAGAAGGAAGAAGAAGGCAAACAGAGTTCCGCGGTCGCGGAAACGGAGCCGCGTCCGCGGTTTGGCTCTAGGCGAATCCGCGCCCGTGGATTCAATCCGCGGTCGCGAAACTTCCGCGATCACGTTCCTTGGCCTCTGGTCGTGGGTCTCGTTCGAGGACATACTAAATCTTATTACTTTAGCACTCACAAATACTTTATGAGCCAAAACTTTATTAGATGTATACTAATACGTTCAAAAAATTATTACAGAGATTACAGAAATTGCCCGATACGTCTTTCTTACAAAACGACAGTTCGTGACTTTTAGGGGTTATTACAATGAGAGAGGGATGTGTTAGAAATGGAGGACCAACCAAGGAATATGTGTTTAGAGAGCTTGGTTTCTTTGTAGGGGAAGAGACGAGTTTCAAGAATAGCAATGATGGATGGAGAGTGGTAGGAGACAAGAGTTTTGAGAGCTTCGAGTTTGATAGAGGTGTTAAGTCCTCTAATATTCCAGAAGAGGATAGTTGGACTATTCATGATTGACATTATGAGAAGGGGATGAGGTTTGACAAGGAGGTAGATTCGAGTTGGGGGGGGGGGGGGAGTGTGACTGAGAGTTAGAGGATGAGATGTGTGAAGTGGTTGAAAAAAGTGGGGGAGAGAGATTGTTGTCAATAATAGGACGTTTAATGTAAGAAACAGTGGAATTAGGTGGCACAGTGGGTTTAGGGTTGGGATTAAATGCTGAATAAAAGTGGGAGCAGTGTTTGGTAGAGTGGAAGAGATGGAGTTAATGCTGGGAAGATTGTGGTGGGAACATAGTTGTGTAGGGATTTTAGATGCGTAAAGCGGAATTTCAGGAAACGTTTTCCTAACATCTAACCAAGGATCTCATGCATAAACCAAATAGATCATATATAAGAAGAATCAAATACCTTTTGATGCGTGTTTCAATCTGCTGGAATGGAGAGAATAGAGCATCATGTGTGACTCCTCTATTTAGTCCACCCGAGCTTGGATCTGGATCACTTAGGACTCGGTTGCTAGAGCGAGGATCGAAGGCGAACGAGGAAGAGAGCAAGGGAGGGGGGCGGTAGCCTTGTGCAAAATTAGGATTAGGGTTTTCTCTTAGAAAGCCCTCCTTTTATAATACCAGGTGTAGATATCTTATTTCCTAAATAAGTATATCTTTTATTATTAACAATAACACTTTATTATTAATAAACCTTATCTCCCAAGTTATATCATATACTTTATATAATATATCTCCCAATAAACTGATCCAGTCCAAACTCTAAGGGTGTGACCTCGTAGGATCCGATAATAATAGCAATAGACTTTATGACATACTTTATAATATATAGTCTATAAATCATAGTTGGATTCTAGCAAAGCACTATGACTACCTAAAATCACCGGATTAAATATCTCCATAAACGGTCCCACTTCATAATCAGTAATTGCACCTTTGATTAAAAGACACAATTCCTTCAATCTCTCACTTGTCCGTAAAACAAGTGTGCAATGTTAAAATTCCTTTGTCACTTAGTGTCTTATTTGACTATATGATGAAACTCATCTTTACCGTCAAATACATTTCTTGAACTCTTGAGATCAAATTGTCAGTACAGATGATTACTAATAATCCATCTGAGCATGGCCATGCGTTTTCACAATTCTCCCTCTTCAAGTGTCCGAGACACCAATCCTTTCCAAATGTATTGTGGTATACACAGAATAGGAGGACATATTCAATCTTGTAAGACTACAGCTCCCACTCAACTTTTGGCAATCCCAATCACTGCCTTTATAACTGCCTGTTACGGTCAGCGTTTGACAGCGTCAAAGACATACCAGCAGTCAATTGATAACTATATCATACTCATGTCTAAGGAACTCACTAATCATGAATAATCCTAGAACTCCGCAACAAAGCCTTGAGGAGCCCTAAGGTTGGTCTGTCCGATATGTATCGGTATACACATTTATGTAATCGATTAGACATCTCCATGTCCCTATAACACATGAAACCCGGTGTTATCAATCAATCTCACAATATGGTCTTTTGATTAAGTCATTTGTATCCAAGTTAACAACTTAGACCATGGACTTCTAACAATTTTATAATTTCAGTTCACTTAATGGGGTTTCATTCACCAAAACAGTTTTGATGAGCCCATTTGATAACTATTAAATTGTTTGGATACTTTATCTAATCCCAAACAATGATTAAATAATAATATGAAATTCATATATATAAGTCAAGCATAAATGTCCGTAATAACAATAAACAAGGTTTATCATAAAACAAACAATGTCTCAAAAGAACTCTCTAGTGTGCTTGAGTCCCTTGGCCCTAGTGTGACTGTCATACTTGGGCCTAGACATGGTCTTGGTCAAAGGATCTACAGTGTTGTCGTCTGTGTGCACCTTGCACATCCTCACATCTCCACTATCAACATATTGACTGATCATATGGTAATTCTGTAGAACATGTATGGATTTGGAACTCTTCCAGCTGATGGCTCCTCCATTCATAATGAAGACATATCTAGACTGAGATTCAAAGTCATCTCTGTCTGTCTGAAAACTTGCATCAGTATAGCCCTTGACGACCAGCTTGTCATCACCTCCAAATATCAAGAGATCATCCCTAGTCCTTCGTAAGTACTTCAGGATGTTCTTGGCTGCACACCAATGTGCATCACCCGGGTTTGATTGGTACCTGCTACACATACTCAAAGCATATGCAATATCTGGGTGAGTACAAGTCATTGTATACATGATGGATCCTATGGCTGAGGCATAGGGAATCCTGCTCATCCTCTCAGTCTCACCAGGTGTCTTAGGACACTGGCTCTTGCTGAGATGTAAGCCATGCTGCATAGGCAAGAACCCTTTCTTAGAGTTCATCATATTGAATCTCTCAAGGACCTTATCTACATAAGTTCCCTGACTCAGACCAATAAGTCTCTTAGATCTATCTCTATAGATCTTAATGCCTAATATATACTCAGCCTCTCCCAAGTCCTTCATTGAGAAATACTTCTTAAGCCACTCCTTAACTGTCTCCAGCATATGAATGTCATTCCCAATGAGTAGTATGTCATCCACATACAGAACTAGGAAGGCCACTTTGCTTCCACTAAACTTCTTGTAGACACAGGGCTCTTCTTCGCATCTGATGAAGTCAAACTTTTTGACCACTTCATCAAAACGAAGATTCCAACTCCTGGATGCCTGCTTAAGTCCATAAATGGACTTCTTAAGCTTGCATATTCTCCTAGGGTTTTCTGGATCCTCAAAATCTTTTGGTTGCATCATGTATACATCATCTTCTAAATACCCATTTAGAAAAGCGGTCTTGACATCCATTTGTCAAATCTCATAATCATGATAAGCGGCAATCGCTAGGAGTATCCTAATGGACCTGATCATAACGACCGATGCGAACGTTTCATCATAGTCAGTACCATGAACCTGTCTAAATCCTTTGGTAATTAGTCTTGCCTTATAGACAGAAATGTTTCCATCCTTGTCTCTCTTGATCTTAAAGACCCATTTGCATCCAATGGGTTTTACCCCATCATGCAAATCTATCAAGTCCCATACTTGATTTTCAGACATGGAGTCCATTTCGGATTTCATGGCTTCCAGCCATTTCTCGGAGTCGGGGTCCGCCATCGCTTGCTTATAGGTCACATGCTCGCTGTTCTCTAAAAGTAGAACGTCAATGCTAGCAGTCAAGACATAATCCTCATAATGTCTAGGTTGCTTCCTTAGCCTTTCTGATCTCCAATGTGGTCCAACAATAGGAGAGACTTCAGTTGCTGGGTTGACCACATCTGTATGCGGGACCTCAGGTACTTCATCAACTTGAGGAATTGCATCTTGGATCTGGACGGTTTCCCTTTGAGAAGGTACGCCTCCAAAGTCAAGTTCCTCAGTGACATCGTCTATGTCCTCATGTTGTTGGGTTTGTTGCTTAGCTTGAATCTCATCAAGCTGAACATTTCTCCCACTTGGCTTCTTGGAAAAGAAATCTTTTTCCAAAAAGACACTATCCCGAGCAACAAACACTTTGTTCTCAACGGGATTGTAGAAATAATATCCCATTGTTTTCTTGGGATAACCTATAAAGAAGCATTTGTCTGATTTGGGCTAGCTTATCAGATAGTAAACGCTTTACATAAGCCTCACATCCCCAGACCTTCAGAAATGACAAGCTAGGAACTTTTCCATACCATATCTCATGTGGTGTCTTGTCAACTGATCGTGACAGAGTCCTGTTTAGTGTGAACGCAACAGTGGTGAGGGCATATCTCCAAAAAGATGTAGGAAGATCAACAAAACTCATCATTGAGCGGACCATGTCTAACAATGTCCTATTTCTCCTCTCAGATACGCCATTCAACTGTGGCGTGCCTGGTGGAGTCAATTGTGTCAAAATGCCACAACTTCTCAAGTGATGGTCGAATTCTTGGCTCATATATTCGCTCCCTCGATCTGATCGGAGTGCCTTTATCTTCTTGCCAGTTTGTGTCTCAACTTCATTCTGGAATTCTTTGAACTTTTCAAAGGACTCAAATTTATGCTTCATTAAGTAGGTATACCCATATCTACTAAAATCATCAGTAAATGTGATGAAGTATCGATAGCCTCTCCTAGCTTCTGTGCTCATAGGTCCACATACATCGGTATGTATGAGAGCTAAGAGCTCAATAGTCCTCTCACTCGTACCAGTGAAAGGTGACCTTGTCATCTTGCCCATCAGACATGACTCACATGTTTCAAATGATTCTAAATCAAATGACTTTAGGCTACCAACTGTTTGGAGTTCCTTCATGCGTTTGATGCTAATGTGACCCAAGCGACAATGCCATAGATTGGCTTCACTTATATTCGACTTTTGCCTCTTTGTATCAACGTTATAAATTTCAGATTTGAGATCCAATATGTATAGTCCACTACTACTCACATAGGCTCGAGCATAGAAAATGTCATTCTTATAAATGAAAAAATAATCCTTAATGACAAATTCATAACCCTCAAGGTGCAAAACTGAAATTGAAATCAAATTCTTAATAATAGAAGGAACAAAATAACAATTATAAAGTTCTAAAACTAAGCCAGAAGGTAGAGGTAGACTATAATCTCCAATGGCAAGTGCAACAACCCTTGCTCCATTTCTAACATGGATATCTATCTCACCCTTCTGCAACCGTCTCCTATTTCTTAGTCCTTGCACATTCGAAATAATGTGAGAACCACATTCTGAATCTAATATCCAAGAATGAGACTTGGTTGATAAGATTTCAGTAATGTAAATACCTGAAGTGGAGACTGTTCCCCTCTTTTTTTCTTCCAGGTTTTTGTGACTTGCCTTATCCTCATCAGATGAGGTGGCAGTCAACTCTGGGATGGGGGTTTCAAGGACATCATCTTGTCCCTCAGACCTGAGATTGATTCTCATATGTGTTTCCCAATTAAGGAAATTTGTGTCGTTCAACTTGTTTTTTTCAACAATTGAGCGGAGAGTGAAATTGAGGTGTTCAGAAGACATAATAACTACAAAAACAGAATAAAACATGCAGATAATTATGCTTGACATGCAAGAACTTAAAATTTAGACCAGCTATAAACAGTAAGTTATTGCACATTCTACTCAATAAATTGTCCCTTGTGAGTAAAATGATTCCAAGATCCTATCTTAGATGAAACTCGAGCGTACTAAGGCACTTCCCCAAGTCTCATGTTGTAACACCCCCCACTTATTGTCGGTAGTGCCACACACCAGTGGCCTCAGACGTTACCGTCCAAAGTCACCTAAAGCTTTAATCGGAACAATTAATCTTAAATAAACACAATTAAATAACGGAAGGTTAAACAGCGGAAGACATTTTTGAATGAAACTCAATACTTTTATATTAAAAGATCTCTCATCAAACGAGAGATATGTTTTTACAACAGAGTGAAATTACAGCGGAAAACTCATAAATTACACAGCGGAAGACTTCAAGAATAAACCTAATACATGACTAGGTTATAAAAATACATTTAAAGTAATACTTAACGACTTTGAAATACCGGCACCGAAATCTGCAACTGCAAGTCTCTTCTTCAACAGTTACTTCGGACTTCGGGGACCAACCACTGATGTGCCGTATAGGACGGATGACACCAGCCAACCATTCAAGGAATAAAACCCGGTTGGTTAGTCTAATGAAAGACTATGCAAGGGTAGAAAACAGAATGGTTCTAGTGATCGTAACCGTTTACTATCATTGTTCCTCGACTAACAACCGAAGGAACGATATATAACCCAGAACTTTCACGGAATGATTAAAGTTTGAATGATCAAGAGAAGACTCTTAAAGATCGAGTCTTATCGGGAACGTATAAAGAGAAGACTCCAAGAGATTGAGTCTTAACGGAAAACGTATGAAGAGAAGACTCTAAAAGATTGAGTCTTACGGGAAAGTATGACAAATGTTTGGGAACATAAAAGTTTCACACAAGCGTTTAAAAAGACTTGCCCATTTGGGTCCACGACTAATCTCACCGCGTAACATCTGATAAGACTCAAAATAGAAGCGTTTAAAAAGATTGAGTCTTATGGGAAAGTGTGACAAATGTTTGAGGACTTACTTTAGTAGAAGTCTAGACGAGTTTCCAAGTTGTACTTCTCGCCCAAGGTTCATTAATTATGTGCATATCGGCACTTATCTTATTTTAGTGACAAAGCGTACATTCACGTTATAAGCTTTTAAATATATCATCTCATCGCGAGAGATATCGAAAGGGATAAATCCCGATTGGTTGGCACCTGCTGTATGCACCTACCCTGAGTAAGGGCAAGGTCATGACTAGAGAAAGTACTACGGAAAAATCCTCATAGCACCAGTTATAAAGAAACAACTAGACCTCACAAGGTACATAGCGTTCCTGCGAATACTCGTTCTAACTAAACAGTTCAGATCACACAATAGTCCACATCAATACCATCATGGTAATAACAGATATAATAGCGTTGTTTCTAGCGATATATATACAACCTATTATAATATCATGTTTTAATCGTATTATTCATAAAATCTGTTCCTAAACAAAAACAATAGTTCATCCCAATTTAATTAACAATTAAACAATTGATAATTAATGGAAACATGGAATGATAAGCAAGAGTGAACCGCCACTAGCCTTAGCCTAGATGAACGATAGAGCGACGACGGGTTTCTGGGTCCGGAACGGGAACGGAAGCCGGATTACAGATTCCTACGGACAACGACCCCACAACGAAACCCTAGGTTAGATTCGACAACTAAAATGTATGAATCTAAGAAAGGACGAACGAAAACGAAAGGACGAAAGCCCCAACCGAGACCGACAAGCCCAAAGCCACGATCGTGATTGCCCAGGCAATCCGCGATCATGGTGGGCACTACCGCGGTCACGGTCGTCGAGGACGAGTGTCCGCGAGTGTCAAAGATAGCGGCCGCAGATGCGGCCGGCCTTGTCACAGCCGCGGTCGCGGCAGTTTATGTCCGCGACCGCGGACATGAACTCCGGCGACCGAAAATAACGAGGAACTCACCGGCGGGGACTCCTTGGGCTCGATTCGCGGCGACTTCCACTCTTGGGCACCTTACGCCTCCAATGCACTGCTCCGGGGCTGCTACAACCCTTAGCGAAGGCTCCGGCGAAAGCTCAACTCCGGCGGCAAGCACCTTGAGGGAGAGAGATCGGGATTAGAGTGCTCTCAACCCTCCCAGATCGTCTCCTTTTATAGGCCAAGGAGAGAGAGCAGCCTGACAAGATCAACGGTGGAGCGAGGGATCGACGACGATGACGAGCACGTGGCTCGCATGCCCGACTGTGCCCTCTGCACATTTCCACGGTCACGGTGGGTTCTGCCGCGGTCGCGGAAAATTCAAAGCCCAGCTCCTCTGGGAGCTATTATTCTGCGGTCGCGGAAATTCTACCACGGTCGCAGAATTGCCTTTTCGCGTCTGTTTGCACGGGAAAAGGGTTGGCATGGGTTTAAAACCCCGGATCTTAAATATTTGTACCCAAACAAATATTCTAAGCCTCGATAATACGTCGAATGTATTTTCCAATGCTCTGGGAAATAATACATAAATCAAACATGATACAGAAATTCCTAACTTCGCCAAACGGGTCTCGAATAATTGACGAGGGTTTGAGAAATTACCCAAATACCTTTACTAACAATGAGGGTATTACATCACTTCCCCCTAAAAAGAAGTTTCGACCCCGAAACTTGGCCGAATAACTCAAAAAAAATGAGGCGTTACAACACTACCCCCTTAAAAAGGTTTCGACCCCGAAACTAGCATCGCTAAGATAAAGGGACCGGTTCCACCATAATCTCCTTACCTGATCTTAGTATCCTTAATCATTGCATCAAGTACTAGCTCCTGGAAAACGATTTGTTTCTTCAACCATACTACTATCTCGCACAGCCTACTTCCATGTACTATTCTTGTACTAACTCGTGACCATCCTCAAGGTCATAATTATCTTAGGATAATTGTCTCCTAAAATCATCACACTAGTCTCGCTATACCTTAAGCATGAGACTACACATATTCCTCTTTCCTCTTCCTCTCAACTTCCCTCAGAGTATATACCTTCTCTTTCTTAAGTCGATATCCTTGAATAAATTTGGTTTTCGAAACCTGTACTACCAAAAATCGAACTATTATTCGGTCAAGATTCCACTTACAACATACTGCCTACATTCCTTACTCTTGCTAGAACAGATGTGATCATTCACAAGATTACCATTGTCTCGCTCAGAGTATCCATTACAATCTCTAATATAACCTCATTGTTATGACCTATTCCTCCTAAAGACCTTGATGTCCTTAATTAGGAGAATACAACATCTTTCTACTAACTTCCTTTCGACAATCCAATCCTCAAGTACATACATAGAATTCAACTATACCTCAACTTAGTACTTCTCTTGTCATATAGACCTTACTCCTTATATACACGACTCACCTACTACATTGGTTACCTTACTCGCATTTGGCCCTTGTGCCATATCTTTGACTCAAAATCTTCAATCCTGTGATCCCACAATTACTCACACCACAACCTATGTCCGATTACCTCAACATGATTTACTAATCCTCTCCATAGGATTATACTCTCGTCTTACCCAAACGTGTCATACGATCACCTTAATAAACGTGGATCACCTTTTCCTCAAGTCCACTTGATATCATCTACCTACTTACTTTATGCCACACTATTGACCTTCAAAACCGTAACAACTTTTACCGGTCGAGTTTGCTATTCACCCAAAAATCCTTAAGAAATAAGTTGTCCTCATATGATTTTATTATCCCAAATCAAGCACCATTTTGCTTTATGGATATTTACCATTTATCCAAGATTAACTTAACGTATTCCTTATTCAATCTCTAACTTAACCCTTTAAGGTTCCTCAACTCTATTTACTCAAAATACCATATGGATGAACAATACCTTGCCATCAAAATCCATCACTTCACGTCCTAAATCCTTCAATGGCTATATACGAGTAACAAATGTTACTTTACTCCTTAAATGCACATACAACAATTCCCCATGCTACATCATTTTGTTTATCGATATCCTCCGAATAACTAGGCCTTACACCATAACCTTTCAATTTCAAGTGGGCTTTCTCCCAAAACTATCGATCACAACTTAATTCCCAAAAAGTGTTATATCATCGGTCTTATAGACGTCACACTGTCTAACAATCCACATATCCGACCTTGTAAATCTCCAGATATCATATCTCTATATCCCTTGAAGGTACAATACTGATTCAGTTCCTTGGCCCAAATAAGTTTGGCCCTAAAGCTCACTTCCAACTCAAAACCTTTAGTTTCCTCAAAACAATGCCGTGATAAATCCATTAGCACAATTATGACCAATCACTCGATTTCCCCCCAAAACGTGACATCAAATCGCCTTAACAGACATCAATCACTTTCCATCCAATCCTTATGTCGTTTTCTCTTAAGAAAGCCTCATAACCAACCTCAGATAAATCTTCCAAGACAATACATATGACTTCACACCTTTAGCCTTTCCGAAAGTCTAATCCTCTGGTCCACAATGAACATACTCACTTACAACTTCCATAGCCAAAATCCCTTGAGATATTACTCCTATTTCCTTAAGGTATCATCCTGATAATTGACTCATTACCAACCGTATCAGTCACTTCTATCAGAATCTTTTAATAGCTTTATACGATTAACGCTTGCTACCTTACTCCTTAGGCGCACATAGACAATTTTCTCCACTAAATCCTTTAATTTATCGGAATCATCAACATAACATATCCTTAACTGTAATCTTTCCAATTAAGTGGCCTCCTTCTAACACAGTAACTTCACAACTTAGTCTTCTCCAAAGAATTGAACCATAAGCCTTCTAACTGACAACTCACATAAAAATCTAAATATCAAACCTTACAACCTTACAAGTATCATAACTCTTTATTCCCTGATCGTACAACCTTCCAATTTCAATCATTTGGTCCACTTAGATTTGGCTCAGTCGCCCTTTTCCTGACTCACATCCCAAAGGTTTGTTTAACTGGCTCAAATAACTTGTCTCTAACTTAAGATCCGTATACTCCTCACACAATCTACTATCCATCCAAGACTTAATCATACCATTTCCTGATAGAATCTCAAAACGAAACTTCGAATAGATCTTCCACAATAATACATATGACTTCGTACACTTGGTTGTTCCACAAGCTGCAACCAAAAGTCCTACATTGGTCGTACCCACTTATAAATCTCATAACCATAACTCTGGACTCTAAAGTCTTACTCAAGGTCGTAATAGAGGAAACGAGTTCCCTATGAACTATCCCTCTTATACAATCATTCCTTTCTCAATAATCTATCCACATCAATGCCTACAGCATTACCTCATAACTAGGCATTCTGATCTTCATGTAGTTCATTCCTATGAGCTTTTACCAGAACAATTGTTTAGGGTACCCATATGAGAAGAAAATTTTTTTCTTAATCCCATAGAGCATTAACCACATACATTTGTTTCCTATACCTTAAAATTTTTGGAAAACTCAACTTACGAGATAACGCTCGTCCGATCAATGAAGGAAATAATTAATGTCATACCGTTGTGACATTACTCCAAGAACAAAGAGAGAATCCTAAGAATGGATCTAGCAATTCAGTAATGGAGTCGCCCCTAGTGTTAACCATGTAGGGAACGAACACCTCGGTTCCATACGTTACCCCTCCTGTGTGAGTCCTCACAGCCCTTATCCATCCGTGACATCACTGTTTTTGGCACTCATTGGGTCCCGTACGAACGAACAATATGCAAAAGTAACGAATTTAGTAATTTCCGAAACAAGGAAACACTTCTATTTTGTTCGAAACAATACATAAAACAACTGATAGAAAGTCGAATAGACAGATTACTAAACTATGGAGACTATCGACATAAGTCATCGCCCCTTATTCTAAAAAGCCTTACAAAATACTACCACTTGTACAAAGCTTCCCTCCCATCGGGGTGACGTATCACAAAGAGTCGCTGCTCTTGACCCGAAGATTCCATAGGCGCCTTGCCTCTATCACGAGTAGCAGACTGCCTTGGAACAGATACTTCCGCCCGTGGGTTCTGTCCACTGCCAACTTTTGAGGCCTGATCAGCTTGAGTTGGCCTTAGGCCCTTCTTCCTACAGTATGCCTTCATGTGGCCTTCCCTTCCACAATAGTAGCATACCCTATTTTCCTTTTGACATCTAAAACTTTTGTGCCCAACTTCATCACAGTTGTGGCATTGAATCCCGCCGCTATTCCAGCCTGAGTCCTTGGCGGAATCAGACGGAGTTGCGTTGGTCCTAGTACGACCAGACTTGTTGAACTTGGTGGGCGACGCTGGCCGCTTGAACAAGCAAGCCCTGCGATTCTGTTGCCCGCTCCTTGTATTAATCTGTGCCTCCACACTAGCTGCGACTTGTGGTATGGGGGCCGCTTGGGCTTGCGGTAACATCTGGGCCGCTAGTACTTCGACCACTAATCCCACTATATGCCCAATGGTTGTCGCATTTAGCACGATCGGGGCAGGAGGTGGAAATCCCCTTCCAGCTTGGGGGTCCGCTTGTCCCTGATGAGCATCCTGTCGTAGGGTCGGGTCACTACTACGTGATCCAGATCCCGCGTCTTCCCCTGGTGGAGTAGCACTTCTCAGCCGAATTCGAGAATCGTTGCTAGGACTTTCGTTAGCTGCTCGGTTGGTGGATCGGGTGTCCATCATCTGTTGATGAACCATAACGTTGGTTTAGAACTTTTCCAACTTGTACTTGACACTGAGTCAATTACGTTATGATACGATTTATAAGGGTCCAAACTAATAACTCTATATTAGTCTGACTGGCCCACCACCACTAACCGCATAAATGACTTTTTCTATGGCTTACTTGAAAGGAACTCTAGGAGAAATGTCAACCTTTAAATGACATTCCATCTAAGGAGAAATGATATTCCTAAGAGTGGATCTAAGGAATAAGTAACAACTTGAATCTTGCAGAAGTTTGAAAACCACTTAAATCTTATACTTTCAACTTCATACTTCATACCTTTAAATTTTATATAAAAATAGTAATTTATAAAGTTAGTTTCTCAAACTAGTGATACGAATATCACAAAACTTGTACCAAGACCAAAATCTCACTTTTAAAGTTACAATCTTTAAACTTATTTTGATTGCGTATAACGCGCCTTTTATAAACCAACGATAAACAACTTTTGAAGTTCAAAATAGCTAAATCATTAGTTTAAATGAAATTACAAGAAATAATTAAAACTTTTACTTTTAACATTTAAATTCAACATTGAAACTCTCGAAATTCCTTTTTAATCGAAGATATGTTTGAAAAATAGTTTCAAAATTAGGTTTCGAAAATTCTCAAACCTAACAATAGGCCAATAATTTTAAAACCGTTGCTCTGATACCATAATTGTAACACCCCCCGACTTATTGTCGGTAGTGCCACACGCCAGTGGCCTCAGACGTTACCGTCCAAAGTCACCCAAGGCTTTAATCGGAACAATTAAACTTAAATAAACACAATTAAATAACGGAAGGTTAAACAGCGGAAAACATTTTTGAATGAAACTCAATACTTTTATATTAAAAGATCTCTCATCAAACGAGAGATATGTTTTTACAACAGAGTGAAATTACAGCGGAAAACTCATAAATTACACAGCGGAAGACTTCAAGAATAAACCTAATACATGACTAGGTTATAAAAATACATTTAAAGTAATACTTAACGACTTTGAAGTATCGGCACCGAAATCTGCAACTGCAAGTCTCTTCTTCAACGGTTACTTCGGACTTCGGGGACCAACCACTGATGTGCCGTATAGGACGGATGACACCAGCCAACCATGCAAGGAATAAAACCCGGTTGGTTAGTCTAATGAATGACTATGCAAGGGTAGAAAACAGAATGGTTCTAGTGATCGTAACCGTTTACTATCATTGTTCCTCGACTAACAACCGAAGGAATGATATATAACCCGGAACTTTCACGGAATGATTAAAGTTTGAATGATCAAGAGAAGACTCCTAAAGATCGAGTCTTATCGGGAACGTATAAAGATAAGACTCCAAGAGATTGAGTCTTAACCAAAAGCGTATGAAGAGAAGACTCCAAAAGATTGAGTCTTACGGGAAAGTATGACAAATGTTTGAGAACATAAAAGTTTCACACAAGCGTTTAAAAAGACTTGCCCATTTGGGTCCACGACCAACCTCACCGCGTAACATCTGATAAGACTCAAAATATAACCGTTTAAAAAGATTGAGTCTTACGGGAAAGTATGACAAATGTTTGAGGACTTACTTTAGTCGAAGTCCAGACGAGTTTCCAGGTTATACTTCTCGCCCAAGGTTCATTAATTATGTGCATAGCGGCACTTATCTTATTTTAGTGACAAAGTGTACATTCACGTTATAAGCTTTTAAATATATCATCTCATTGCGAGAGATATCGAAAGGGATAAATCCCGATTGGTTGGCACCAGCTGTGTGCACCTACCCTGAGTAAGGGCAAGGTCATGACCAGAGAAAGTACTACGGAAAAATCCTCCTAGCACCAGTTATAAAGAAACAACTAGACCTCGTAAGGTACATAGCGTTCCTACGAATACTCGTTCTAACTAAACAGTTCAGATCACACAATAGTCCACATCAATACCATCATGGTAATAACAAATATAATAGTGTTGTTTCTAGCAATATATACAACCTATTATAATATCATGTTTTAATCGTATTATTCATAGAATCTGTTCCCAAACGAAAACAATAGTTCATCCTAATTTAATTAACAATTAAACAATTGATAATTAATGGAAACATGGAATGATAAGCAATAGTGAACCGCCACTTGCCTTAGCCTAAATGAACGATAGAGCGACGACGGGTTTCTGGGTCCGGAACGGGAACGGAAGCCGGATTACAGATTCCTATGGACAACGACCCCACAACGAAACCCTAGGTTAGATTCGACAACTAAAATGTATGAATCTAAGAAAGGACGAACGAAAACGAAAGGACGAAAGCCCCAACCGAGACCGACAAGCCCAAAGCCACGATCGTGATTGCCCAGGCAATCCGCGATCGTGGTGGGCATTGCCGCGGTCATGGTTGTCGAGGACGAGTGTCCGCGAGTGCCAAAGATAGCGGCCGCGGACGCGGCCGGCCTTGTCACAGCCGCGGTCGCGGCAGTTCATGTCCGCGATCGCGGACATGAACTCCGATGACCGAAAATAACGAGGAACTCACCGGCGGGGACTCCTTGGGCTCGATTCGCTGCGACTTCCACTCCTGGGCACCTTGTGCCTCCAATGCACTGCTCCGGGGCTGCTACAACCCTTGGAGAAGGCTCCGGCGAAAGCTCAACTCCGGCGAAAGCTCAACTCCGGCGACAAGCACCTTGAGGGAGAGAGATCGGGATTGGAGTGATCTCAACCCTCCCAGATCGTCTCCTTTTATAGGCCAAGGAGAGAGAGCAGCCTGACAAGATCAACGGTGGAGCGAGGGATCGACGGCGACGACGAGCACGTGGCTCGCATGCCCGACTGTGCCCTCTGCACATTTCCGCGGTCGCGGTGGGTTCTGCCGCGGTCGCGGAAAATTCAAAGCCCAGCTCCTCTGGGAGCTATTATTCTGCGGTCGCGGAAATTCTACCGCGGTCGCGGAATTGCCTTTTCGCGTCTGTTTGCCCGGGAAAAGGTTTGGCATGGGTTTAAAACCCCGGATCTTAAATATTTGTACCCAAACAAATATTCTAAGCCTCGATAATACGTCGAATGTATTATCCAATGCTCTGGGAAATAATACAGAAATCAAACAGGATACAGAAATTCCTAACTTCGCCAAACGGGTCTCGAATAATTGACGAGGGTTTGAGAAATTACCCAAATACCCTTACTAACAATGAGGGGTATTACATCACTTCCCCCTAAAAAGAAGTTTCGACCCCGAAACTTGGCCGAATAACTAAAAAAAACAAGGCGTTACAACACTACCCCCTTAAAAAGGTTTCGACCCCGAAACTAGCATCGCTAAGCTAAAGGGACCGGTTCCACCATAATCTCCTTACCTGATCTTAGTATCCTTAATCATTGCATCAAGTACTAGCTCCTGGAAAACGATCTGTTTCTTCAACCATACTACTATCTCGCACAGCCTACTTCCACGTACTATTCTTGTACTAACTCGTGACCATCCTCAAGGTCATAATTATCTTAGGATAATTGTCTCCTAAAATCATCACACTAGTCTCGCTATACCTTAAGCATGAGACTACACATATTCCTCTTTCTTCTTCCTCTCAACTTCCCTCAGAGTATATACCTTCTCTTCCTTAAGTCGATATCCTTGAATAAATTTGGTTTCCGAAACCTGTACTACCAAAAATCGAACTATTATTCGGTCAAGATTCCACTTACAACATACTGCCTACATTCCTTACTCTTGCTAGAACAGATGTGATCATTCACAAGATTACCATTGTCTCGCTCAGAGTATCCATTACAATCTCCAATATAACCTCATTGTTATGACCTATTCCTCCTAAAGACCTTGATGTCCTTAATTAGGAGAATACAACATCTTTCTACTAACTTCATTTCGACAATCCAATCCTCAAGTACATACATAGAATTCAACTATACCTCAACTTAGTACTTCTCTTTTCATATAGACCTTACTCCTTATATACACGACTCACCTACTACATTGGTTACCTTATTCGCATTTGGCCCTTGTGCCATATCTTTGACTCAAAATCTTCAATCCTGTGATCCCACAATTACTCACACCACAACCTATGTCCGATTACCTCAACATGATTTACTAATCCTCTCCATAGGATTATACTCTCGTCTTACCCAAACGTGTCATACGATCACCTTAATAAACGTGGATCACCTTTTCCTCAAGTCCACTTGATATCATCTACCTACTTACTTTATGCCACACTATTGACCTTCAAAACCGTAACAACTTTTACCGGTCGAGTTTGCTATTCACCCAAAAATCCTTAAGAAATAAGTTGTCCTCATACGATTTTATTATCCCAAATCAAGCACCATTTTGCTTTACGGATATTTACCATTTATCCAAGATTAACTTAACGTATTCCTTATTCAATCTCTAACTTAACCCTTTAAGGTTCCTCAACTCTATTTACTCAAAATACCATATGGATGAACAATACCTTGCCATCAAAATCCATCACTTCACGTCCTAAATCCTTCAATGGCTATATACGAGTAACAAATGTTACTTTACTCCTTAAATGCACATACAACAATTCCCCATGCTACATCCTTTTGTTTATCGATATCCTCCGAATAACTAGGCCTTACACCATAACCTTTCAATTTCAAGTGGGCTTTCTCCAAAAACTATCGATCACAACTTAATTCCCAAAAAGTGCTATATCATCGGTCTTATAGACGTCACACTGTCTAACAATCCACATATCCGACCTTGTAAATCTCCAGATATCATATCTCTATATCCCTTGAAGGTACAATACTGATTCAGTTCCTTGGCCCAAATAAGTTTGGCCCTAAAGCTCACTTCCAACTCAAAACCTTTAGTTTCCTCAAAACAATGCCGTGATAAATCCATTAGCACAATTGTGACCAATCACTCGATTTCCCCCCAAAACGTGACATTAAATCGCCTTAACAGACATCAATCACTTTCCATCCAATCCTTATGTCATTTTCTCTTAAGAAAGCCTCATAACCAACTCAAATAAATCTTCCAAGACGATACATATGACTTCACACCTTTAGCCTTTCCGAAAGTCTAATCCTCTGGTCCACAATGAACATACTCACTTACAACTTCCATAACCAAAATCCCTTGAGATATTACTCCTATTTCCTTAAGGTATCATCCTGATAATTGACTCATTACCAACCGTATCAGTCACTTCTATCAGAATCTTTTAATAGCTTTATACGATTAACGCTTTCTACCTTACTCCTTAGGCGCACATAGACAATTTTCTCCACTAAATCCTTTAATTTATCGGAATCATCAACATAACCTATCCTTAACTGTAATCTTTCCAATTAACTGGCCTCCTTCTAACACGGTAACTTCACAACTTAGTCTTCTCCAAAGAATTGAACCATAAGCCTTCTAACTGACAACTCACATAAAAATCTAAATATCAAACCTTACAACCTTACAAGTATCATAACTCTTTATTCCCTGATCGTACAACCTTCCAATTTCAATCATTTGGTCCACTTAGATTTGGCTCAGTCGCCCTTTTCCTGACTCACATCCCAAAGGTTTGTTTAACTGGCTCAAATAACTTGTCTCTAACTTAAGATCCGTATACTCCTCACACAATCTACTATCCATCCAAGACTTAATCATACCATTTCCTGATAGAATCTCAAAACGAAACTTCGAATAGATCTTCCACAATAATACATATGACTTCGTACACTTGGTTGTTCCACAAGTTGCAACCAAAAGTCCTACATTGGTCGTACCCACTTATAAATCTCATAACCATAACTCTGGACTCTAAAGTCTTACTCAAGGTCGTAATAGAGGAAACGAGTTCCCTATGAACTATCCCTCTTATACAATCATTCCTTTCTCAATAATCTATCCACATCAATGCCTACAGCATTACCTCATAACTAGGCATTCTGATCTTCATGTAGTTCATTCCTATGAGCTTTTACCAGAACAATTGTTTAGGGTACCCATATGAGAAGAAAAAAATTTTCTTAATCCCATAGAGCATTAACCACATACATTTGTTTCCTATACCTTAAAATTTTTGGAAAACTCAACTTACGAGATAACGCTCGTCCGATCAATGAAGGAAATAATTAATGTCATACCGTTGTGACATTACTCCAAGAACAAAGAGAGAATCCTAAGAATGGATCTAGCAATTCAGTAATGGAGTCGCCCCTAGTGTTAACCATGTAGGGAACGAACACCTCGGTTCCATACGTTACCCCTCCTGTGTGAGTCCTGACAGCCCTTATCCATCCGTGACATCACTGTTTTTGGCACTCATGGGGTCCCGTACGAACGAACAATATGCAAAAGTAACGAATTTAGTAATTTCCGAAACAAGGAAACACTTCTATTTTGTTCGAAGCAATACATAAAACAACTGATAGAAAGTCGAATAGACAGATTACTAAACTATGGAGACTATCGACATAAGTCATCGCCCCTTATTCTAAAAAGCCTTACAAAATACTACCACTTGTACAAAGCTTCCCTCCCATCGGGGTGACGTATCACAAAGAGTCGCTGCTCTTGACCCGAAGATTCCATAGGCGCCTTGCCTCTATCACGAGTAGCAGACTGCCCTGGAACAGATACTTCCGCCCGTGGGTTCTGTCCACTGCCAACTTTTGAGGCCTGATCAGCTTGAGTTGGCCTTAGGCCCTTCTTCCTACAGTATGCCTTCATGTGGCATTCCCTTCCACAATAGTAGCATACCCTCTTTTCCTTTTGACAGCTAAAACTTTTGTGCCCAACTTCACCACAGTTGTGGCATTGAATCCCGTCGCTATTCCAGCCTGAGTCCTTGGCGGAATCAGACGGAGTTGCCTTGGTCCTAGTACGACCAGACTTCTTGAACTTGGTGGGCGACGCTGGCCGCTTGAACAAGCAAGCCCTGCAATTCTGTTGCCCGCTCCTTGTCTTAATCTGTGCCTCCACACTAGCTGCGACTTGAGGTATGGGGGCCGCTTGGGCTTGCGGTAACATCTGGGCCGCTAGTACTTCGACCACTAATCCCACTATCTGCCCAATGGTTGTCGCATTTAGCACGATCGGGGCAGGAGGTGGAAATCCCCTTACAGCTTGGGGGTCCGCTTGTCCCTGATGAGCATCCTGTCGTAGGGTCGGGTCACTACTACGTGATCCAGATCCCGCGTCTTCCCCTGGTGGAGTAGCACTTCTCAGCCGAATTCGAGAATCGTTGCTAGGACTTTCGTTAGCTGCTCGGTTGGTGGATCGGGTGTCCATCATCTGTTGATGAACCATAACGTTGGTTTAGAACTTTTCCAACTTGTACTTGACACTGAGTCAATTACGTTATGATACGATTTATAAGGGTCCAAACTAATAACTCTATATTAGTCTGACTGGCCCACCACCACTAACCGCATAAATGACTTTTTCTATGGCTTACTTGAAAGGAACTCTATGAGAAATGTCAACCTTTAAATGACATTCCATCTAAGGAGAAATGATATTCCTAAGAGTGGATCTAAGGAATAAGTAACAACTTGAATCTTGCAGAAGTTTGAAAACCACTTAAATCTTATACTTTCAACTTCATACTTCATACCTTTAAATTTTATATAAAAATAGTAATTTATAAAGTTAGTTTCTCAAACTAGTGATACGAATATCACAAAACTTATTTTGATTGCGTATAACGCGCCTTTTATAAACCAATGATAAACAACTTTAGAAGTTCAAAATAGCTAAATCATTAGTTTAAATTAAATTACAAGAAATAATTATAACTTTTACTTTTAACATTTAAATTCAACATTGAAACTCTCGAAATTCCTTTTTAATCGAAGATATGTTTGAAAAATAGTTTTCGAAAATTCTCAAACCTAACAATGGGCCAAAATTTTTAAAACCGTTGCTCTGATACCATAATTGTAACACCCCCCGACTTATTGTCGGTAGTGCCACACGCCAGTGACATCAGACGTTACCGTCCAAAGTCACCCAAGGCTTTAATCGGAACAATTAAACTTAAATAAACACAATTAAATAACGGAAGGTTAAACAGCGGAAGACATTTTTGAATGAAACACAGCGGAAGACTTCAAGAATAAACCTAATACATGACTAGGTTATAAAAATACATTTAAAGTAATACTTAACGACTTTAAAATATTGGCACCGAAATCTGCAACTGTAAGTCTCTTCTTCAACGGTTACTTCGGACTTCGGGGACCAACCACTGATGTGCCGTATAGGACGGATGACACCAGCCAACCATGCAAGGAATAAAACCCGGTTGGTTAGTCTAATGAAAGACTATGCAAGGGTAGAAAACAGAATGGTTCTAGTGATCGTAACCGTTTACTATCATTGTTCCTCGACTAACAACCGAAGGAACGATATATAACCCGGAACTTTCACGGAATGATTAAAGTTTGAATGATCAAGAGAAGACTCCTAAAGATCGAGTCTTATCTGGAACGTATAAAGAGAAAACTCCAAGAGATTGAGTCTTAACGGAAATTGTATCAAGAGAAGACTCCAAAAGATTGAGTCTTACGGGAAAGTATGACAAATGTTTGGGAACATAAAAGTTTCACACAAGCGTTTAAAAAGACTTGCCCATTTGGGTCCATGACCAACCTCACCGCGTAACATCTGATAAGACTTAAAATATAAGCGTTTAAAAAGATTGAGTCTTACGGGAAAGTATGACAAATATTTGAGGACTTACTTTAGTCGAAGTCTAGACGAGTTTCCAAGTTGTACTTCTCGCCCAAGGTTCATTAATTATGTGCATAGCGGCACTTATCTTATTTTAGTGACAAAGCGTACATTCACGTTATAAGCTTTTAAATATATCATCTCATCGCGAGAGATATCGAAAGGGATAAATCCCGATTGGTTGGCACCAGCTGTGTGCACCTACCATGAGTAAGGGCAAGGTCATGAACAAAGAAAGTACTACGGAAAAATCCTCCTAGCACCAGTTATAAAGAAACAACTAGACCTCGCAAGGTACATAGCGTTTCTACGAATACTCATTCTAACTAAACAGTTCAGATCACACAATAGTCCACATCAATACCATCATGGTAATAACATATATAATAGCGTTGTTTCTAGCAATATATACAACCTATTATAATATCATGTTTTAATCGTATTATTCATAAAATCTGTTCCCAAATGAAAACAATAGTTCATCCTAATTTAATTAACAATTAAACAATTGATAATTAATGAAAACATGGAAAGATAAGCAAGAGCGAACCGCCACTTGCCTTAGCCTAGACGAACGATAGAGCGACAACATGTTTCTGGGTCCGGAACGGGAACGGAAGCCGGATTACAGATTCCTACGGACAACGACCCCACAACGAAACCCTATGTTAGATTCGACAACTAAAATGTAGGAATCTAAGAAAGGACGAAAGCCCCGACCGAGACCGACAAGCCCAAAGCCACGATCGTGATTGCCCAGGCAATCTGCGATCGCGGTGGGCACTGCCACGGTCGCAGTCGTCGAGGACGAGTGTCCGCGAGTGCCAAAGGCAGCGGCCGCAGACGCGGCCGGCCTTGTCACAGTCGCGGCCGACCTTGTCACAGTCGCGGTCGCGGCAGTTCATGTCCGCGATCGCGGACATGAACTCCGGCGACCCAAAATAACGAGGAACTCATCGGCGGGGACTCCTTGGGCTCGATTCGCGGCGGCTTCCACTCCTGGGCACCTTGCGCCTCCAATGCACTGCTTCGGGGCTGCTACAACCCTTGGCGAAGGCTCCGGCGAAAGCTCAACTCCGGCGACAAGCACCTTGAGGGAGAGAGATCGGGATTGGAGTGATCTCAACCCTCCCAGATCGTCTCCTTTTATAGGCCAAGGAGAGAGAGCAACCTGACAAGATCAACGGTGGAGCGAGGGATTGAAGGCGACGACGAGCACGTGGCTCGCATGCCCGACTGTGCCCTCTGCACATTTCCGCGGTCGCGGTGGGTTCTGTCGCGGTCGCGGAAAATTCAAAGCCCAGCTCCTCTGGGAGCTATTATTCCGCGGTCGCGGAAATTCTTCCGCGGTCGCGGAATTGCCCTTTTCGCATCTGTTTGCCCGGGAAAAGGTTTGGCATGGGTTTAAAATCCCGGATCTTAAATATTTGTACCCAAACAAATATTCTAAGCCTCGATAATACGTCGAATGTATTTTCCAATGCTATGGGAAATAATACAGAAATCAAACATGATACAGAAATTCCTAACTTCGCCAAACACGTCTCGAATAATTGACGAGGGTTTGAGAAATTACTCAAATACCCTTACTAACAATGAGGGGTATTACACATGTAATCAAGGTAAGTAAACCCGTTACTAATTATAACACCTTATAATTCTTGGTTGATGGCCACATCTTATGTTAGACTCATCCTTATGCCTCAAGATCCAAAACTGAGCCTTTTGGTCTCTTGTTGAGTGTAACCATACCAAGGCAGCATGCCCCTATTAGACATACCCGCACTATCCCAAGGTCAAGGAAGGACACCTCGCTAGGGAGAAAACTATCCAACGAATCCCAAAGGCCTCATGGTTATAATATGGAAAGGCATTATCTCAATATTCTATTAAGGGACTTAAGCATGCAATGATTGTTTATTTACTAGTGAACAAAATAGCATAAACAAACAAGCAAGCATGCAAAGTGAGAAATAATAAAGCATTCAAGTAATACAGTAATTAAATGTGATCCTAGTATGACCCCTAAAAACCAAAATTAAAGATCTAATCTTCATGGCTCTTGTTACTCCTGGATCTCCATCCTTAGTACCATCCATGGATCTCCATCCTTTGGGCTTCTTAGGATCTTCTTCTTCTTGTCTTACATATAATTGAAATAAAATTTCTTGTAGAAATTTAAATTACAAAAATACATAACGATACGCAGATCGTGTACAAGAAAACCATAACGATACACATATCGTATTTATCTATCCTAATGTGGGCCATACTAGTCACCTCATGCAAGCAATAATATCATAATATCATAAAACATGCATGCAATAATAATATCAAATATTATCAATAATATTAATCTAATTAATAACATTAACTAATTTAACTAAAAACATATCAAATTAAATAAATCATCTCATGATATAAATAATTTAATATCAAAATCTTAATTCAAATTAAAAATAATATATAGAATTAATCATTAAAATGTATTATTGGATAAGATATGCATAAACAAGATAAGATATCAAATATCCTTATCTAAATCTAGTGGGAATCTCTCCTAACAACTTTTAGGAAATTATATAATTTAGATAATATCAAATATTATCCAATTAGATAAATAAGATCTTATCTTATAGTTTAGGAAATTATCCTAAAACGTCAAATCTACCCATCCGGACAGAGTCGCGTCCGAGTCAAACCTGAACCGACCCGCTCCCACTGAACCGCGCAACCCCTTTCTGCGGACCCATCCAAGCCTAGCCCGAGCTGGATCTGCAGACCCGCGCGTGCACCTGACTCGAGCCACTGGCGAAACACGGTTCTGCACTATGCAGAACCGCGCCCATTTGCGCGGGACCAAGCAGCGAGCCGCGGTCTACACCGCGCAAGCTTTGCATGGTCCTCGTGGTCCTGCCGTGCGTGCCCCAGGACGCGCCTATGCTGGACCCGCACGCGCCACTGTGTGACTGGGTCCAACCACGGTCGAACCGCTGTGCTGAGCCGGGATGCGCACTCGAACCTAGGGCTGAGCACGGGCTGCCAAAACCGAAAGCCCAAACCGAACCGACCCGAAAAACCCAAATCGAACCCGAACCCGAAATTTTCGGTTTGGGTTTCGGTCTGAATATTTCATGATTTCGGGTTTCGGGTCGGGTTCGGGTTCGGTTCGGGTTTTTCGGGCTAAACCAAATGCCTATTTAAAACCCATTTTCTATTATTATTTTGGGCAATTGGGCTGGTAAATTGTTTGGGCCCTTAGCCCAATTATTCATTTCTTCCCAACAGGCAGCATCCCTTCCTCCTCAGCAGCTGACCATCTCCTCTCCAGTCTACTCAGCCCTCTTCGACTTCGACAAAACCCTAAGTCCTCGACTCCTCAGCAGTCGCTTCTTGCTCCACCAGGCGCCAGCGCCAGTCCGCCTCCTTTCTTGCTCCACCACTCCGCCAGTCCGCCTCCTTTCTTCCCTTCCACGGACCACCGCTCGATCCCTTCGCCTCCCGCCTCCTTCTCGCTCCACCTCCCAGCTCCCGCCGGTGCACTGTGCAGTGTGCACAGTTAAAACACAGCAAATAGGTAATTGTTTTTGCTTCGGAAATTGGAACTTACTGCTTAAAGTGCTTAGTAGTTAGTAGCTTGCATTTTTTTTCGGTTTATGTTAGTAGCTTGCATTTGTTTTCTTATATGAGTTTGATAGGCTTGATGTAGAGTTGTTTTCTTGATGGTGGAGTTTGATAGGCTTGCAGCTTGCTGTAGAGTTGTTTTCTTGCTATAGAGTTGCATTTGTGTGAAAGTGAACTGTGAACCTGTGAACCCGTGAATCTGTGATGTTTCAATTTGAAAAAGAGATGTTTTTTTAGGTATAGTAATATCTGAAAAGAATCAAGCTGTCTTCAACTGTGTTTGAGGATTGTGCTTTTCTTGTAGTGTAGACTGTGTAGTGTCTCATTGTGTTCTATAATTTTATTTTTAAATAATACCAAGTGTAATCACGTTGTCAACCATATTATTATTTAATCGGAACTTACAGCAAACAGGTAATTATGCCTTTTTAGTGCAGGCTGTGCAGCAGTCTTATGAGATTCAAAGATTGTTAAACAAAGAAAAACGGATAGACTCTCATCAAATGTAAGTATCGACGTATCGTATATTCGTATTCATTGTTCATGTCATGGAAATGCCTTTTAGGTTTGTTTTCTTCAATGTGTAAACTTATATTTGTTGTTCTTTTGTGTAGATGAAGAGCTCCCAATCCAAGCATACTCAATCCAAGAAGACTCAATCCAAAACGACTCAATTCAAAAAGAGATCTAGAGAATTGTCTAAAACAAGCAGAAGAAGGTACTATTTATGCTCATTAATCATTATACATTCAATTTGCTCTTATATGTGGGCCAATGTGGCTGGAAATTTGCTCTTATCTGGACTGTGGGGTTGCACAAATTGCTGGCTTGTTGGCTGCTGTAATCATTATACATTCAATTTTCTCTTATTCAATTTGCTCTTGACTGTGACAATGAGAAAGAAAACACACTCTTATCCTCCACAAATTGCTGACTTGTTGGCTGCTGTCATGTTTTATTGTTGATTTTGCACTGTTTTATTTTTATGATTGCTGAATGGTTGGTTTGATGATCTTTTATACGTTTTTTAGATGTTGAAAGAAACGTGGCATCAAGTTCTTAACTAGGACATCAAAGTAAGATCTTCAACATTTTGGGCAAATCAGATTCAAAGGTTCTTACTTAGTTGCCTTAACTTGTTAACTTGTCTTTTGAATTAATTGATTCATTTTTATTCTAAAACTATTGTTTAATTGATTAATAACTATTGTTATTTGTTAACTTCATTGCAGTTGGAGTCTTGGAGACTTAAAGGAAAAGAAGTGAACTTTTTGGCATTTTGGCAATGGATTATGGACCAATGATAACTTCAGACTTTAGACTTCAGTAGTTAAAGTTTTAAACATGAATATTGTGTTTCGAAGTTCTTTATTTTGTAATTCGAACTTGATAAAGTCGAGCTTGATAACTTCAGACTTCAATAGTTAAGTTAGCTATTAATCTATATTATTTTGGATTTATTGGACTTTAAACAGAAATTTTACAGGTTTAAACAGGAAATCCGACAAAATAGCAAATCGGGCCAGTTCGGGTTTCAACCCAGACTGAACCGAACCGACAAAATGGCAAATCGGGCCAGTTCGGGTTTCAGCCCAGACCGAACCGAGCCGATCAAGGACCAAACCGAACCGAACCTATATATTTCGGTTCGGGTTTCGGTCCCAATTTTTGGAGGTTTCGGGTTTCGGGTTTGTCGGGTTCGGTTCGGTTCGGGTCGGTTCCTGGCCCGTGCTCAGCCCTACTCGAACCCCCGACGTGACCCGCGATCGCGGCAACAGTAACCGCGGTTACTATTCACAGCCAGTTTTTTTTTCCCCGTGTGGAACAATACTTGATTTGATTTTTTTTAATTTATGGAATTAATTCCATAAATTAAAAAAAATAAAATAGAATTTAACAAAAACAGAATTTTGGGTAATTGATCCATCTTATGAAAATCAAAATCTTCATCTAATGATTTAAACATGCCAAAAAATCATATCTCTTGCATAATTAAATCATATGAATCAAGTATGGGTAGATCAATTTTACATGCATATACATATTGAAAGTTCTAGACTTTGTTGATTCAATCGATCAAAATCTAAATTTTAATCATGCAAATTTAATCTACATATCAATTTTCCACTTAATTTGAATCAAGACAATCATCAACATGCATCAAAATTTAAAACTTTAAATTTGATCTAATCAATTTATGCAAGAGGCAACTGATACCACTGTAGGGATTTTAGATGCGTAAAGCGGAATTTCAGAAAACGTTTTCCTAACATTTAACCAATGATCTCACGCATAAACCAAATAGATCATATATAGGAAGAATCAAATACCTTTTGATGCGTGTTTCAATCTGCTGGAATGGAGAGAATATAGCCTCACGTGTGACTCCTCTATTTAGTCCACCCGAGCTTGGATCTGGATCACCTAGGACTCGGTTGCTAGAGCGAGGATCGAAGGCGAACGAGGAAGAGAGCAAGGGAGGGGGGTGGCAGCCTTGTGCAAAATTAGGATTAGGGTTTTCTCTTAAAAAGCCTTCTTTTTATAATATCAGGTGTAGATATCTTATTTTCTAAATAAGTATATCTTTTATTTTAACAATAACACTTTATTATTAATAAACTTTATCTCCCAAGTTATATCATATATAACTTTATATCATATACTTTATATAATATGTCTTCCAATAAACTGATCCAGTCCAAACTCTAAGGATATGACTTCATACGACCCGGTAGTAATAACAATAGACTTTATGACATACTTTATAACATATAGTCTATAAATCATAGTTGGTTTCTAGCAAATCACTATGACTACCTAAAATTACCGGATTAAATATCTCCATAAACGGCCCCACTTCATAATCAGTTATTCCTTCAAGCTGAGGGGCCCAGTTTCGGGTACGGACGGTGCTGGCAAAGGTGGAGCTTTTTGCTGCAGGGCCATTAGTGGGGGGTTGCGGGACAGCCAAGGGAGGTTGTTGTTGAAGAGGTTGAGAGGGGACACCAGTGGAAGCCAGAGAATCCGCTTGAGCTGTTGGAGAGAGGGGGGTTTGAGGTGCCATTTGGAAGAGGGGAAAATCAGTAATAGAAAGGGGGGGATTAGGAGGGGAACAAGGAGCCGGAGCAAGAGGAACCAGCTGAGGCAAGCAAGAAAGGGAGAGAACAGGGGTGGGAGGAGGGGAGAGGCGGACATGCTCCAGATCAAGGGAGCGGGCCGGAGGAGGGGCAGAGGCGGCGTTAAGGAGGAGGCTGGAGTTGTTGGTGGAAATCATACCAGAGGGGATCGAGAGGAAAGGGCTAAAGCCATCATCGGAGCAGAAGGAAGAAGGGGGTTCGGAGGTGGATGAAGTTACAGGGTAGGGGTTGGAGGAAATCTTCCTGGACTGCTTTTTCGTCTTTCCTTTCTTCTTCCCACTGTTACCCATGACAGAAGAGAGCGGGCAGCAGAGAGGAAGTGGCGGAAGGGAGCCGGCGGCGGCGCAGGAACCCTAGCTGGACACTCAATCTCACTTTGAAAGAAGAAGCGCGTGAGGCGCGTTCTTCTCGACAATCACTTTTTTCCGTCCACTGTTTTTTTAACTCAGAAACAACATGTATCCATTTATCTTTGTGTGCGCGTTTGTGTGTATTTCTCTGTTATGAGCTGCTTATTCATTTGCCCGCACTTTGTATGTTAGGTAACTCCTCTCGATTAACTCAGAGAAAAGGTACGTGCATATATCTTGATCCCTAAAACCGTATTTAGGCGGAATACACCGAAAAAATGTTGTCTTTGTTGAAAGATTACTCTATGTGTTGCAGCTGTGTACAGTTGGATGAGACAAATGGAACACATATCAATATGTAATTGCATGATTAGGGATCAAAGATCTAGAATAGTCGTTTAGCAATAAATCATATTGAGACCCACAAAAATCAGAATCCCACTATCTAGTCAATTATATATTCTTTCTACTCTTTATTATAGATCAACTAGAAAACTAATTAATTAGCCAATTTAATAGACTACAGGTGAGTGTAATTCCTGTAATTTGAGAAATTGTAATTTTCTAAAAAGTAAATTCCCATGTTTTTTTCCTGAACTAAATATAGGAAATATATTGAAAAAGTTCAACTTTCTAAAAAGTGTATCACGAATCAAACTAGGGCTAGGCCAAGTTTCCTACATCCAAATTAATTAGGGTTTTGGAAGGCACTGGGGCATAAAATATGTAGGGTTTCCTACGAATCACTTATTACATGTGTGTCACAAAACTTGGCGTACAAAATCACATTATATGGTAAACCTAGCTAAGATCGATCATGAAGTAGTGTGAAGTGGCCTTGAAGCTGGAGTCATCTTCCTCTTATTCTTCTTATAGTGAACACCCCTAGCCTTAGCCTGGCTCTCCTTCACCTCCCTCAAGTAGATCCGGATAGCTCCGTTTGCGAATGGGTTCCTGTCGTGGGGCCCACCGTTCTCCTCATAGGCAGCGCGGAGCCGGCCGATGAGGGAGTCAAGGCTTCCCCAGGCCTGACGGAGCGGGCAGCCGCATGGGGCGGGCGGGTCGGGCTGCCCGAAGAAGGGGCAGCCGAAGAGGTGAACCTTAGTCTTCCCGAACTGGTCGAGGTAGCGAAGGAAGGCGATCACGTGGCCGCACGTGAAGTGGGATAGGGTCACGGGTGGCCGCTGGCTCTTCAGGTACTGCGAGAATGTGTTCCAGTCCCTCCTCTTCTGGGACTCGTAGCGGCTCAGGGGAGACGCCGTCGACGACGTCGTTGTGGGTTTCAAGGACATGGTTGTAGTTTGATCTTTGGTGGGTTTTGATTTGCACATAATCTGTATGTAGGGAAAGAAGAGGATGTGTATGCTTGAGTTTGGTGTGTCTTCTTGAGAAGGAAAGAGTTACAAGAATAATTAAGCGGAGAAAGCTAATTAAGCTAGTGGGAGCGGAGCGTGGACAGTGGAGAAATCGAAATGAAGGGTTGGCATATCAAGTCTATGAGGGGAGGGGGTCCCACTCAGGAGACATCATTGTGGCCCTCCTCTAATTCTCAATGATAAGGTATATTGTGGCATAGCTGCCCACTAATCTTACTTCTCTTAAAATTGATTTCAGTTACAATTAATCATTTTCAATTTTTTAATTTTTGTAACGCTATTTATAATTAAAATTATAACAATTGTTTTTTAAATGGACTAAGAGAAACTCCTTCCTCAAGTGAATAATATTCTCTAAGGTGTCTTCGTCTAAGCAGGGACGGACTCAAGATATTCGTCCAGTGAGAGTACAAATCATGTGTAATTAAAATCAATTTTAATTACAATCTTAAATACTTTTTTTGTTTTTTTTTTCAATATGACGAGACTAGTCCGATGCAATTATTATTAATAGTGAACTGAAAGAGTTTCCCATGAGGGATACATGCTTACAAAATAAAGATTGGCCAATGTAGGGAGGATGTAAGAAATTCAACAAAACAAGAATTAAATAAATTCAACAAAGCAAGAATTAAACGAAAGTGAGTGAATATAACAGATGTATAATAAAAATTATCCACAAATTCATGTGGACAAGAATGATAAGCTCAGAGGTTAATTGACTAATCAACACACTACTACTAGAAAACGGGTATAAAGCCGACAATTTTGCGTCGACATATTATTAATGCGTCGAAGAAAAATCCGAGCGCATAAAAAAACTGGACGAAATCGACAGCTTTTACCGTCGTAAGTTCGACGCTTTAAATTGTCAACGTAGTTAAAAAAAACGTCAAGAATGTGAGCGCAGGCCTGTACCCAATTTTAATAAACAGATTTTGCCATAAATAAAATGAAAAGATCCATTAGTTTTTCTTTGCTTTCTTCTCAATGATAAGATCCACTAGTCATACAAGCAGTGATGATTTAACTTATTTGTTTTTACATCAGTTATGTGGTTGTTTTGGGCAAAAAGATATCAAACATAAATTGTCTTCGGTGTGGTGCTATTAGTCGAATGAATCAAATTATAACTTCAAATAAATCAGAGAATCTAAATGATGAGACGAAATAGTAATAATAAAGCTTAGCTATAAAGGATTGCAGTTGGTCAAACGAGGATGACTAATTTCGAATGGATGCTTAGAACAATCAGACTCTGCCTTGCTTAGAAAGATCGTGCTTCGAATTACATTGAAAGCTCCAAATGCTCGTAAATGCAGTAGTAAGAGGTTGATTACAATGCGCTTATTGATGATCTATTTATAATAAGAAACTTAAGTTGAGATCTTGGTGAGAAATGGCCGTTAGAAGATCAAATCATTTCCTTGATTTTCGGAAGACGTTACAACAAGCATTAAGTGGATGTTGGATGGAGTCTTCAAGCAAGTCAGATCAGGTTCCTACTCCGCCATGGGCCTCCTTGCCTAATCTTTCGTGGGCCGGCCCAATCTGAATAATTCACGGTCCAACAATTGCCCCAAAGGAAATCGGACAAGTAAACAGTTGGACTTGGGCGGTTTCCTTTAACTGTGGATCGTGGGACCTGGAGAAGGAGCTGAGGTGAGTTTTGGTCGAACAAAAGTGACACTCGACCCTGTCCCTGACGCTGCCCCAGGTAAGGATGTTGAAGTCTAAAGCTTTTACGCCTTAGTTTGTTGATTTGTCGTTTGCTTTGTTTTGCGGGTGGACTCGTCAGTCGCTTCCTGGTCAAGTCGTATGACGTTGGTCGAGTAGACCTGTAATTGTGCGTGACATGTCGTGTAGTTCCAGGGAAGAGCATTGTAGTGTTTGTGTAAGACGTGTACCTCAAGTGGGACAGGTCTTGTAAAAATGTGTCGTGTTTTTGTTCCTCTATTCCCTGTGTACCGATCGATCGTGTAATGTATAAGCGCTATGTGTGATTGTGTTTTGTGTGTGTTGATCAACTTGATTTTGTCAATCGCGCCTTGGCAGTGATGCAAAATATTTGGTCGTGACGACCTGTAATGTAGCATGCTTTGTGTGTTCGGGGAGGAGTTGTATGTATCGTAGGAAAAGACGAGTGCATTGGACAGGACAAGTCTTATAAGTAGTTTGTAGTATGCCGTTTCTCTACTCCCCGTGTACCAATCGATCGTGTAATGTGTATTGTAAGCGCTATTTTGTATGTGATAAGGTTATATGTTTTGGGCTTGAATGTCACATTTCGTCCTTGAGGCATCTTGTTATGTTCCTGTTGAAGACACTTGAAAAGTATAGAAAAGATCAAAGGGTGACCGTTGGTGTGAGTCCAACGGCCCTCCGATGCTTAAGTCAGTAAACGCGTTCGATGAAATAATAATGGACTGAACAAATGTAATAGACAAGCTAACAAATGACAAAAGGTTTTTTAGAAATGATACTGCTTTAGGTATGTTGCGTTCCATTCACATCTTACGGCTTTGGCTATCTTGTCCCCTGTCTCGACTTTGGTCATCGCGTCCCCGAGAGTATGGCTGATGACGCATGTCCCTGCGATTATCGGACGTCGATCTGTGGTTGAGTCGATCTGGACTTGGCTCGGTCTTGAAGGGTTCTTCGTCCTCTTCCAATCTGACTTGAGCCATCGTCTTGGCTTGGACGTCTTCGAAACTTCGGCATGGATATTTCGTCAATTCCCGATACAGCTCGCTGCCCCGGACCAGACCCCGTCGAAAGGCTTCGACATATGTAGGGATGTCGCAGTGGGGTATGGCGACCTTTTCCTTATTGTACCTATTAAGATAAGTACGCAGAGGTTTGTTATGCTTTTGGACAGTACGATATAAGTCGCTAGATTGCTTCTCTAGTCTTCTACTACTAGCGAATTGAATTTTAAAAGCGTTGACTAATTCTGCGAAGGATGCAATTGATCTTTGTGGCAGATGCATAAACCAAGTAAGCGCCGGCCCCGCGAGGGAGGTGCTGAAACTTTTACACATAACCTTCTCGCGACTGGTCCTGGAGACGGAAATCGTCATGAGCCTTTGCTTGTAGAGGGAGATATGGTCGCCTGGATCGCTCGTCCCATCGTAACTGGCCATACTCGGGAGATGGAACTTCTTTGGGATCTCGACCCGTGCGATATCATCGACGAACGGAGATTCTTCGAAACCGTCTAACGCCTCTTTCTCGATGGGTCGGGGAATGCCCGGGATCTTCACGAGACGTTCATCGAGAGACTTCATATGCTCGTTGATAGCCTATTGGATGAGCGTCTGGATGCTCGGCGTCATCGTAACCTACAGATTGGTCACTCGGGTCCTTTCGGAACCGGTCGGGGTGACAAACGAAACATTGTTAGTCACAGTAGGGTTGACACGAGAGGTTTCAGGAATACCGGTCGCATGGATTTGGTTTTGCTCATTCGCTGGTGTGATCCAGTATGCTTCTATGACGCTGAATGGTGCGCAGAGGAACTACTCCACCATAGAGAAGGAGATGCTTGCTGTGGTGTTTTCTCTTGAGAAGTTGAGGCAGTACCTCCTTGGTACAAAGGTCTTTGTCTACTCCGACCATGCTGCTCTGCGCTATCTCATGACGAAGAAGGAAGCCAAGCCAAGGCTGATCCGGTGGATCTTATTACTCAGCGAGTTTGATGTGGAGATCAAGGACAAGAAGGGTGCTGAGAATCTTATTGCTGACCATCTTAGCCGAATTGTCCAGGAGGATAGCACCCTACAGCCCCAGATTCAGACGAGATTCCCTGATGAGTCTCTATTCAGGCTCACTACTGTAGAGCCTTGGTATGCTGATTTGGTGAATTTTCTGACCACCGGTGAATTTCCTCCACCCTTCAACAAAGTGCAGAGGGACATGCTGCGTAGCTCAGCCAGATTTTTTGTCTGGGACGACCCCTACCTATGGAAACATTGTTCTGACCAGGTAATTCATAGGTGTATCCCAGAAAATGAGGTAAATTCTCTCCTTACTTTTTGTCATTCTGAGGCATGTGGTAGACACTTTGGGGTACAAAGAACCGCAAGGAAGGTACTTGAAGCAGGATTTTGGTGGCCTTCCATCTTCAAGGATGCGCACAACCACTGTAAATCCTGTGACAAGTGTCAAAGGGTTGGAAATATATCTCATAGGGATGAGATGCCACAAACATGGTTGATTTTCTGTGAAATCTTCGATGTTTGGGGTATTGACTTCATGGGACCGTTTCCTACCTCTTGTGGTAACATATATATTTTGTTTGCGGTGGACTACGTTTCCAAGTGGGTGGAAGCGAAGGCCACCAGGACTGATGATGCTAAAGTTGTTGCAGATTTCTTGAAGTCCAACATATTTACCAGGTTTGGTGTGCCAAAAGCTCTTATCAGTGATAGAGGAACTCACTTCTGCAACAGGACAATCACTGCGCTATTGAACAAATATCATGTCATGCATAGAGTTTCTACCACTTATCACCCTCAAACAAATGGGCAAGCTGAAGTGTCCAATCGGGAGATCAAGTCCATCTTGGAGAAGACGGTGTCCCCCAACAGGAAGGACTGGAGTTTGAGGCTAGATGACGCACTTTGGGCATACAGGACAGCTTACAAAACACCAATTGGTATGTCCCCCTTTCGGTTGGTGTTTGGTAAGGCTTGTCACCTTCCAGTGGATCTAGAGCACAAGGCATATTGGGCTGTAAAGAATTGCAGCATGAAGATGGATGAGGCTGGAGAGCTTAGAAAGCTCCAACTACAAGAGCTAGAGGAGGCCAGGATCGAGGCTTATGACAATGCCATTCACTACAAGGAAAGGACTAAGGCCTGGCATGACAAGAACATACTGAGGAAGGACTTCAAAGTTGGAGACAAAGTCCTCTTATTTCAGTCACACCTTAGACTTTTCCCAGACAAGCTGAGATCGCGCTGGGCAGGACCATATTATGTGGCCAAAGTCTTCCCACATGGTGCCGTAGAGCTGTTTGATTCGGCATCACAGACTTTGTTCAAAGTGAACGGGCAAAGAGTGAAGAAATACCATGCAGGTTTCACCAAAGACACCATTGAAGAGGCGTTCCTGAAGGAACCCGAAGCTGACACGTGATGAGCCAGAATGAGGTCGAGCCACGACGTTAACTATGGCGCTTCTCGGGAGGCAACCCGATGGTTAGGTAGTTTATGTCCTTTTCCTTAGTTATTTTCTTTTGATTTTGTTTAGTTTTTGTAGTTCTGTGTCAAACTAACTTGCAGGAAGCATTTTCGAGTGAAGACGGAGTTCACGGCGCCCGCCGCACTTCATACGGCACCCGCCGTAATTGGCCACCCAGAGGAGTTGGCTACGGCCTAAAAACGGCGACCGCCATTTAATCACGGCGCCCGCCGCAATTATGGCGGCTGCCGCCCTTCTTACGGCGCCCGCCGTGATTTCCTTCCTCCAACAATTTGCTCTCGGCATATGACGGCGACCGCCGTTTTACTACGGCGATCGCCGCCATTTTCAGGTTCGACTACTATCCCTTGTTTTAAAATTTAAAAAAAAAATGGGCTCCAAAAAAACCTTAAACGGGGCGCAAAAGACAAAAAAAAGAAACCCCCGAAAAGACCTTAAACGGGGAGAAAAAAAAATAAACCGTTAAAACCCAACGGGGGTAAAAGCCAAAAGAAAAACCCGTTAATACTTCTTTACCAGCCCAACCCCACCCCTACCTATCATTCTACCCCTACCCACTCTCTCTCTTCCTCCCCAACCTCTCAACCCCAGCCCCCCAAAATCCAGCGCCTGCCGCACCAGGATCTCGCCCGCCGCCAGCCCGCTGCAAGACACGACCCACCCGGCGACCGCCGCTGTGCTGATTTGCAGATTCTGCGACACCTTGTTTACGGCGACCGCCGTTTTCATCGCAGCGATCGCCGCTCCAAGCAGCGACCGCCGTTTCATCACATTCTGGTGATTTCTGATCCTCTTCTGCTTTTAGTTGTTGTTGCTGTATATTATTGTGATGTCTGGACTGTTGAAGCGCACCTTTTTTTCTCGGAAGAAATCGTCGGGGGTTGAGGCCTCCCGTAGTAAAGTTGAGGAGACCCGTAGGAAGTTTATTCAAAACAAGGACTTGATGTCTACATTATTCTTCGACCCAGAAACTATGCGGGACCTGAATATTTATGAATGCACACAGCAGCTCTTTGTTAACGGAGGGTTGGGCGGTTTCTACCACTTAGCGGCACCCACCTTCCCCGCCTGGACGGTGGAATTTCTGGCCAGTTTTGAGAATCATTGTGATACGGAGAGTATTACATTCAGTCTAGATGGCAGCAGGCATTCGATGTCCTATGCGGACCTTGACACAGCGCTTGGGATTACCAGGCCACCATCTTCTGAGAGGGCGTGGGCGGACGCCAATGGGTTCTTTACTTTCTGGTATCACTCTACAGGGACTACTGTATATGATCCGCAGGGAGGAGAGTACAATTACAAGTGGTCGCATCCGGGCCTGCGACTAGCCCATAAGGTAGTGCGGATGGCCTTCCATGGCCAGTCCGAGTTAAACAAGGTCCCATACGACGACTTGTACGCGGTGTGGAGTATGACCCCTGAGTGCCCTTTGGTGTGGAGTTGGCGCTCCCACTTTATTGCTTCCTGCAGGAAATTTCAAGAGAACAAGAACCACAAGATTGTAATTGGGGGAATGATTACTCTGATAGGCATTCACATGGGCCTCGAACAACCCGACCCTTCTCAGCAGCTCTCCTTTGGTTTTAGATATGACTGGAGGCAGCTCAAGACTTCGACTGTTGTGTCTGGGACCGGGTCTCAGCCGAAGTTCTGGTTATATGGCTCGTGGGGCTGTTACAGGATCCCCATCCCTTTCCCCTTTGGGGTGACCTGTGGACCGCGCTACATGGATTTTGATGTGAGCCGATACCGTGTGGGAGCTAGTGGTGGTTCAGCTACAGGCACTTCTGCTGCTGGTACTTCTGCTGCTCCTGTGGTGCGGCCCGAGGCTGATGAGGATGATGATGAGGATGATGATGAGGACACTGCTATGCCTGAGGTGCAGGCTGCTGCTGCTGAGCCGCATGGAGATTATCAGCGGCAGATTTGGGAGATGGTCCAGGGGATAGACACGCGCCAGCGGTCCATTCAGTCGGACCTTACTGAGTATCACCAGGAGTTCATGGATTTCCGCCAGGAGTCGAGGGATCATTACGCTACACAAGCTCACGACATCCACGCAATGGAGGAACAGATGAGACAGTGGAACCTTTTCATGGGTTCCCAGTATCCCGACTTTCCACCACCCCCGCAGTAGTGGTACATTCTTAACTTCCCCTATTTTATTATGTCTGATTTCATTGAGGACAATGCTTATTTTAAGTGTGGGGGAGTTGACTATGTATCGCTTTTACTCTGAAAAGGAAAAAAAAGAAAAAAAAAAGAGCCACAAAATGAAAAAAGGCAAATAAAAATCCTGGGATGGGCTGAAAACCCGAAATGGCGATCCAGGTAAAAAGCAGGTAATCCGACAGGCATTAGGCCTGGGCAAAATTGGATTAAGAGTGATGTGAGGTGGTGAGTTCCAACTTGAAAAATGAAATGAGAGTGTTAGGTGAAAACCTGAAAAGGCGCCTAAGCAAAATGAGTGTATAAAAATAAAAAAAATAAAAAAATTGAGTGTTCTAGGACTATCAATTTACCGGCGCAGGCGACATAAGTGTGAAGTATAGGAGTGTTTCAGGTAGGTTTTCACATGGAGGAATAAGGTGTAGTTATGGTGGTATTTCTTTCACTCTTGTTAATGATCTTTGATGATGGTTGGACCTGGATGCTGTGGGTGTGGTGCTGATATATGTTGGTTGTCGTTGTTGTGTTGTGCGTTGTGTGGTGCTGCAGTTGTTGATTGTGTGTTGATGATTGGGTGTTTTTCTTCATGCGTGGTTGATTAGGGGAGGTTGTGCTGATTTATAGATGCCTTTACTCTGAGTTGTGGGTTTTCCTTACATGTTGATGATCTAGGTGCTTTATTGGTGATTGGTGGTAGTTCTCTATCCACTCGAGACGAGTAGAGATTCAAGTGTGGGGGAGTTTGATACACACGATTATGTTGTGCGTATTGACGGAGTTTTGGCATGATTTTAGTGGTGTTTTAGGATGCTTTGGAGATGATTTGGAGACTTGGCGAGGAGGTGCGGAAGTTGCGCATTTGGAGTCTTAGGAGCTGAAGAGCGAGGATGAAGAATCGGTGTCACGGCGACCGCCGCAGAATTGCGGCGACCGCCGTTAATTGCCTTTGAGAGACATCAGCTACGACTTGAAAACGGCGACCGCCGTTTAAATGCGGCGACCGCCGCGATTACGGCACCCGCCGTGGGAGATGCAGCGGTCGCCACCGTTGTTGGAAGCAACCGCCGAGCCGATTTCCTTTTCGGTTTTATTTTATATTATTTTAGTACGTTTTAATATTTCTTTTTAGGTTAATTTCAGAATTATTTTTCTTTAGTATTTAAGGGTAGAGAAAAACTTGTTTCTCCTATCTCGGAACCCTAATTTTCATTCTACGTACTTTTCTACTATGAAGAACTAAGCCCCTCTTGCTTAGTCAGACGCTGAAGCTTTTCGTTGTGATTTAGTTGTGAGACTCTTACTCTTAATCTATTGCATGGAATTTATCTTTTCTCTCGCTTGATTCTTATGATTGATATTGATAACCTTTAGTCTGATCAACTAGGGTTTATTGTTATTGGTCTATTGCTAGATCTAGATTGTTACTGGTTGATCATATCTATTTCTGAGTAGCAACTGCATCGTACTAGTATCTGGTTGTGCTAGTCTTATGCAGGAGAGATTTGATTTACATTCTAGGATAAAAGCTGGTTGTTTTAATCTAGAATTGTATCCAACTATATTCCTATCCGTAAAGCTGCTGTTAAACTGAATCTTGATAGTTTCAAGGTTGTTTAATTAGTTAGTGCTAATAGTATCTGGTTGTGCTATTAGTTATATTTGAAAAGGAATTGGAATTTCCATTGCATGTGATTTTGAGTGAGTATCTATGATCAACTTGTCATACGAATAGTGGATGTTGTTTGACTAAGTGCCCTTCCCCATTACTGAATCCATCACATCTAGTTGTTTACTTTTGCATACTTAGATTAATTAAACAAACAAAATCCCCCCTTTGATTACTTCTGATTGACATACAAATTGCATATTAAGATAGAATTTGCCTCCCTGTGGATTCGACCTTTACTTACCTAGGACTACGGTTTAGGGTTTGTTTGGATATTTTGCATAGCAGTTTTTCACACGACAAAAGCTTGTTATCATTATGCCGCAGGCATGGTGGATCCTTAGGGTTTTAGACTTGTTGAATGTCCAGTCCGGGGCCGATTTTAACTTCGACGCCCTGTGGTACAACTACTCCCTGGGGTCGAAGAGTTCTTCTCGCGTCCAGTTGCGTATTCGTCTGGGTCGGAACCCCTTGGTGTTTAATTTAGATGTAAATGACCATGGATGAGGTCAAAGTTCTTCTTCGTCGAGCGTTCGTCTCTAGAGAAGGGGGGTGACTGTTCGTTTTTGCTGTCGGAGTGGCGAGTTGAGAGTATGTATTCGACCTCTCTTTGACTGACTTATGTGTTTTAACTCCTTGCTTAACTCTTCTTTTTTGTAGTCCCTGAGGCTGAAGAGTTGGAGGTAGATACTCAGTCAGAGGGCCTGTCGAAGATCATCCTTAGTATCCCTGCGTCGGAGCGGAAGTTTATGAACGTCAACTTGTTGTCGACTTCCCCCACCACTCAAGACGTCATGTCTAATGTTTCGTCTTCTCGGGTCAAGTGTGAGTTTTTTATTCGCCTTGTGTATTTTGATAAGCACTACTTTGTAGGGCTTAAGTAAGAGTCATTAGAGGTTTTATTGGTGTCATTCGGGTAGATTTAGACACATTCATGTGTATGGCGTTTGGAGGCGAAGTTGGTGTATTTGGAGGTGTTTGAGCTATTTTGGAGATCATATGAGACACTGAGGAGGAAGCCACCAGTAGTAGACGCCAAGGAGTTATGAAGTATTGGCGAGGAGGTGCTGAAGACATGCTTTTGGGAGCTGAAGAGAAGAAGCTGGAGCGCAATCACGGCGACCGCCGCGGAATTACGGCGACCGCCGCCAATTCCATTCCAGCGACCGTAGCTACGACTTGTCCACGGCGATCGGCGCAATTACGGCGCCCGCCGTGAAGGTTGCAGCGGCTGCCGCCCGTGTCAGAAGACCGCCGAGCCGAATTTTCCTTATATGTTATTTTGCATTATTTTATTACTTTTTATTATTTCGTTTTAGGTTAACTTAGCTTTATTTTCCTTTAGTATTTAAGGGTTGAGAAAAGGCTTGTTTGCCTATCATCATAATCTTGGATTCTATCTCAAAACCCTAATTTCATTCTACGTTCTACGTTATCAAGAACTAAGCTTCCCTGGCTTAGTCAGACGCTAAAGCTTTCGTTTTGATTCAGTTGTGAGATTCTCGTTCTTAATCTATTGCATGGTTTTTATCTCTTCTCTTGCTTAAGTTGCTTATGATTGATATTGATAATCTCTAGTCTGATCATCTAGGGTTTGTTGTTATTGGTCTATTGCTAGATCTAGATTGTTACTGGTTGAGCATATCTATTTCAGAGTAGCAACTGCATCGTACTAGTATCTGGTTGTGCTAGTCTTATACAGAAGAGAATTGATTTACATTCTAGGATAAAAGCTGGTTGTTTTATGCTAGAATTGTATCCAACTATATTCCTATCCGTAAGGCTGCTGTTAAACTGAATCTTGATAGTTTCAGGGTTGTTTAATTAGTTAGTGCTAATAGTATCTGGTTGTGCTATTAGTTATATCTGAAAAGGAATTGGAATCACCATTCCATGAGATTTTGAATGAGTATCTATGATCAACTTGTCATACGAATAGTGGATGTTGTTTGACTAAGTACTTTTCCCCATCACTGATTTCATCATATTTTACTTTGTTTACTTTTGCATGCTTAGGTTACTAAAACTCACAAAACCCCCTTTGGTTACTTTGGATTGACATATAAATTGCATACTAAGATAGAATTCGCCTCCCTGTGGGTTCGACCTTTACTTACCTAGGACTACGGTTTAGGGTTTGTTTGGATATTTTGCATAGCAGTTTTTACACGACGAAAACCTGTTATCAAATTGGCGCCATTGCCGGGGAGGCAATAATCTATTATGTGTGTGTGATTTGTGTGCCAATCTTGGTATGAACCTATCTTATGGTTCACACCCGTGTTACTAATAATCTACCTCTAGTTTTTTATCCAGAAATCAAAAGAACTTTTCTTCAGGCTCGCAGGGCTGCGAATTTACTACTTGAGGAAGCTGAAAGAATGTCAGCCCGTGTTACTCTTGAGTCCCTGACAGCTCCTAACTGGGTGATGGGGTTAAATTTGAGCTCAAGACAAGAGTAGTCCATTTACTCCCAAAATTCAGTGGAACCCCGCTTGAGGATCCTATTCAGCACCTGGATGAGTTCCTTGAAGTCTGCACCAGTATGAGGCCATCTAAGATTACTGAAGATCAGATGAGGTTGAGAGTCTTTTCCTTTTCTCTGAAGGATTCTGCTAAAGACTGGTATCATTCTTTACCGCCAGGAAGCATCACTACTTGGGTAAATTTGAAGAAGGTGTTTCTTGACAAATACTTTCCAGCAATCAAGTCTAATCAGCTCAAGAAGAAGATCTGCAATGTGGAGCAGCTGTCTAATGAGTCTCTCTATGACTATTATGAACGCTTCAAGAAATTGGTGAAGAGTTGTCCTTACCATGGTTACGAAAAACATGATCTAATTCTCTATTTACATAGAGGACTCCGCGAAGATGACCGTCGAATGGTGAACTCTTCATGTGGTGGAAATATTCTGAAGAGGACTTATGAAGAGGCTCAAGAGATATTTGCTACTCTGGCAGATGACTCTAGGTAGTACAGTGGGAGAGGTTCCCAAAGCTTGGTAGTTGCTAGTTCTCAATCAAGGATTGATCAAGCTGATTTTGATGTGCTGAGAGAGGAGGTGAGGCGTCTGAAGATGAAAGGTAAGCCTCAGCAGGCTAAGGCCTGTGAGAATTGTCACGACGACTTGCACCCTATTGACTCGTGCCCCACTCTACAAGAGGAGGTGAATACAGTAGGAGGATATCAGCAGAGACCCAGGCATGATCCTTATTCTAGTACATACAACCCTGGTTGGAGGGATCATCCCAACTTCAGATGGAGAGACCCAGAACAGAATCAAGGCCAAGTGCAACAACAGGGTCATCCTCAACAACCTAGGCCACCATTTGTGCCACAAACTCAAGGGCAGAGTTCGAATCCATCCTCGTCTATGGAGGATATGATGAAGATGCTGATGCAGAGCCACGTAAACCTCAATGAGAATGTTGCTAAGTTGTCTAAGAACTAGTTGCAGTTCCAAGAGACTACACAATCCAGCATTCAGAACTTGGAAAGGCAATTTGGCCAGATCTCTCAGGTGGTGAGCAAGCTTGACGCGAAGATTTCTGGTAAACTTCCATCTCAAACGGAAGTGAACCCGAACATTAGGAATGTCAGTGCTATGACTCTGAGGAGCGGGAAGAGGCTCGACGAGGATGATTCTGAGGTCGACAAGGAAGCGGATCAGGAGCTGGAACAGAACAGCGACGGCGACCGCTGTGCAACTTACGGCACCCGCCGTGACATCGACGGCGACCACCGTGAAGACCACGGCGCCCGCCGTGAAAAGACCCTGCTCTCGACTTGTCTGATAAAAATTGCGGCGACCGCCGCACTTATCACGGCGGTCACCGTGACGGTGAGCCAAACTTCGAACTTTCTGGTGATGTTCACGGCGCCCGCCGCACTTCCTACGGCGCCCGCCGCCCCTCTGAAGCCGATGCTGAGGCTGAGAAGGAGTATGTACCTCCAATTTTTCCTGAGTGGAAGCCCGTTGCACCATTCCCATCTGCATTGAAGCGTACCAAGCCACTTGCGCATGACAAGGACATGTTTAAGATGTTCAGAAACGTTGAGGTCAACATGCCTCTCCTAAATTTGATCAAGTCTGTCCCTCGTTATGCGAAGTTCTTGAAGCAGATGTGCACCACAAAGAGGAATCAGGATAGGAACAACAAGAAGAAGGTGAAGGTAAGCAAACATGTCTCTGCTATTTTTCAGAAGCGCTTACCCAAAAAGTGTGGCGACCCAGGTATGTTCACCATCCCCGTCACCATTGGAGGTACCAAGTTCAATAAAGCTATGTTAGATTTGGGTGCTTCCATAAATGTTTTACCTTCATCTCTTTGTGAATCCTTAGGATTAGGACCCATGCATGCGACCAAAATTTCCATTCAGCTAGCTGATAGATCTAGTGTGCGTCCTATAGGGATAGTAGAGGATGTTTTGGTTAGGGTTGGTGATCTTACTTTTCCTGCTGACTTCTATGTGCTTGATATGGAACATGATATGCATGCAACCCCTATTCTGTTAGGGAGACCCTTCCTGAAAACTGCCAACACTAAGATTAATGTGAGTACTGGTTCTTTAACCATGGAATTTGATGGCCAAACTATTAACTACAATATCTATGAAGCCATGAAATCTCCTTCTGATGATCATTCTTTGTGTACAATTGATGTACTTGAGCCTGTGGTACAAGATGTTTTTGATGAGGACCACCTAGATGACACACCACCTATTGTTGATTCTAGCTTGGATATTGCTATACCTACTGACTTGCAGGAAGGTGTTGCTGAGTGGGACGCTTGCTATAAGCTCCCTCCAGAGCTTCCAGGTAAATCACCTTTGCTGCTAACTCCGAGCGAGAGGCTCGTTCCATCTTTGGTGCAGGTCCCTGAAGTCAAGGCTAAACACCCCCCTGATCGATCTAAGCATGGGGTAGAGGCGACTAAGAAGGTCAAGATGGAGAAGCCGCTGAAGAGGAAGCATGGTCTAAGGTTCAAACCTTTCCATGATTGGTTCAGGAATGAGGTATGGATTGAGAAGGTTCCTAAAGAGCCTGACGATATGGATTGAGGATTTTCGAGTAGTATGTCGAGCCAACGACATTAACTAAAGGCGCTGATCGGGAGGCAACCCGATGTTAGGTAGTTTATTTTCCTTCCCTTGGTCATTTTCTTTTGTTTTTCCTTTTAGTTTTTCCTTTCTGTGTCGAACTAACCTGCAGGAAGCGTTTCAAAGTGAAGAAGGAGTTCATGGTGCCCGCCGCCGACCTTACGGCGCCAGCCATTTTCACCTTCTCCGGCACTTCGCTTACGGAAAATGACGGAGACCGCCGTTTAATTACGGCGATCGCCGCCATTTTCAGGTTCGTTTTCTTTCGTGTAAAAAAAAAAAACCCGAAAAAACCTTAAACGGGGAGCAAAAGACGAAAATAAAATACCCCGAAAAGACCTTAAACGGGGAGAAAAAGTCAAAAAAAAAAAGAGTTCTACCGGAGGCCAACTGCCCAGCGTTTCCTATGGAGAGATGGTGCGCATCATGTTGTCAAGGAAGAGACATTAGCCCCACTTTGTATTTGGCAACAATGGTGCCCCTACAGTCGACAGCTAGAGAGGAGGAATACCAGGGCCCAACCACGATTACATCTGGGCCCATTTTTGAAGGCCATGCAACCCCGTTCCCTTGATCGACCACTCATTCACCACAGTGGTTCATTATGGTTGCATGGTAGGAGCTGATGGAGTTGAAGGCCGCGCAGCCCTGCTTTCCTGAATAACCACCACACTTCACAGTGATTTCCTATGGTTGCACGGTATATGAAGGTTATAGCGTTGATGCAGACATCCAGGACATGAACTTTCATGAGTACACCGCCAGCGACAAGGAAGTGTCCAAGCCAACTCGGCAACGTTGTGAGTTATTTTTTGCTTTTCCCTGTGCTTTATTCTTTTGTCTTTCATTACATTGAGGACAATGCAATGTTTAAGCATGGGGTGGGGTTTTATACTTGCTACGCTGCTGAGGAGAAAAATGAAAAAAAATGAAAAGAGCCAAAAATTTGAAAAAAGGCTATCATAAAAATCCTGGGATAGGTCGAAAACCCGAAAGGGCGGCCTAGGTAAAAAGCAGGTGGCTTGGACCGGCATTAGGCTGGGGTAATATCAGGTCAAGAGTGACGTGAGCTTATGTGAGCACATCTATTGGAAAATGAAATGAGTGGCTTGGTGAAAACCCGAAAAGGGCGCATTGCCAAAATGAGCGAAAAAGAAGAAGAGTGATTTTAGGAATTCTCATTATTCTTGGCGAGGCGTCATAAGAAGATGAGTCAAAGAAGGATTGTTGGGTAGGTCACTCTGGGAGACATAAGGAGCAATAGATGGAGGCTAGGATTAGAGGTTACTCACACTATTGGATGTTCGGGTTTAGCTTGGGGGAAGTACTCTGCTTGCCCCTTAAGATGTTGAGTTGTGGATGTGTTGTAAATTTAAACACATTCAAGGAGTGGACTGGGTTAGGTGACTCTTAGTTGGAGGATATGCTTCCTGAGACCTTGGGTGCTGCATTGAAGGAGTGGGCTCTTATTTGGTTTACTCGTGGACGAGCAAAGGTCTAAGCATGGGGTGGTTTGATAAGCACTACTTTGTAGGGCTTAAGTAAGAGTCATTAGAGGTTTTATTGGTGCCATTCGGGTAGATTTAAACACATTCATGTGTATGGCGTTTGGAGGCGAAGTTGGTGTATTTGGAGGTGTTTGAGCTATTTTGGAGATCATATGAGACACTGAGGAGGAAGCCACCAGTAGTAGACGCCAAGGAGTTATGAAGTATTGGCGAGGAGGTGCTGAAGACATGCTTTTGGGAGCTGAAGAGAAGAAGCTGGAGCGCAATCACGGCGACCGCCGCAGAATTACGGCGACCGTCGTGGAAAGACGGCGACCGCCGCAATTACGGCGCCCACCGTGAAGGTTGCAGCGGCCGCCGCCCGTGTTAGAAGACCGCCGAGCCGAATTTTCATTATATGTTATTTTGCATTATTTTATTACTTTTTATTATTTCGTTTTAGGTTAACTTAGCTTTATTTTCCTTTAGTATTTAAGGGTTGAGAAAAGGCGTGTTTGCCTATAATCATAATCTTGGATTCTATCTCAAAACCCTAATTTCATTCTACATTCTACGTTATTAAGAACTAAGCCTCCCTGGCTTAGTCAGACGCTGAAGCTTTCGTTTTGATTCAGTTGTGAGATTCTCGTTCTTAATCTATTGCATGGTTTTTTATCTCTTCTCTTGCTTAAGTTGCTTATGATTGATATTGATAATCTCTAGTCTGATCATCTAGGGTTTGTTGTTATTGATCTATTGCTAGATCTAGATTGTTACTGGTTGAGCATATCTATTTTAGAGTAGCAACTGCATTGTACTAGTATCTGGTTGTGCTAGTCTTATGCAGAAGAGAATTGATTTACATTCTTGGATAAAAGCTGGTTGTTTTATGCTAGAATTGTATCCAACTATATTCCTATCCGTAAGGCTGCTGTTAAACTGAATCTTGATAGTTTCAGGGTTGTTTAATTAGTTAGTGCTAATAGTATCTGGTTGTGCTATTAGTTATATCTGAAAAGGAATTGGAATCACCATTGCATGAGATTTTGAATGAGTATCTATGATCAACTTGTCATACGAATAGTGGATGTTGTTTGACTAAGTACTTTTCCCCATCACTGATTTCATCATATTTTACTTTGTTTACTTTTGCATGCTTAGGTTACTAAAACTCACAAAACCCCCCTTTGGTTACTTTGGATTGACATATAAATTGCATACTAAGATAGAATTCGCCTCCCTGTGGGTTCGACCTTTACTTACCTAGGACTACGGTTTAGGGTTTGTTTGGATATTTTACATAGCAGTTTTTACACGACGAAAACCTATTATCATATTTCTTTTTCTTTCGTATGCTCGTGTTTTATGTTTTGTCTTGTCGTGTCAGGATCTCCGACTGGTCGGTCGAGTGCCCGTTTGAAGGAAGTGTCCGTGAAAGGGTTTATAGAGCAAAGGCTGTCGGCTAGGGCCTTGTCGAGTAAATCGACGCCGGCGGAGTCGTCGCTCCCAGCCAAAGTTGGCTCGAAAAGGAAGGCAGGGGCCTCTTCTGGCGATGTGAAGGTGGTGAACACTCCAAAGAAAAAGGGGACGACTGCTCGTGGAGTCGAGAAGATTGATGCGGTCGGTCAATCGATTGCCGATCTCTTTCATGCTCAGGACCCGACTCTGAAGTCTGAAGTTGACGACATTTCTCCTTTGGACTGTATTGGTGAAGCGGGGTGCTCTGCGTGGAAGGTAAGTCGTCTTGACTATCTCAAGTTTGTTTGTTTTCTTTCTCGTAGTCGGGTGAAACCTTGATTGGTTTTGTCTTTTTCCAGACTTTTCAGTATCTCTTGGGGGTGTATTCTGGTGTCAAGGAAATGGTAGCTAAGGCCGAGGATAGGGCTGCTAGGTCAGAGTCTGACCTGGCGTCTTTGAAGACCAAGTTGGAGGGAGCTGAGAGCCGTTGTAGGGACGTCGAGCGCCGCTTTGCCAGGGAGTTGAAGAATTGCCAAGATGACCTGGATGTTTGTCGGAAGGAGCTTAGCGAGAGTCAGTCGGGTGTCAAGGAGAAGGTGTAGCGAGCTAGGATCGAGGATGGTCGGATTGCGGGCGACGTAGGCGCTTTTTATGCGTTGAAGTCGCGTATTGAGATGATCGAGGAGTTCGAAGAGGGCAAGAAAGGTACCTGGGATTTGAAGGCGGAGAAGGAGACCATGGATTCCCTGTGTCCGAAGGGGAATCCAGGTTTGGAGCTTTTTCGTCTGGCCGGCGTCGGAGAGGAATCCTTGGACAGAAGCGCCAGTGAGGACAAGGCCTACCTTGGTGACAACGTGCGGATTGAGCCCCAACCTTCTCCTGACATGGCCCCTGCCAAAGGTGATGTTGCGAACCCTAACCCTTGACTATTTTTTGTATTTGACTTGTGGTACCACATGTGTGTGGGTATGATGTTTTCTGTTTTGGCGACCCGTCCACCATCGTGGGTCGCAGAATGTGTTTTGTGGATGATTTGAAGTCCTACATGTGTGTAGGCGAACAATGTGTTTTGGCGACCCGTCCACCATCGCGGGTCGCATATTTGTAAAAAATGCTTAGGATTTTATTTAATGCAATCTGTTTTACAAAGGATCGTACATTTGTGTGTTCGTACGCTTTGTCAGACTTTTTTAGAGAAGTTTGTTGCTGACGCTTTTGATTTGTATGTCGGGTTTGCCCGTGTGCTCCGTCGAGTAGGGCTTGCCGTATGTATGTGAAGAAGGAGGCCTGCAAATGTATGTGTTTATGTTTAGTCATGACTTTAAGCCGAGGAGGAAAAGCAATATGTTTCTATCCCGTAAATGTAATAAGGTGTCTTAACCTGATGTATTGTGTAAGTCAGGCGGTGTGCCGACGTGCCTGTGTTGTTCATCTCCCCGTGTTCCGATCGATCGTGTAAATGTAGTGTAAGCGCTTTTGTTTGTGACTGGATCCAGTGTGTATGTTGATGTCGTCTTGTACTTAGGTTTGCAAGGAAAATGTTTTTATAGATGTAAATGCTCAGTTTCAGGAAATAGAGTTATGCTTGTGACAACAAGTAATGTACGATAGGTGAAAGGACGTTTAGCGCCTTACCTTAATAGCTTAGAAGTGGTATAACTTTAGGTGTGTTGCGTTCCAACTTCTCGGGATTGGTCGTCCGTCTTTGTCTTCCAATTGATATGCTCCTTGTCCGACTACTTCTTTGATTAGGTAGGTTCCTTCCCACTGAGGTGCGAGCTTTCCGTCAGTCGGATTCTTGGTGTTCTGGAATGTCTTCCTAAGGACCCAATCTCCAACTTTAAAGACCTTGGCTCGGACGTTCTTGTTGTAGCTTCTTGCGACCTGTTGCTGGAACTTGACCATTCTGATCCTGGCTTTTTCTCTAGTCTCATCCGCTGTGTCCAAGTTGTGTGCTAGTTCGACGTCGTTCTATTCGTTCGTCTGAAGGCTGTAATGAGCTGTTGGAACCAATAGCTCAGCGGGGATGACTGCTTCGCTTCCGTAGACGAGTAAGAATGGTGACTGTCCGGTTGCGTTCTTTGGAGTGGTCCTGTCGGACCAGAGAATGAACGGGAGCTCGTCTGCCCATTTTCCTTTAGCCCTTGTGAGGCATTTCTTGAGGTTGTTGATGATTATTTTGTTGCTAGACCGAGGGGTGGAGGTGACCAATTCGATGTTCCATTGGTCGCAAAAGGCTCGAGTCTTATGACTGATGAATTGGGAGCCATTGTCGCACACGATTTCTGATGGGACGCCAAATCTGCACAAGATATTGCATTTAATGAATGAAATGACGTGTTGATCTTTTACCTCTCGGTAGGCTTCAACTTCGATCCATTTAGAAAAGTAGTCCGTCATGGCAAGGAAGAAGACTCGTTGACCCGACACAGGTGGGAGTTTTCCGACGATGTCCATCCCCCATCTTATGAAGGGCCACGGCGCTAGAGTCAGATGTAGTAGTTCCGAGGGTTGGTGAGGAACGGGTGCGTGTCGTTGGCAGGCATCGCACTTCTTGGTGTACTCCATTGCGTCTCTATTCATCGTGGACTAGTAGTATCCGTTTCGCAAGGCTTTTCCCGAGAGGCTTCGCCCGCCGGTGTGGTTCCCACATTCTCCTTCATGTAACGATTGTAAGATACGTCCGACTTCTGGAGTCTTGAGGCATCGTAAGAGTATCCCTGTGACAGATCTTTTGTACAAGATGTTATTTATAATATCGAAAGAGAGTGCTTGCACCTTTAGCCTTTTTGCCTCTGTTTTGTCATTGGGTAGGACGCCGTCTTTTATCCATTTAATGTAAGGTAACGTCCAATCGTCATGATTGCTGACAATGTCTTCTTCGGGCCGGTCGCCTATCTCCATCGTGACAAGTTCCTCCAATGGTGGGACCGACTCCTTAGATGTTTTTGGAACAGCTGGTGTCATGACGTGTGCCAGTGGGATATTTGGAAATTCCTTTGGGTCCAAGACGGACCCTAGATTGGCTAGTGCATCAGCTTGAGAGTTGAGATCCCTGGGTACCTGCCTGATGTCGACTATTTGGAATTGGTCGATCAGCTTCTTGGCCACATCCAGGTAAGCTATCATTCTGTCGTCCTTTGCGTTGTACGACCCTTGTATTTGATTTACAAATAAGAGGGAGTCGCAAATGACTTCGATCTCTCAGACCCCTAGGTCGTGCACCAATATGAGCCCGAAAATGAGTGCTTCGTCTTCAGCTTCATTGTTGGTCGCGTCCCAATTGCATCTTACGGCCTGGGCTATCTTGTCCCCTTGTGGCAATTTCATCACGACCCCTAGCCCTGATCCTCTAGCGTTCGACGCACCATCGGTGTGGAGCTCCCACTTACCTGTTTCCTCTGTTGCGAGTAACTGTGTCGTTTCTTTGGCGGCTTCTTGTTCTAGGGTCGGGCTGAAGTATGCCACAAAGTCAGCCAGGGCTTGCGACTTGATCGCTGTTCTAGGCTCGTAATCGATGTCATAGCCGCTGAGATGTATGGCCCACTTGGCCATCCATCCTATCGGCGAAATCGTTCTCGCAACGTACGCCGGAGGAGTCAATCAACAGGTGAAATTTCTAGTCCTAGACTGCCCATCTCCCTATAATTGCATTCTTAGCAGGCCATGGATACATGCTATGAAGGCGGTACCTTCGACGTACCATCAAATTATCAAGTTCCCTACCAAGTGGGTAGTCCAAGAAATCAAGGGAGACCAGAGGGCGGCCAAGGAATGTTACGTCGCCTCCATGAGAAGCGCTGTCAAGCATAAGGTCGCATAGCAATCATAGATCGGCGAAGGACCTAATCGATACGTCAAACCCGAAATGGAAAAACATGACGAGATCGTACTAGATCCTTCAAAGCCAAACCAAACCAAACATGACGAGATCGTACTATCTTGGCCATCCGTCCTGTGAACTCAGGTTTCCTCATAATTGCTCTCATGGGATGATTAGTGCGGACAATTATAGTATGGGATTCGAATCCCTTACCGTTTGGTTTGGCTTTGAAGGATCTAGTACGATCTCGTCATGTTTTTCCATTTCGGGTTTGACGTATCGATTAGGTCCTTCGCCGATCTGTGATTGCTATGTGACCTTATGCTTGACATCGCTTCTCATGGAGGCGACGTAACATTCCTTGGCCGCCCTCTGGTCTCCCTTGATTTCTTGGACTACCCACTTGGTAGGGAACTTGATAATTTGATGGTACGTCGAAGGTACCGCCTTCATAGCATGTATCCATGGCCTGCCAAGAATGCAATTATAGGGAGATGGGAAGTCTAGGACTAGAAATTTCACCTGTTGATTGACTCCTCCGGCGTACGTTGCAAGAACGATTTCGCCGATAGTGTGTTTAACTTCGCCACTGAATCCGACTAGTGGAGTTGATTTCTTGATCAAGTCATCTTCACCCAGACCCATCCCAGACCGTCGTGATGGTTTTCCGACCCGTCGGCATCGGACTCGTCGAACGTGACTGTCGGGAGGTCAGAGACATTGGTTTGTCTGAACTCCGGCATTTCGGGTTTATTGCCTTTGCTTTCTTTTGCATGTCGTTTGGCTGCGGAGTATGTGTTCCCACATACGTCCGATCCCCCTGAAATGGTATTGACAATTTTTGTATGGACAAGAGATGGGGGTTTATCTTGTTTTACCTAATCTCGTCGCTCCATGGTTGTCTTGGCTCGTTATGAGATTACGTCACGCAAGAGCCCCTGCGCGAGTAACCTGGCGACCTCTTTACGCAAGGCGATGCACTCATCAGTAGAGTGACCGTGGTCATCGTGGAATTCGAACCATTTGCTCATGTCCTTTTTGACGTCTGGTCGGTCGCTCTTTCAGGGCCATCTTACCTCTTTTCCATATTTGTCGAAACTCTTGATGAGCTTCGACACAGAAACACTGAAGTTGTAAGATTGGACCCTAGGGGGCAATGTTGGACCATCTCTCCAGTCTTGGGACCTGTCTTGGAAAGAGTTTACCTGATTTTGTTCATTTCGATTACGAGGGTAGGGGTGATGACGTCTGTCTCGACGATTGTCGGAGGAGGATTTGTGATCAGATTGATCAGGTCCGTGGGATGCTTTTCGTGACTCACGATCTTTGTCCAAACGTACCTCGGCCATGGATTTGGCTTGGACATCCTCGAAACTTCTACACGGGTACTTGGTGATCTCGTTGTAAAGATTGTTGTCCTTGATCAGACCTTGTCGGAAGGCTTCGATGGAGGCGATGACATCGCAATGGGGGATCGCGACTTTCTCCTTCTTGTACCTGTTTAGATAGTTTCAGAGAGGTTCATTATACCTTTGGGTGATTCGATAGAGGTCACTCGACTGCCTTTCGAGCCTCCGACTGCTGGAGAATTGGATTTTGAAGGAATTGACTAGATCCGCGAATGAGGCGATCATTCCCTGAGGTAAAAGCATAAACCAAGTCTTCGGTCTCGGATTGGGTGGATAAAGCAGCCAAGGCTTCGGTCTTTTGGCGTTGTTGGGCAAGTTCCTCTTGTAGGGCAGTCATTTTTTGGGCAAACTCTTGGAATTGGGTTGGGGTAGGATTTTCGGTTGTGTTTCCTTGAGCTTGGGTGTTGTCTTCGAGGCGTGGCTCCTCGATACCGGTATATGGGTTGATAGTCATAGTTGGAAGGTTCCGAGATGGTGATAGGCAAGTTGCCCCACGGTGGGCGCCAAATTGTTTTGGGGTGAAAAGATCGGACGACCTAAATCGCCTTAGACGGGGTAACGAGTCGACCGGATAATAGAAAATCAATCCAAACCAAAACAGACAATCATCAAGCAAAGAAAAAATATGAAATAGCGAGGAAATTGATAGATCTAATGATGATTGAATCAGGTCGAAGTACAACTTATCCTTAGAGAACAAAGGATCGGATCCTGCCCGACAGGTGTTTCTGTGATACAACCGGTAATGATCGAGCAAGATTCTGAGGAGACTGCGCTAGAGCGGGTGTACTCGTGAGTTCTTTCCAAAGTATTCCAATGGATACTGGATGCAGACGTGTGTCCTCGGGATTTGCCCTTGATTGCTAGCATAATCTTCGTGTTTAATGTCATAGCCGTTGCCATCGATCGAGCATTTAATGCCCTGGGCGAGATCTTCAGGACTGGTCGGATCCTTCGCGTCTGTGGAGCGTCCGACATTTCATTCCGGTCTCTCTTGGCCTTAGACCTTGCTCGGATTCCGGCCCAATCCGTTGGTTTCAATCCTTCTGGAGAATGTTGGGCCCAACACTTCTCGGCTCTTCCTTTTGGATGAATTGGCCCAATATGCTGGGCAATATGTTCTGGGCCCAACATAAGTCTCAATTTTTTTAGCTTTCTTATTTCTTGTTAATGGATGGAAGTATGAATGAATAAGAGGTATTGGATGTTCAATGTTTTGATACTCTGGTTTGATTGGCCTGATAGTGTGTTCTGAATAACTATAGACTTCTTGTTATCTTGGTCTTGGATGTTCAATGTTTTGATTCTCTTGTTGACTGGCGGTATCCTATTTCCAACATTAAACAAGGTGAATCCTGTAGCGTGGGTTGTATCACTAAGATTTTCTAGTGTGGATTCATATAGATGGATGCGGGCCCTTTGTAACAGAGTTCAGATGAAAAATTGTATTTGGAAGTTGGATGGATTTATAGTTGCCGATCGTTCACTTGATGTTCTTGCAATCAAGTATGCTTCTAACTTCTTTACCTAACACAAGCAAGTAATAAATTTTGTAATGTTTCTACCCTAGTGATTTGGGGCAAAAAGATCGATCTGACCTGAATCGCCTTAGGAAGGGTAACTAGACAACAACAGTTTTGATTATATATGAATGATCCGAATCAACAAAGATCAAGACGAAATAAGGTTAAAAAGATGTAGAGACAAGCTTAACTCCCCTGAATGAGAGCTTGGTCGAATAAGAGGATTCAGTCGTCGATCGCTCTAATACTAAAATAAGGATTCGAGCTTGATGATTCTGATGAATGCAAGTAGGAGTGTAATCGTCTGTATTATGTCAAAAATCGTGTATTTTACAATGATCTCAAAATCCCTTTATATACACATTTAATTTCCTAAGATCTAGCTAAACTAGCCGTTTGGCCTCCGTGATCTTCGTTCGGCAACTTTTAATACCAGATGGCCATGATCTCACGACATTTATGATTGATTACGTGGGTTATAATTGCTACATGGACGGATATATTAATCTCCATGATCCGGGTTTTAGTAACGTCTCTGATCCTGTCGTTGCCGTGATCTTTGCTTGTCGTTTAATCACTAGTCGCTTCAAACGAAAAGATCACTTCATCCACTGGGCCGCTTCCTTCGAAAGTTCATTAAGAGTGAGGCCCAACAATTGCCCCAAGGAATCGAACCGGGCCAAAAATAGCAATTGAGGGGCGGTTGGATTTCTTCTTCTCATGCCTTTTCTGGACGTGATCTTTTCTCTGCCGATTTGTTGCAGTGGATCGATGACGTGTTGCTTTTTTATTGGTTGATAGGTTTGACCGCAGGCGAGCAGTTTTCCCATAAATGGCAGTCACTTCCCTTTTCTTTTCACCATCCTCTTTTTGCTCATGAAAGGTTTTATGTTTCAAAGGTAAGGGCTTCTTTCAAATTTCTTACCGTTGTTCTTGCACCATGTCGCCTCCGAGATCAAAGAAGTTCAGAGCTTCATCTTCTGGCATCGGTGGGAAAGATAGCGAGTTCTCCCCCTCAAATCTCCTCAGTTCGGAAGATTCCCTGGCCGGAACCCTAACCCAATCGGAGTTGGATGTGATTTTAGAAGTGGGTCAATTTCCTTCTGAGACGGTGGCTCATCTCCCCTTACCCCAAGAGCGGGCTGACTGGTGTCGCGACAGATGGGTTTGCTTCTTTGAATACCCCTTCAAAATAGGCCACTCTTTCCCCTTCTCGAGTCTGGTGAGGAACTTCTTGTATGTCCTTAACCTTGCCCCATGCCAGGTGATGCCGCATGCATGGCGTCTTCTTAGGGTAATCGACCTTTTGGTGTCTAGTGTTGAAATCGATTTTGACTTTGATGCTCTCTGGTATTCGTATTATCTGAGTAGTCGGGGTTCTTCCCGCTTTCAATTGCGCCTTAGGCCAGATAGGAAGCCAATCGCTTTGAACCTTAATGTAAACGATCATGGATAGAGGTCGCGATTTTTCTTTGTTGAAAAGAAGTCGCTTGAGGGGGGATTCGACTGCTCTTTCTTGTGCGATGTTTGAAGGACGTCAGGTATCGTATTAGTCTCCAAAATCTTATGTTTTGATGTCTTGTTAACTAGTGCTTACGTGTTTCTTTTTTCAGTGCTGAGCCCAGAGGAGAAGGCGGATTCTGACTCCGCTGTGGTTACTGAGGTTCTGCTTGCTTTTTCGGAGGCCGATAGATCATTCAAGAACGTGAACCTTTTAACTCTTCCTTCGAGCATGGAGACTCCGTCCACTTTTGTCACTAAAGGCACATGTTCGTTCCTTCAGGTATGCGTGTGGGTGGTCTTTGGAGTGACCATATGCTTATACGTTTGTACTTGCCTGACAGTATCCCGGGGTGCAAGGTCGAGTGCTCGTCTGTCCGAAAAGAGTCTTCTGGACCAAAAATTGGCGGCAAAAGCTTCTTCGTCGGCTAAGTTTGAAGCCAAGGCTCTTTCGTCAGCTAAGATCGTCGCCTTAGACTCGCCGTCGTCTAAAACTTCATGGGCGAAGAGGAAAGCGTCTGGCGCCCCAGAGCTTTCAGTAGGCATGGCGAAAAAGAGAGATTTGGAGGAGTTGCTTCACACTCTGGACTTTAGGGCCAAGAAGGAGATTGGTGATTTGCATCCTATTGATTGTATCGACGAGGCTGGGGCGGCCGCCTGGCGAGTAAGTAAAGAAAAAGTTTTGTATGAAATGTTTCTGCCAATGTACATGTTCTCAATGATTTTTACATGTTTTGTTGTTCACATGCCCTTCAGTATTTGCTTGTCGCGTTCTCCAATGTGCAAGAATTGAGCGACAACGCTGATAGGCGGATAGCCGAGGTCGAGGGCCAGTTGAAGGTGGATAGTTGATGTGTTCTTGCCTCCGATGAAGGTCACTTGTCAAAGGTGGCACTTTGGATTTAGTCTTAGGCGAGAAGTCATAAGTCTCCTTTGTCAAGGCTGTCGTGGAAACCTTGGGGTAACCCTTAATGAATTCCACGAAAGCTTGACAAAGTGGTGGCGAAGCGATGAGAGATTGCACGGCGTCGGCGATGGCCTTGGCTCTTGATCGTGTCACTGGACCTTCTGAGCGTAAGCTGATGGTATGCTCCTCTTCTGTGGCCGTCATGGAGGGCATGGTCGCATCACCTTCCCCCACTTGGCTGTGAAGCGTCCCCGCTTCACCATCATCAAACTCAGGCTCCACGTAAGGTGTCAAGTCTGCTACGTTGAAAGACGCATGGACTCCATAGTCGGCTGGGAGCTCGAGTTGATATGCATTATCTCCTATGGCCTTGATCACGCAGAATGGGCCATCTCCGCGAGGGGGGGGGGGGGGGGGGGGCAGCTTGTGCTTGCGCCGCGAGGGAAATCTCTCCTTTCGCAAATGCACCCAGACAAGGTCTCTGGGTGTGAATGCGACGCGGCGGCGGCCATGGTTGTGTTGTGAAGCGTATTGCGAGGCTCTTCTTTCCAATTGCTAGCGTGTTCGCCGATGTAGCTCTTGTACTTGATCTGCGTGGTTTGCGGCGGTGAGGTGCTCTAGGTCCTGCAGCAGGCATGGTGACATGTCTAGCGGCGTCAAAGGATTCCTTCCATAGACGACATCGAAGGGGGTGAGCTTGGTCGCCTTGTGCCTGCACCTATTATAAGAAAACTCGACAAGAGATAGTAAGTCCTCCCAACACCTAGGGTTGGCCTTGAGCATGGTGCGAAGGAGGGCTCCTAGGGTTCTATTTGTGACCTCGGTTTGGCCATCGGTCTGGGGGTGGTAGCTAGTGGAGAAGAGAAGTTTAGTGCCTAGATTACCCCAAAGTGTTCTCCAAAAATGACCAACAAACTTAGAATCCCTATCACTCACAATAGTATGAGGGACTCCATGAAGACGCACTACATGCTCAAAGAATAAATCGGCTATCTCACTAGCACTATGGGTGGTATTACAAGCTACAAAATGGGTCATCTTAGAAAACCTATCCATAATCACAAAGACAGAGTCCTTACATCGACGCGAGAGGGGCAAACCCGTGATGAAATCCATGGAGAGGTCTTGCCAACGGCCGATGGGGATGGGCAGTGGGGATTAGAGGTCGTGTGGACTAGACTTGGCTTTGGCTCTTTGGCATGTCACACAACTCCGACAGTAGTGGGTCACCTAGTGGGTCATACGAGGCCAGAAAAAATGCTCCCTAAGTGCGGCCAAGGTCTTGGCAATCCCAAAGTGGCCTCGGCCATCGTGTGCTTCCTGGATGAGAAGGAGTCTAATAGAAGACCCAACGATGCATAGGCGGCCAACCTTGTACAAGTAACCCTCACAAAGGAAATAAGACTCAAACTCATGGCTCCTAAGGCGATGCTCGAATATAGGCTTAAAGAAAGGGTCAAGCACATATAATTCCTTTATCAAAGCAAAACCAAGAACCTTAGTTTGAACATGGGTCAAGAAAACATACCTGTGAGAGAGGGCATCGGCTACCACATTCATTTTGCCCTTCTTGTGGACCACGACATAAGGAAATGTCTCAAGGAACTCCACCCAATGAGCATGGCGTCGGTTGAGGTGGACTTGACTCTTCGAATAGCTCAAGGCGGCGTGGTCACTGTGGATGACAAATTCTCGTGGCCAAAGATAATGTTGCCATGTCTTTAGCAAACGAACTAGGGAATATAACTCCTTGTCATAGGTGGGGTAGTTGAGGGTGGCCCCGGTGAGCTTCTCACTGAAAAAGGCTATGGGCCTCCTCTCTTGGTGCAAGACACCTCCAATGATGACGTCGGAAGAATCACACTCCACCTCAAAATGCTTGGCGAAGTTAGGGGGTTGGAGTAGAGGCGCATGGCACAAGGCATCCTTCAAAGCCGAGAAGGCTTTCTCATGGGCGTCAACCCAAGTGACCGTGGCTCCCTTCTTGGTAAGCTCATGCAAAGGCGCGACAATGGAGCTAAAATCTCTCACAAAGCGCCTATAGAAACCTGCGAGGCCAAGGAAGCTCCTTACCATGGTGGGCGTCATCGACGTCGGGCACTCCGTGATGGCCTTGACCTTGTCTTCGTCAATGCGCAAGCCATCCTTGGACACCACGTAGCCTAGAAAATTAGTAGTGTCCGAGCAAAAGCGACACTTGCCAAGGTTGGCATACAAGCTCTCACGACGCAAGCACTCTAACACAAGCCTAAGGTGCTCGACGTGGTCATCAAGGCTACGAGAATAAATAAGAATGTCATCAAAGTAGACGACAACAAACCTGCCTAGAAAGGCTCTCAAGACATGGTTCATCAAGCGCATGAAAGTGCTAGGGGCATTGATGAGCCTAAAAGGCATGACGAGCCACTCGTAGAGCACATACTTAGTCTTGAAGGCGGTCTTCCATTCATCACCTTTCTTCATCCGAATTTGGTGATAATCACTCTTCAAGTCAATCTTGGAGAAGAGGGTCGCGCCATGGAGCTCATCAAGCATGTCGTCTAGGCGCGGTATTGGGTTCCTATACTTCACGGTGATCTGGTTTATTGCGCGGCAATCAACACACATTCTGCATGATCCATCTTTCTTGGGCACAAGGATCACAAGCACAGCGCAAGGGCTTAAGGATTCCCTCACGTAGCCACGATCCAAGAGCTCTTGCACTTGGCGCTGCAACTCTTGGGTCTCTTCAGGGCCGACGCGATTGGGCAAGGAGGCACCAGGCACCAAGTCGATTTGGTGCTCAATGCCTCACAAAGGTGGTAAGCCCTGTGGAAGCTCCTCTGGAAAGACATCGTCGAAGTCGGCGAGCATATCGGTGACGGCAGGCGGCAATGGCTCGACACTCGGCGTCTCTGGAATGCAAGGAGTGGGCACCAATAAAAAACAAGGGGCTTTGCTCGTCAAAGCTGTGGTGAGCTCACTGGTCTGCGCAAGAAGCAACTTGTGCTCACAACGGCCTTGAAATGGAAGCGTCAGCGGCAATCGAACGGCCAACTGCGATGGAAGGGAGGCACTTGGCGATTTTTGTGAGGCACTAGGTGTGTGGACACCAGTGCTCCAGCCAGAATGAGTAGTGCCTAGCCAGTTCTCTGTGGGCCTTGTCTTGGCCTTCCTAGCGGCAGTGTTAGCGGCGACGTCACGATCCAGGAAGCCCCTGTGTGGCCCACCTGTGGCGTTTGATTGCTTTGAAGCAGTGCCTGGTGGAGACAAAAAAATGCCAGAATTGGAGGAGTTATGCTTCTGGAGTGCCACTGGCGTCTCTTCTGGCTTTGTAGCGGCGACCTCGATGGCCTTCTGGCGATCTCTCTCGACCTAATCCTGCAAGATCTCAAGGGGAGACATTGGATGCAATGTGATGCACTTCATGTGGTAAGTGAACACATATGTGTTCAAATAGCCACCATGGAGCACGCGCCTGTCAAATTGCCATGGGCGCCCAAGCAAAAGATGCGTGGCGTCCATTGCAATGACATCACATAGAATAGAATCACAGTATTGACCAATAGAAATAGAAATAAGGCATTGTCTAGATACTGTGTTACTTGGACTAGAAGAAATCCATTGGAGGGCATACAGTTGTTGGTGAGGTGAGGTGAGGTGAGGTGAGGTGGGCAAGCTGAAGTGTTTGACCACCTTCTCATTGACAATGTTGCAACAACTCCCTCCGTCGATGATGACACTCAAGGAAGCGGTCTTGACGAGGCACCTTGTGTGGAACAAGTTCTCGCGTTGGTCAACTAGGCTAGCTTTCTTGACGGTGAGGATGCGCCTTGTCACTAGGCTCAGTGGTCTGCCCGCATGTAGTGAAGTAGGCTCACAATCATAGGCGTCCTCGATGCCTTCCTCAATGGGCTCGAGTGTGGGCTCGTCCTCCTCGTAAGACTCATAGCCGGCGGCGGCAGAGGAGAAGAGCACCTTCTTGGCATTTGGGCAATCTTTCTTGTAATGGCCCCTGCCTCCACACTTGTAGCATTCTAGGTCTTGCGCTCGATCGGTGCCAGGTGTCGATGTCCTAGGCGCGTTCGCGCTGCTGGCAGTGGGCTGTGTCGCGGGCTTTGGCTGGCGGCCTTGGCTAGACACGGCTAGGGATGAGGCATGGGCACGCACATTAGTGGAACTAGATTGACTAGGGTTAGAAATATATCGGGGTTGGCCAGATTGCCAAGCTTAGGTCTTGCGGCGATTGAGTTGGTTATGGATTTGCATCGCCGTGTGGGTCAAAGTGTTGAGATCTTTGATGGGCAAGATCTCAAGCTGGTCTCGGATGGGGGCATTCAATCCACTCAAAAACATGGTCCTTAGTGTCGAAGAGGCAACACTAATCGAGGCCTTGTAGTACATGTCCTCTAAATGGTAGAAAAACTCAAGAGGAGTCTTGGGGCCTTGGTGAGCCATGGCAATCTCTATTCTCATTTGATTTTTGTAGTCTGGAGGTACATACTTATTTTTCATCACGTATACCAATTGATGCCACTCGGTGAACATGGGATAACGGCGTCAGATGCAATCATCGATGAAGCGATGCCACCACACATGGGCGACACCTCAGAAGTGCAAAGTGGCGCCGTCTACATGCTCCTCAGGCGGCACATGGCAATATCTCAAGGTGTACTCTGTGGCCTGCACCCATTCAAGAAAAACAGAAGGATTGTATTCACCAAAGAAGTGTTCGATTTTTACCTTGACTTAGTGTCGTTGGAAGCGAGGCGCGGGCACTGGATTAGGCGCGTTGTGGGGCACGACTGCAAAGAGAGGGTTTTGGTAGGCGCGCAAGCCAGGGGGTAGAACGCGGCCAAGCTGTCTCCTTTCGCGGCTTTGGTGGGCATCGCCGTGGGCTAACTCATCCTTGGGCGCGTAGCCATCGTCGCGGCGTCGTTGTTGCGGCTGGGCATCGTAGTCGGCTCAGCAATGGAAGTCTCGTGGCACCTCATCTCGGCGCTGGCCGCGAGTGTCAAGATCACTGGCGCCTTGGGCTTGTAGGCGCGACGAATGTATCAAATCTGATGGCCTATCCTGCAACTCAATAGGATCGCCAAGGGGGGGATGGAAAAAGTTAGGATTGACCATACCTAAGTTATCGATCTCTTCATCGTCGAACTCGTCGAAGTCATCATGGATGGTGGGCGTCGAGGAGCCATAGCCATTGGAGCCATAGCGAGGCGTCCTCGCACTTTGATGGCCAAGATGCTCGTTGGCGTCGTAGGGTCTGGGCTAGGTAGTAGGTGTCCTCCTAGGCGCGTCGTCGTGGCGCTGTCGTCGACTGGGTCGCTGACTGGGTCTTCTTGGCGTGCCAGTGTCAAGCTCGTTGCAGCGGGCTCGACTGTCGCGTGGCGCTGAGGTGGGCACACGGCACTGGGTGCGTCTACAGGCATACCTAGCATCAAAATCATTGGGTTCACAATATTCACCTTGGGAGTCGTCGGCGTAGTCGGAGCCGGTGTCGTAGCCAGCAGGTGTGGCTGTAATACCCCGTAATTTTTAAGGGTATTTTGAAATTTTATTTTTCTTATGCCCGGATTGCTAGACGGATTTAATTCAGAGAAGATCGGATACTCTGTAATATGTTCTGAGCTCTGTAAAATTTTCCGAGCATTATATAATACAGTTGAAGTGTTTTCGGGGTTAATGTGTCGTTAGTGTACGAATATATTTAACCCGGGGTTAAAAGAACTCGTACCCGTACTTTCCTCGCCCATACAAGGCGACCTTTTAGCAAAATCGTCATAACTTTTGATTCCATAATCCATACAATGTGAAATTTGGAAGGATTAAAATAGACTTCTAGATCTAACTCCTCGATTTAGAATCACCTCATTTGGAGTTCGGAGCTGATAGAACGGCCCCATCGAAGTCAGGACGATTTCTTGATGGTCACGACCGCACCCGCGGTGAGATTTCCGAAATTCTATCCTTTTAGCCACTTGGCCACTTGCTCCACTTGGCTCTTTGCCTTGTCCCCTAGCTTGTCCCCTTAGAGGAAGCTCGGATTGAGCTATAAAAGGAGATCAAATCCGAAGCCAAGCTTCTTCTTCTTCTTCTTCTTCTTCTTCTTCTTCTTCCTCCTCTGTTTTTCTGGTTTTTCACCATTGTTGAGCAGCTTGTGAGCTTCGTTTGTGTGAGATTCGAGATCCCTTTGAGTGTTAGAAGGAGCTCATGAGTGTTGTGTGAAGCTTTGAGGTGTTTTGAGGTCATTCAAATGCAAAACAAAGCCATCACTTTGTTATTTCAGTAGGAGTATGATGGTTGACTATCGTCATCGGTTATTATTCGAGAAGCGATGAGTCTAACCTAATACGACTGCTTCGAACCACTCTGCTTTGTACCCTTGCGTATTCTTTCATTAGACTGACCAACCGTTATATTCCTTGCATGGTTGGCTGGTGTCATCCGTTCGATTCGTCACATCAGGTGTGTTGAAGATCCGAGAAGGCTAGAAGATGAACGGTGTTTTGACAAGTTATTTTGTCGTTTTGTTTAAAAGTATTTCCGCTGCTGTATTTCTGATTAATTGGGTCGTTTTTGGAATCGTGTAATTCCGCGACCATGTGGTTTAATAAAAGTTATGATTTTAGTATTGTAACTATGTTTAAGACAGTTATGTCGTCGGAAAAGCCTGGGGTGACTTCGGGGTTTTCGCCCGGGGTCATCGGCAGTAACGCTTTCAAATGGGGTTAAATTTGGGGGTGTTACAGTGGCTCTGGGCACATAGTGATCTTGGTGGGACACGTAGCCTTGGCGACTCTCAATCACCGATTGGATCCTTTAGAGTCGTGGTTGAAGGTTGGAAGTTGATGGCATCAATCCCTTCCCTTTGTCCATGCATGCATGGGTAGGGCCGGCGTCGGTGGCGCGTGGCGCAGCCGCTGCGTCCATAGGGATCACGGGTGTCGGTGTGGGCACGAGTGGTGCCGCTCCTTGCATGGCTTGCAAGTGAGACACTTGTTGTCGAAGAGTTTGGATTTCTCTTTACTACTCGGAAAGTTCCAAGATAGGAACTTGTGGTGGTGGGTCTTGTGGGGGACCCAAAGGGGGAATTTGTGGGTCGATGTTTTCGGCGCCGGTGTTGTCTCCACTCGATGTGATGACCGTCATGCTACCTATTAAAATATGACCAGACATAGGAGTAAAAACGAACAAAAGACACGAACAACAACAATAAAGCAATCACTAGTGAAGTCAACAAAGTTCACGTAGGGGGGGGGGGGGGGCTTGTTTGGATTGCCGTGAGGACAGCTAAGGCTAGTCATAAATGGTGGTGTGAGAAGCAAGTTGTCAATCAAACAATCAAGAACAATTGAAACCCTAAACCAAACGTAAACAAGTAAACCAAACTAGCGAGATGTACCTTCTAGGAGATTAACCTACACGGCGGAGAGATTGAGAAGATGAGCCTAGGCCGAGTCGAGTGGGTTAGGGTTGCCTTATTTTGGCTTTCCCTAACTCGGTTGCCTTGTATAACTTTTTTTTTAATAACAGATTGACTTTTCCTTTTTTTTTTAATATCCAAATATCTAATCTTTTTTACTTTTGAGAAATCGGATCAGAAACAAAAAATAAAAATAACGGCCTAAGTAACAAGAAAAGATCAAGCGAGATCTTAGAGATAGGATGGAGAAAAGAAGATAAGATTTGATTTCTTAAAGAAGGAAATTTCGGCTAACCAACTAAAAAAGCAAATCAAGCAAGATATGGAAACAAAATTCACGCAAGAAATAAGGAAACAATCACTCTAGCATGCAAGATATCCGAAGTTACCAAACACACCAAACTTGTAGGGCAAGAAAAAATTTCGGCCAAGGTGTTACCTTGTGAAAACCGATAGGACAAGCAAATATGGAAACTTTTTGTTTTTCTGTTTTGATTATGCGGAAGCAAATGATGATGGACAAGAAAAAAAAATTGTGAACAAGATGAAGACGTGAGTTAGTGACTTACAAGACGGCTGGGCTCTGATGCCAGTTGATGTGTTCTTCCCTCCGATGAAGGTCACTTGTCAAAGGTGACACTTTGGATCTAGTCTTGGGCGAGAAGTCACAAGTCTCCTTTGTCAAGGCTGCTGTGGAAACCTTGGGGAAACCCTTGATGAATTGCACGAAAGCTTGACAAAGTGGTGGCGAAGGGAACATTAACTTTAGAGGTTATCTGACACGGTGGTGGCTGGAAGCGAACCCGGTGGTGAGTGTCTGGGTGTCTCGACAGATGCGGCGATGAGTGTCAAGACAGCGATGGTGGCGGCGATGATGAGAGCGTTGGAGAGCGATGGACTGGGTTCGATGGTGGGTTCGATAGCGACTTTGATGGCGAAGGCGAAGTCGGTGGCACAAGCGGTGAGGCGAGCGACGATGACAATGATTGTCTGGGTGCGATAGCGGGTGCGATCACAATGGCGATGGAAGCGATTGGTGGATGGAGATGGTGTGATGGTTTGGGTAGATGGCTTGAAGATCAAGCTTTGCTGTAGTGTCGACGGCAGAGTGAAAGGGGATGCAAAGATAGACTTTGCTCGAAGCATATCAAGCGGGGCCGTAGCGTCAGCGGCGGAGTGCATGGGGATGCAAAGTTAGAGATAGGTTTGACGTCCGATCAAAGGAAGGAGGATAAACACTCAACTTAAGCTTTGATTAAAATTAGACATAAAGAAAACAATAGACAAAGTTTGACTTAAATACTAGAGGCGAGACTCGAATGGGCCGAGTCTTGCCTAGTGGGATAGCCCATGCAACACACAATGGGCACACTCCCTAAAAATAGAAACAACTATAAATGGAAACTACTATAACAAGAAAATACCAAAAATAGAAATGTTCTAAAAAAAGCAATGTCTAACACGAGGCAAATACACCTCTAAATGACTAAGGGAAGGCACCGATGGCGGTGAGGCATGGGGCACGGACACTGGGAGCAGCGGCGACGTCAAGGTTGATTGGGCTCGTCAGTGGGCGTGTCTGTTTCCGATAGCGATGGGCACGATTCTGCGATGCCAATGGTGGCGAGGACTTTGAGCTTGGGCTCGGTCTGGGGTGTGCCTTGGCCAGCGATGACGCGAGCGATGAGAGATTGCACGGCGTCGGCGATGGCCTTGGCTCTTGATCGTGTCACTGGACCTTCTGAGCATAGGTTCATGGCATGCTCCTCTTCTGTGGCCGTCATGGAGGGCATGGTCGCATCACCCTCCCCCACTTGGTTGTGAAGCGTCCCCGCTTTACCATCATCAAACTCAGGCACCACATAAGGTGTCAAGTCCGCTACGTTGAAAGACGCATGGACTCCATAATCGGCTGGGAGCTCGAGTTGATAGGCATTATCTCCTATGGCCTTGATCACGCGGAATGGGCCATCTCCGAGGGGGGCCAGCTTGTGCTTGTGCCGCGAGGGAAATCTCTCCTTTCACAAATGCACCCAGACAAGGTCTTCGGGTGCGAATACGACGCGGAGGCGGCCATGGTTGTGCTACGAAGCGTATTGCGAGGCTCTTCTTTCCAATTGCTCGCGTGTTCGCCGATGTAGCTCCTGCACTTGCTCTGCGCGGTTTGCGGCGGTGAGGTGCACTTGGTCCTGCAACTGGCGCAGCGACATGTCTAGAGACGTCTAAGGGGGTAAGTTTGGTCCCCGTGTGCCTGCACCTATTATAAGAAAACTCGACAAGAGATAGTAAGTCCTCCCAACGCCTAGGGTTGGCCTTGAGCATGGTGCGAAGGAGGGCTCCTAGGGTTCTATTTGTGACCTCGGTTTGGCCATCGGTCTGGGGGTGATAGCTAGTGGAGAAGATAAGTTTAGTGCCTAGCTTACCCCAAAGTGTTCTCCAAAAATGACCAACAAACATAGAATCCCTATCACTCACAATAGTACGAGGGACTCCATGAAGACGCACCGCATGCTCAAAGAATAAATCGGTTATCTCACTAGCACTATGGGTGGTCTTACAAGCTACAAAATGGGCCATCTTAGAAACCTATCTACAATCACAAAGACAAAGTCCTTACCTTGACGCGAGAGGGGCAAACCCGTGATGAAATCCATTGAGAGGTCTTCCCAAGGACCGGTGGGGATGGGCAGTGGGGTGTAAAGGCCGTGTGGACTAGACTTGGCTTTGGCTCTTTGGCATGTCACACAACTCCTACAATAGCGGGTCACCTGGTGGGTTATACGAGGCCAGAAAAAATGCTCCCTAAGTGCGGCCAAGGTCTTGGCAATCCCAAAGTGTCCTCGGCCATCGTGTGTTTCCTGGATGTGAAGGAGCCTAATAGAAAACCCATGGATGCATAGGCGGCCAGCCTTGTACAAGTAACCCTCACAAAGGAAATAAGACTCAAACTCATAGCTCCTAAGGCAATGCTCGAATATAGGCTTAAAGAAAGGGTCAAACACATATAATTCCTTTATCAAAGCAAAACCAAGAACCTTAGTTTGAACATGGGTCAAGAAAGCATACCTGCGAGAGAGGGCATCAGCTACCACATTATCTTTGCCCTTCTTGTGGACCACAACATAAGGAAATGTCTCAAGGAACTCCACCCAATGAGCATGGCATCGGTTGAGGTGGGCTTGGCTATTCAAATACCTCAAGGCGGCGTGGTCACTGTGGATGACAAATTCTAGTGGCCAAATATAATGTTGCCATGTCTTTAGCACACGAACTAGGGCATATAACTCCTTGTCATAGGTGGGTAGTTGAGGGTGGCCCCGGTGAGCTTCTCACTGAAAAAGGCTATGAGCCTCCTCTCTTGGTGTAAGACACCTCCAATTCCGACGTCGAAAGCATCACACTCCACCTCAAAATGCTTGGCGAAGTCAGGGAGCTGGAGTAGAGGCGCGTGGCACAAGGCATCCTTCAAAGCCGAGAAGGCTTTCTCATGGGCCTCAAGCCAAGTGAATGTGGCTCCCTTCTTGGTAAGCTCATGCAAAGGCGCAGCAATGGAGCTAAAATCTCTCACAAAGCGCCTATAGAAACCCGCGAGGCGAAGGAAGCTCCTCACCATGGTGGGCGTCGTTGACGTCGGGCACTCCGTGATGGCCTTGACCTTGTCTTCGTCAATGCGCAAGCCATCCTTGGACACCACGTAGCCTAGAAAATTAGTAGTGTCCGAGCAAAAGCGACACTTGCCAAGGTTGGCATACAAGCTCTCACGATGCAAGTACTCTAACACAAGCCTAAGGTGCTCGACGTGGTCATCAAGGCTACGAAAATAAATAAGAATGTCATCAAAGTAGACGACAACAAACTTGCCTAGAAAGGCTCTCAAGACATGGTTCATCAAGCGCATGAAAGTGCTAGGGGCATTGGTGAGCCCAAAAGGCATGACGAGCCACTCGTAGAGCCCATACTTTGTGTTGAAGGCGGTCTTCCATTCATCACCTTCCTTCATCCGAATTTGATGATAACCACTCTTTAAGTCAATCTTGGAGAAGAGGGTCGTGCCGTGGATCTCATCAAGCATGTCGTCTAGGCGCGGTATTGGGTGCCTATACTTCACGGTGATCTGTTTTATTGCACGGCAATCAACACACATTTTCCATGATCCATCTTTCTTGGGCACAAGGATCATAGGCACAGCGCAAGGGCTTAGGGATTCCCTCACGTAGCCAGGATCCAAGAGCTCTTGCACCTGGCGCTGTAACTCCTGGGTCTCTTCAGGGCCGGCGCGGTAGGCGGCGCGATTGGGCAAGGAGGCACCAGACACCAAGTCAATTTGGTGCTCAATGCCTCGCAATGGTGGTATGCCCTGTGGAAGCTCCTCTAGAAAGACATCGTCGAAGTCGGCGAGCATAACGGCGACAGTAGGCGGCAATGGCTCGGCACTCGGCGTCTCTGGAATGCAAGGAGTGGGCACCAACAAAAAACAAGGGGCTTTGTCCATCAAAACTGCAGTGAGCTCACTAGGCCGTGCAAGAAGCAGCATGTGCTCACAACGGCCTTGCAACGGAGGTGTCTGCGGCGATCGAACGGCCAACTGCGATGGAAGGGAGGCACTTTGCGATTTTTGTGAGGCACTGGGTGTGTGGACACCAGTTCTCGAGCCATAATGAGTAGTGCCTGGCCAGTTCTATGTGGTCCTTGTCTTGGCCTTCCTAGCGGAAGTGTTAGCGGCGCCATCACGATCCAGGGAGGCATTATGTGGCCCACCTGTGGCGTTCGACTGATTTGAAGCAGTGCCTGGTGGAGACAAAAAGTTTCCAGAATTGGAGGAGTTATGCTTCTGGAGTGCCGCTGGCGTCTCTTCTGGCTTTGTAGCGGCGACCTCGATGGCCTTCTGGCGATCTCTCTTAACCTGGTCCTGCAGGATCTAATGAGGAGACATTGGATGCAATGTGACGCGCTTCCCGTGGTAAGTGAACACATATGTGTTCAAATAGCCATTATGGAGCACGCGCTTGTCAAATTGTCATGGGCGCCCAAGCAAAAGATGTATGGCGTCAATTGCAATGACATCAAGTAGAATAGAATCACAGTATTGACCAATAGAAAAGGAAAAAAGGCATTGTCTAGATACTGTGTTACCTGGACTAGAAGAAATCCATTTGAGGGCATACGGCTGTGGGTGAGGTGAGGTGGGCAAGCTGAAGTGTTTGACCACCTTCTCATTGACAATGTTGCAACAACTCCCTCCATTGATGATGACACTCAAGGATGCGGTCTTGACGAGGCACCTTGTGTGGAACAAGTTCTCGCATTGGTCAACTAGGCTAGATTCCTTGACGGTGAGGATGCGCCTTGTCACTAGGCTCAATGGTGTGCCCGCATGTAGTCAAGCATGCTCACAATCATAGGCGTCCTCGGTGTCCTCGATGCCTTTCTCAATGGGCTTGAGTGTGGGCTCGTCCTCCTCGTAAGACTCATAGCCGGCGGCGGCAGAGGAGAAGATCAATTTCTTGGCATTTGGGCAATCTTTCTTGTAATGGCCCCTGCCTTCACACTTGTAGCATTTTAGGTCTCGCGCTTGATCGGTGCCCGATGTCGATGTCCTGGGCGCGTTCGCGCGGCTGGCAGTGGGCTGCGTCGCGGGCTTTGGCTGGCGGCCTTGGCTACACGCGGCTGGGGCTGAGGCATAGGCACGTACATTAGTGGAACTAGATTGACTAGGGTTAGAAACATACCGGGGTTGGCCAGATTGCCAAGTGTAGGTCTTGCGGCGATTGATTTGGTTGTGGACTTGCATCGCCGTGTGGGTCAAAGTGTTGAGATCTTTGATGGGCCAGATCTCAAGCTGGTCTCGGATGGGGGCATTCAATCCACTCAAAAACTTGGTCCTTAGTGTCGAAGGGGCAACACTAATTGAGGCCTTGTAGTACATGTCCTCTAAATGGGAGAAAAACTCAAGAGGAGTCTTGGTGCCTTGGTGAGCCATGGCAATCTCCATTCTCATTTGATTTCTGTAGTCTGGAGGTACATACTTCTTTGTCATCACATATACTAATTTATTCTACTCGATGACCATGGGAAGACGGCGTCGGATGCAATCATCGACGAAGCGATGCCACCAGACACGGGCGATGCCTCAGAAGTGCAAAGTGGCGGCGTCTACATGCTCCTCAGGCGGCACATGGCAATATCTCAAGGTGTACTCGGTGGCCTGCACCCATTCAAGAAAAAATAGAAGGATTGTATTTACCAAAGAAGTGTTTGATTTTTAGCTTGACTTCGTGTCGTTGGTAGCGAGGCGTGAGCGCTGGATTGGGCGCGTTGTGGGGTGCGGCTGCAAAGAGATGGTTTTGGTAGGTGCGCAAGCCAGAGGGTAGAACGCGGCCAAGTCGTCGCCTTTCATGGCCTTGGTGGGCATCGCCGTGGGCTAACTCGTCCCTGGGCACATAGCTATTGTCACGGCGTCGTTGTCGCGGCTGGGCATCGTAGTCGGCTCGGCAATGGAAGTCGCGTGGCACCTCGTCTCTGCACTGGCCGCAAGTGTCACGATCACTGGCGCCTTGGACTTGTAGGCGCGGCGGAGGTATCCAATCCGATGGCCTATCCTGCAACTCAATAGGATAACCAAGGAGGGGATGGAAAAAGTTAGGATTGACCATACCTGAGTCTTCGATCTCTTCATCGTCGAACTCGTCGAAGTCGTCATGGATGGTGGGCGTCGAGGAGCCATAGCCATCAGAGCCATAGCGAGGCGTCCTTGCACTTTGATGGCCAAGATGCTCGTTGACGTCGTAGGGTGTGGGCTGGGTAGTAGGTGTCCTCCTAGGCATGTCGTCGCGGCGCTATCGTCGACTGGGTCTTCCCGGTGTGCTAGTGTCAAGCTCGTCGTGGCGGGCTTGGCTGTCACGTGGCGCTAAGGTGGGCACACGGCGCTGGGTGCGTCTAGAGGCATACCTAGCATCAAAATCATAGGGTTCAGAATATTCACCTTGGGAGTCGTCGGCGCGGTCGGAGCCGATGTCGTAGCCATCGGGTGTGGCTCTGGGCACGTAGCGATCTTGGTGGGACACGTAGCCTTGGCGACTCTCAATCACCGATTGGATCCTTTGGAGTCGTGGTTGAAGGTTGGAAGTTGATGGCATCAATCCCTTCCCTTTGTCCATGCGTGCATGGCTAGGGCCGGCGTCGGTGGCGCATGGCGCAGCCACTGCGTCCATAGGGATTACGGGTGTCGGTGTGGGCACGAGTGGTGCCTCTCTCTGCATGGCTTGCAAGTGAGCCACTTGTTGTCGAAGAGTTTGGATTTCTCTTTGCTCCTCGGAAAGCTCCAAGATAGGAACTTGTGGTGGTGGGTCTTGTGGGTCGATGTTGTCGGCGCCGGTGTTGTCGATGTTGTCGGCGCCGGTGTTGTCTCCACTCGATGTGATGGCCGTCATGCTACCTATAACAATATGACTAGACATAGAAGTAAAAACGAACAAAAGACACGAACAAGAACAATCAAGCAATCACTAGTCAAGTCAACAAAGTTCACGTAGGGGGAGGGCTTGTTTGGCTTGCCGTGAGGGCGGCTAAGGCTAGTCACAAATGGTGGCGTGAGAAGCAAGTCGTCAATTAAACAAGCAAGAACAATTGAAACCCTAAACCAAATGTAAACAAGTAAACCAAACTAGTGAGATGTACCTTCTAGGAGATTAACCTAGATGGCGGAGAGAATGAGAAGATGAGCCTAGGCCGAGTCGAGTGGGTTAGGGATGCCTTATTTTGGCTTTCCCTAACTCGGTTGCCTTGTATAACTTTATTTTTGAATAACTGATTGACTTTTCCTTTTATTTAATATCCAAATATCTAATCTTTTTGACTTTTGAGATATCGGATAAGAAACAAAAAATAAAAATAACGGCCTAAGTAACAATCAAAGATCAAGCGAGATCTTAGAGATAGGAGAGAGAAAAGAAGATAAGATTTGATTTCTTATAGAAGAAAATATCGGCTAACCAACTAAAAAAGCAAATCAAGCAAGATATGGAAACAACATTCACGCAAGAAATAAGGAAACAATCACTCTAGCATGCAAGATATCCGAAGTTACCAAACACACCAAACTTGCAGGGCAAGAAAAAATTTCGGCCAAGGTGTTACCTTGTGAAAACCGATAGGACAAGCAAATATGGAAACTTTTTGTTTTTCTGTTTTGATTATGCGGAAGCAAAGGATGATGGACAAGAAAAAAAAATTGTGAACAAGATGAAGACTTGAGTTAGTGACTTACAAGACGGTTGGGCTCTGATGCCAATTGATGTGTTCTTGCCTCCGATGAAGGTCACTTGTCAAAGGTGGCACTTTGGATCTAGTCTTGGGCGGGAAGTCACATGTCTCATTTGTCAAGGCTGTCGTGGAAACCTTAGGGAAACCATTGATGAATTGCACGAAAGCTTGACAAAGTGGGGGCAAAGTGAACAGTAACTTTAGAGGTTATCTCACACGGTGGTGGCTGGAAGCGAACCCGGTGGTGAGTGTCTGGGTGTCTTGACAGCGGCGGCGATGAGTGTCAAGATGAGTATCAAGACAGCAATGGCGGCGACGATGACGAGAGCGTTGGCAAGCGATGGATTGGGTTCGATGGTGGGTTCGATAACGACTGTGATGGCGAAGGCAAATTCGGTGGCACGAGCGGTGAGGCGAGCGACGACGACAACGATTGTCTGGGTGCGATAGCGGGTGCGATCACAATAGAGATGGAAGCAATTGGTAGATGGCGATGGTTTGGATAGATGGCTTGAAGATCAAGCTTTGCTGTAGCGTCGGCGTCGGAGTGAAGGGGATGCGAAGATAGACTTTGCTCGAAGGATATCAAGAGGGGCCGTAGCGTCGGCGGCAGAGTGAATGGGGATGCGAAGTTAGAGATAGGTTTGACGTCCGATCAAAGAAATGAGGATAAACACTCAACTTAATCTTTGATTAAAATTAAATGTAAAGAAAACAATAGACAAAGTTTGACTTAAATACTAGAGGCGAGACTTGGATGGGCCGAGTCTTGCCTAGTGGGCTAGCCCATGCAACACACAATGGGCACACACCCTAAAAATAGAAACAACTATAAATGGAAACTACTATAACAAGCAAATACCAAAAATAGAAATGTTCTCAAAATAGCAATGTCTAACACGAGGCAAATAAACCTCTAAATGACTAAGGGTAGGCGCCGGTGGCGGCGAGGCATGGGGCACGGACACTGGGAGAAGCAACGACGTCAAGGTTGACTAGGCTCGTCAGTGGGCTCGTCTGTTGCCGATAGCGATGGACACGATTCTGCGATGCCAATGGTGGCGAGGACTTTGAGCTTGGGCTCGGTCTCGGGTGCGCCTTGGCCAGCGATGACGCAAGCGATGAGAGATTGCACGGCGTCGGCGATGGCCTTAGCTCTTGATCATGTCACTGGACCTTCTGAGCATAGGCTCATGGCATGCTCCTGTTCTGTGGCCGTCATGGAGGGCATGGTTGCGTCACTAGTGGGCGCGTCAAGGCGGCCGAGAGCAAGCAGGCATTGGCCGAGAAGAAACTGGCAGAGATTGAGAAGAAGCTGGTCGAATCGCAAATCCGATTTGGGGAGCTTGAGAGTAGCGTTGAAGACGTCCGTTTGAAGGACGCTCAAGTCGCCACCGATGTTGGGACGTATTTTTACCTCAAGTCTCGTATCGAGATGATGTAGGAGTATGCCCTGGGGGCCCATTCGTCTTGGAAGATTGAGGATGCGAGGGCGAACATGGATTTTTTGTACCCTAGTGGCAACCATGGTAATGAGTTGTTCAAGTTGATGGGACTTGGTGAGGAGGAGCAAGGAGAGGAGGTTGTTCCCTTGGCGGCCGAGGAAGCTGTTGGAGACGTGTCAAAGGGGCTTCCTGAGGCGACCGAGGGTCAAAATGTCATCCCTATAGAAGTCAATGAGAGGTCAGGCGAGTCTTGATTTTGTCTTAACAGATGACATTGTTTTCTTCTGGTGTTTATGAACATTTTACTCTAAATGCTTAGGTAGTATGTTGTGCCCCATCGTGGAGATGGGATGGATAATGTTTTGGCGACCCGTCTACCATCACGGGTCGTGTATTTTGTAAATGTTTTGGTCTTTGCGGCATACCTTGTGGTTATTTTGCGTTCGTTTTGCGTGTTTTGTTTTGCATGTGGGTTTCGTTGTTCGTGTTTTGTCGAGACGCGAAGTGTAATGACCTGTAGTTGTAGATGTTAGTGTAGCATACTTTTCATTTGTCCAGGGAAGAGTAGTTTGTAATGTATGGTAAGGACGAGTACCTGGGATAGGACAAGTCTTTGTAAAATGGAGCGTTTCGTTTTGTTCATCCATTCCCTGTGTATCGATCGATGTGTATGTTGTAAGCGCTATTTTATGTATAGTAAGGATATCCTCTTGAATGTCAAGTTTGTCTTCGAGGCCTCTCGTTCCTGTTCAGATTTCGTTAAGAGTACACAAAAGAAAGGTCTTGGGGCGACCGTTGGGGGGCGACCCAACGGCCCTCTGATGCTTAAGTCAGTTGTCGGAATCCAAGTGATATAATTGAATAGATGTAAAAAAAATGTAAAAAGGGAAAGAGTTCAGAAATGATACAACTTTAAGTGGATCGCGTTTCAACTCCTAGGGATCGGTTGTCCGTCCTTTGTTTCTAATCTATATGCTCCTTGTCCGACGACTTCTTTGATGAGATAAGGTCTTTCCCATTGGGGTGCTAGCTTTCCGTCGGTTGGATCTCTGGTATTTTGGAATGTTTTCCTTAGGACCCAGTCTCCTAACTTGAAGACTTTAACTCGGACGTTCTTGTTGTAGCTCCAGGCGACTTATTATTGGAACTGGACCATTCAGATTCTGGCTTTCTCTCTGGCTTCGTTGATGGTGTCGAGGTTATGAGCCAACTCGATGTCGTTTTGTTCTGGAGTTTGGAGTCCGTATCTAGCAGTTGGGACGAGTAGCTCAGTGGGGATGACTGCTTCGCTTCCATAAACTAGCTAGAAAGGGCTTTGTCCCGTTGCATTTTTTGGCGTCGTCCTATCAGACCATAATATCAAAGGGAGCTCGTCGGCCCACTTGCCTTTTGCCCATGTGAGGCAGTTTTTGAGGTTGTTGATGATGATTTTATTGTTGGACTCTGCTTGGCCATTGGATTATGGGTATCTTGGTGTGGACGTGATTAGCGTGATGTTCCACTGTTTCCAGAAAGATCGCGTCTTGCTATTGATGAATTGGGAGCCATTGTCGCATACGATTTCTGAAGGGACGCCAAATCTGCATAGAATGTTACGTTTTATGAATAAGATGACGTGTTTTTCCTTTACCTCTCGATATGCTTCCATCTCTATCCATTTAGAAAAATAGTCGGTCATGGCCAGGAAGAAGATGCGTTGTCCTGACGCCGGTGGCAGTTTTCCGACGATGTCCATCCCCCATCGCATGAAGGGCCAGGGAGCTAGAGTCGGATGGAGCATCTCTGACGGTTGATGTATGACAGGTGCGTGTCGCTGGTAGGCATCACACTTTTTGACGTAGTCTGTCGCGTCTTTGTTCATTGTGGGCCAATAATATCCTGTCTTGAGAGCTTTGCCGGATAGGCTGCGTCCTCCAGTATGACTTTTTCATTCTTCGTCGTGTAGGGATTGTAAGATGCGTCGTACCTCGGTTGTTTTGCGGCAACGTAGGTATAGGCCTGTAGCAGATCGTTTGAACAACACGTTATCTTTTAAATCAAAGGTTACAACTTGTACCTTGAGTCTTTTAGCCTCTGCTTTGTTTGCTGGGAGAATCCCATCTCTGAGCCACTTGATGTAGGGGATGGTCCAATCATCTTGGTTGCCCACCAAATCTTCTTCTGTGTAGTCGTCTACCTCTGCTGAGACGACTTCTTCTAGGGGTAACTCGTCCATTGTTTGAATGTCATCTGGATTAGGTATCCTGATTATTCTGGGGACGGCCGATGTGGTGATATGCATCAATGGAATGTTGTGGAAGTCGTCGGTATGCAAGATGGAGCCAAGATTTTCTAGGGCGTCGGCTTGTGTGTTGAGGTTGCATGGGACTTGTCGGATGGTGAAGTTCTGGAACTTGCTTGCCAATTTTTTAATGATATCTAGATATGCCATCATCCTGTCGTCTTTGGCAGCGTACGAACCTTATACTTGGTTGACGATTAGGAGAGAGTCGCATGTCACCTCTATGTTTAGAATTGCGAGATCGTGTGCGAGCGTTAGTCCAAATACGAGGGCTTCATATTCTGCTTCATTATTGGTCGCGTCCCACTCACATCTCACAGCTTGGGCTATATGGTCCCCTTGTGGTGATTTTAGCATGACACCTAGGCCGACTCCTCTTACGTTCGATGCCCCGTCTGTGTGGAGCAGCCATGTTTGTAACACCCCCAAATATTTCCTTGAAAGTATTACCGCCAGTGACCTCAGATTTCACATCCGAAGCCACCCAAGGCTTAACCATTCATACAAAACATAAAATACATTGATAATATGAAATATCATAATCTTTATTGAAACCAAAGTCTCGGGATTACATCCGTAAATTCCAAATACAACAGAAATACAAAATATTTTTAATACAGCGGAAGTCTTTTAAATAAATAACATAAGGGTCTTGATCGAAGCGATCACCCGCCTAGGATCTTCAACCTGGATAAAAACTCTTAAAACTTCATCTACCTTCATCGTCAGATTCTAGCCTTCACGGAATGGAAGTTTACCTGATGTGCCGTATGAGACGGATGACACCAGCCAACCATGCAAGGGAAAATAACCGGTTGGTTAGTCTAATGAAAGACTATGCAAGGGTAAAACAGAAAGGTTCTAAGTAGTCGTATTAGGCTAGACCCATCGCTTCTCGAATGAAAGCCGATAACGATAGTAAACCGTGGTACTTCTACAGGAATATACGAAACAGAAAGATCAAGAGAAGACTCCAGAAGATCGAGTCTTATGGAAACGTATGAAGAGAAGACTCCAAAAGATTGAGTCTTATCGGAAAGTATGACAAGTGTTCGAGAACATTATAATTTCACACAAGCGTTTAAAAAGACTTGACCATTTGGGTCCACGACCAACCTCACCGCGTAATGCGAATTCAGATTTGGAAGGAGGACTTACTCTAATCGAAGTCCAGGCGGTTTCCACGTTGTACTCCTCGCCCGAGGGTATATTAATTATGTGCATAATCGCACTTATCTTGTTTAATTCCAAAACGTATATTTATGTTATAAGCTTTTAAGATATATCATCTCATCATGAGAGATATAAGAGGGAATAAATTCTGAATGTCGGCACCAGCTGTGTGCACCTACCTTGAGTAAGGGTATAGTCATGACCAGAGAGAGTATTAGGGAAAAATCCTCCTAATACCAGTTATAACGAAACGACTAGACCTCACAAGGTACATAGCGTTCCTACGAAAACTCGTTCTAACTATAATGTATAAGTTCACACATAAAATCCACACCAATACCATCATGGTAATAACAGATATAATAGCGTTGTTTCTAGCAATATATACAACCTATAATAATATCATGTTTTAATCGTATCATTTATAAAATCTGTTCCCAAACGAAAACAATAGTTCATACCAATTTAATTAACAATTAATAACAATTGATAATTAATGGAAAAATGGAATGATAAGCAAGAGCGAACCGCCACTTGCCTTAGTCTAGACGAACAATTGAGCGACGACGGGTTTCTGGGTCCGGAACGGGAACGGAAGTCGGATTACAGATTCCTATGACAACGACCCATAACGAAATCCTAGGTTAGATTCGACAATAAAATGATACGAATCTAAGAAAGAATGAACGAAATCGAAAGGACAAAAGTCCCGCCCGAGACCGGATCGTCCAAGGCCACGATCGCGATTGCCAAGGCAATCCGCGGTCGCGGCTGGGATTCCGCGGTCGCGGCCGTTGAGGACCTCGTCCGCGAGTGTCAAAGACAGCGGCCGCGGACGCGGCCGGCCTTGTCACTGCCGCGGTCACGGCAGTTCATGTCCGTGGTCGCGACCATGAACTCCGGCGACCCAAAATGGAGGAAACCTCACCGGCAATGACCCGACGGGGCTCGATTCGAGAGGGCTTCAACTCCTGACCTCCTTGCGCCTCCAAAACACCACTCCAAGGCTGCCATGACCACCGGCGAGAGCTCCAGCGACACTTCAAAACTCCGACGAGCAAGAAAAGAGAGAGAGAGAGAGAGAGAGAGAGAGAGAGAGAGAGAGAGAGAGAGAGATATCTGATGTTTGGGTGCTCAAAACCCTCCATCCCGGCCTCCTTTTATATCCCAAAAGATGAGCTCTCCCTGCCCAGATCAATGATGGCACAGAGGATCAACAGCGGGCATGAACGACGAGGAGACAAACGACGCGACGTTGGCGTGTTGCCTTAGGAAGGGCAACTAGACAACAACAGTTTTGATTATATCTGAATGATCCGAATCAAACAAAGATCAATATGAAATAAGGTTAAAAAGATGTAGAGACAAGCTTAACTCCCCTGAATGAGAGCTTGGTCGAATCAAAGGATTCAGTCGTCGGTCGCTCCAATACTGAAATAAGGATTCGAGCTTGAGAATTCTGATGAATGCAAGTAGGAGTCTAATCGTCTGTATTATGTCAAAAATTGTGTCTTTTACAATGATCTCAAAATCCCTTTATATACACATTTAATTTCCTAAGATCTAGCTAAACTAGCCGTTTGGCCTCCATGATCTTCGTTCGCCAACTTTTATTACCAGATGGCCATGATCTCACGACATTTATGATTGATTACGTGGGTTATAATTTCTACATGGACGGATATATTAACCTCCATGATCCGGGTTTTAGTAACATCTCTGATCTTGTCGTTGTCGTGATCTTTGCTTGTCGTTTAATCACTGGTCGCTTCAAACGGAAAGATCACTTCATCCACTGGGCCGCTTCCTTTGAAAGTCCATTAAGAGTGAGGCCCAACACTTAGCATCAGTTGTACTGTCATTCCTTTCCACTTGTGAGTAGTTGGAGAACGCTAAGCAAGATAATGCTCTTGATGATCTGAGTAGTATCTTGGGTGATCTCAAGGGTATGACAATTGACTTGGGATCTGAACTTGAGAGGTCAGTACATATGATCTATTCTAAGATTTCTTCTTTTTTAGTTGCTAACTTCTACTTTGTGGAGAATATGTTGTTGCATTCTGTTGTTTTGGTGCTATGAAGATTGTTTTTTGCTCCTTTTGCTGATGTAGTGCTAAAATAATTGGTTATGTGAGCTGGTGTGTACTAATTTTTTTTGTCAATTTTTTGCTGCTTTTCGGTGTCCTTGAGCCCCTTCTTTTTTTGTTGTCTTCTATGATTAGTTTTGTTCTTTTTTTGAAAGCGTTAAATTTTATAAAGCGAGCAAAAGCGGCTAAAGCTCCAACAAAGGGGGAATAGTTCGAGCGTTATACAGACATGGGAGAAGATACAAAAGCTCCCACAAAAGGGATTCAAAGCAAAAGGAACCGAAGAGCAACGAATTACATAATCTTAAGTACGCGTAGCCAAGCCATCGATGCGGAGTCAAAAAGGTTCCATTTGGTGGGGATGCCTCTGGTGACCAAGTTAGTAATCAATTCACAGCAATCAGTCGGGGTGGGCAGTTAACTGGAGGGATTAAAAATCTTCTTGTTGCGCGTGATCCAGATGGTATAGACAAAGGTGGAGAGAGTCATAGAATTTGTGTGCATTTGAAGCCCTTTCACTCTAGCATTGATGAGGTGATGAATTGCTTGATCCATATTGATACCTGTGTTGTCCCATTGAAGCCAGTTCAAGACATGTTTGATGGACTGCAGTGTGTAGGGGCAGCTATTCCATAGATGGGAATTAGTTTCTTCATGGGCATGACAGAGAACACATGAAGAGTCAGGTGATTAGTTTTGTTCTTGCTATGGAGGACTTTTATGTTGTTTCTGCTTTTGATGATGTCGTGTTGTCTTCTATATTTGTTGCTCTTTTGCTGATACATTTGACTTGATGACACTTTGAGAGCTTGATCTAAAACCGACCAAAATCCAATAAGCCTAAATTTATAGATAGAAATTATGTGAGGATAAGTGATTAAGTATAATTAATGCAAACCTCATTATGAATTTGGAAATAAGTGGGATATTATGTCAGGATAAGTGTTTAATATATTCTCTTCCTTTTATTGAAGTAAATTTTGTTATATATATCAGGTCCCTTCAGTACTTAGCAATGGATAAGTGGTAATTGGTAAGTGATGTAAGTGGTAATAGTACTCAACAATGGATAAGTCGTAAGTAGTATAAGTGGTAATAGTACTTGCAATGAATTGGGTGATCTTCCCTCTTCAAGATCACCGAGCTAGAAATATTATCAAGATACCCTCTTCAAGATCACTGAGCTAGAAGTATTATCAAGCTATGTTAGGGTTTACAAATTCATGAATCTGTAACAGAATGTTTTGATTTTGTTGGTGGAACAAGCTACATACGTAGTTGTATATCAATATTAGATAACACTGTAGGTTTATATTTTGGAATTTTTTGTTGCACAATTGAATAAAAATACTTATTAACTATATTTTGTTTCAAAGATATATATAATATTTATATGTTTCATTTCATATTAATTAATCAGTATGGTGTCATGTATCTCTTTTTCTTTATTCTAATCAAATAACGACGCTTTTGTCGTCTAGTAAAATTAGCATGTTCTTGGAGCCATTCAATCGACACTTTTTTATGTCACTGAGCGAATGAAGGACTTAGAGCCAATCGAGTATTTTGACGCTTTAAACTGTCACGGGTACTCGCGAGATTTTGGGATGCAACTCTCGACGCTTTTTAGCGTCCATGTTTAGCTTCAAAGTGCAAAATTCGACGCTTTTGGGCGTCTACAAATGACATACACCGCATGATTTTTTTCCCAAAGAAGCGTCGGTAAACTGACCTCGACATTCAAAAGCGTCGACTTTCTTGACACTTGCGTTGACAATATTCGACATTGAAATTCTCGACGCTTTTTTGCAAGCGTCGAGAAGAAAAATGTAGACGCTTTTTGATGTTGAGAAACGCTTAAAAAAGCGTCAGTTAGTGACATAGTTTTCAATAGTGGTGGTTTAGGCAACTAAACAATACTTACGAGTGCTCTGTTTTATCTTGTGGAATTACATGGCAAGGTTAGATCTGCTTTATATTGGTGAACATAAACATTGTATGTTCTATCCCATATCAACTCAATTTACCCTTTATAAAAAAAAAAAAATTGAAGATGCTCTCATCTAGTACTCTGATTATTGGATTAGTAAACTTTCGACATAGGATGTTTCTTTAAGCACTCAATCTAATTAATTTAGTATGTAGAGAAACAAAAACTTATGGATAAACTATATAATGTCAGTACCCTATTCATATCACACACACTGTGCATTCAAATTAACATAACATAACATTGAACATGGTGAAATGAGGCGATTGAGATAGCCTCAGGTAGGGGTGTTCATCCGTCCGGACCGGACCGGATTTTTTCAAAAGTCCTGACCAGAGACCGGATTGGACCTATTCGGTCCGGTCCAGTTCTGGTCCGGTCTAGGACCGGTTTAGACCGGACTTAATTTTTAAAAATAAATAAATTAAATTCTTATTTAAAATCTAAAAAAATATCTAAAAAAAATGTATACTCCTAACTTATTAAATTAAGAAAAATATCTATAAAAAAATACATATAAATCTCCAAAAAAACATATAAATTTAAATGAAAAAAAACATTTAAAAATCCGGTCCACCGGTCTGGACCGGTTTTTTTCCGGGTTTGGACCGGACCGGAACCGGATTAAGGAAATTATCTGAACCGGAGACCGGACTGTATTTTCACCTGTCCGGTCCGGTCCGGTCGAGATTTGAACACCCCTAGCCTCAAGTATGAGGCGATCAGAAGTATTTTTTTCCAGTGGGGCCCATGCCTTTGTTGGTCCCTACGTAGGTCGGCCCTGCGATGATTCATTCAAGATAACATTTTAATAGCCCATGAAAATGACACACTAACTGGATATTGAAAACGCTTATGATAAATTATTCTAGAATTTCATCACACAAATACTTCTTAAATTTGGTTTTGCTATGAAAATTTCATCACTCTCGACGCTTTTAAGCATCCATGTTTAGTTTCAAAGTACAAAATTCGACGCTTTTGGGTGTCTACAAATGACTTACACCGCGTGATGTTTTTCCCAAAGAAGTGTCGGTAAAGTGACCTCGACATTCAAAAGCGTCGACTTCTGGACAGTTAAGAGCGTCGACAATGATCGACATTGAAATTCTTGACGCTTTTTGCAAGCATCGAGAAGAAAAATCTAGACGCTTTTTGATGTCGAGAAAGGCTTAAAAAAGCGTCGGTTAGTGACATAGTTTCTAGTAGTGGTGGTCTAGGCAACTAAACATTACTTTCGAGTACTCTATTTTATCTTGTGGAATTACATGGCAGGGTTGGATCTGCTTTATGTTGGTGAACATAAACTTTGTATGTTCTACCCCATATCAACTCAATTTACCCTTTATCGAAAATAAAAATTAAAGATGATCTCATATAGTACTCTGATTATTTGATTAGTAAACTTTCAACATAGGATGTTTCTCTAAACACTCAATCTAATTCATTAAGTTTGTAAAGAAATAAAAACTTATGGGTAAACTATATAATCACAATACCCTTATTCATATCACACACACTGTGCATTCAAATTAACATAACATAACATTGAACATGGAGAAAAGAGGTGATTGAGATAGCCTCAAGTATGAGGCAATCAAAAGTATTTTTTTTCCATTGGGGGCCAGTGCCCCCGCTGGTCCCTACGTAGGTCCGCCCTATGATGATTCATTCAAGACAATATTTTAATAGCCCATGAAAATTTTCATTTCTTCCATAATAAAAAAAAGAAAAAAGAAGAGATGAATGACACACTAATTGGATGTTGAAAAGGCTTATGATAAATTATACTATAATTTCATCATACAAATACTTCTTAAATTTGGTTTTGCTACGAAATGGATACAACTTCTAATGACCTGCATCATATCTACATCTTTTTCACTCCTAGTTAATAATGAACCAAGTAATATGTTTCGGTCAACATGTCGGATGTGACAATGGGATCCAACAACTCTTTTTATTTTTAAACTTGCCATGGAATTCATATCACGAACACTGGCATTTGAATTCTAACAGCAACACCACCACGTAGGTATTCAACTATCAAGGAACGGTACATATATACCCTTTATAAACTTTGCGGACGATACTTTATTCCTCGCAAATGTATGCTAGACTAACATGTAATATATAAAAACCATGATTGACAATTTCAATATAATACTGGCCTAGCAATTAATTACCACAAAAGCACAATTCAAACATCATCCAACATCTCATTTTAACAAAGTGCTTCCCTTGATTTCTTATTAAATATTCAAATTACAAAATCAATGGAGACATACCTTGGAATCCCAATAATTAGAGGTCGGGTGAATAAGGAAACTTTTGATTACTCTTTATTAAGTCTCAAACATACAATTGTTTAAATGGATGGCGAACTCTCTTTCTCAGGCTGGTCGATCCATTCTCATTCAGTCCAATCTCCTCTCCAAATTCAATAACTTAATGCAAAGCTTTCTTCTACCAAATGTAGTGTGCAATAAAATTGGCAAAATTAACAAAGAATTCTTCTTCAATAAGACTACACATAACCACCGCCCCTTAATCAGCTGGGGTAACATTTGTCTCGCCAAATCTCAAGGTGGATTAGGCTTGCTTAAATGAGAAAGCATGAACATATATTTATAGATAAAACTCCTATGGAAACATCAAGTCGAACCGGATAGTACATGTGTATGAATTATAACAGAAAAATACTTTGGTTCATCTAGGGATGGCAACGAGACTGGTCTAGGGAGGGGATTACCCTCCCCTTCCCCATCTATGACCACATTTCCCATCCCCGTCCATGTTTCCTAACAGGAATAAAAAAATGCCCCCCGTCCCTGTTGCCGTCGGGCCTTCGTTTTCCGTCCTCGTTTTAGCACACACAAAAATCCTTAATTTTATTGTAATCATATATATATCCTAGGGTATACGGTTTAGAGGATTTGAGATTTAATGTTTAACGTCTAAAGGGTACGTGGTTTTGGGACAAAACAATATAAAACTTAGGGTTTAAGGGTAAACAAACTACAAAAATAATGCATTCAGCGGGGATCCCCATTGCGGACGGGGTGAGGAACGGGACGAGACCTCTATTCATGCCCCACTCCCTTTCCCCGCGTGGTGATTAAACTTTTCCCCCATCCCCACCCCGTCCTCGCTTGAACTTACTGTCCTCGTCACCGTGGCAGGGATTCCCGGTGGGGAATGAGAAATTTCCACCTCGTTGCCATTATGACAATTTTTCTTACAAAAATATATATGCAATCCTGGCATTTTGCCAGACTTCTTCATGTTCATGATACATTTAAAAAAGGAATATTTTGGGAAGTGGAAAACAAACAAACGATTAACTTTTGTACGGATCATTGGATTCCAGATTGTACTATTCTTCCATATTTTGATAACATTGACATTATATGAAAAGTGTCGCATTTTATTACACCTGATCACAACTAGAATATTTATATTTTACAAAGTCAACTCCCTCCTTCTATAACTACAAAAATATTAAACATCATATCTGATGAGGCTAAAGTCGTTATGCCTATCAAAGAATCCCTAAAAACCTAACTAAGTATAGCAGGTAAGTAAGGGTCGAACCCAATGGAATCAAATGATCTATCTCTATGCAGGAAAGTAAGTTACCAACTAGGAAGTAGGGGGGTTTGTTGTTTGGTTTTCTATAACTAATGAATAAAAGCAGGAATTGACTAAGATTGTTGTAAATATGATTGTGAGGGTATTTCACCTAACAGATATCCACACTTCAGTATGATAGGTTGATCATTTACTATCTCAAGTTCATTCAATCCTGGTGCAATGGTGGGGGCAAAGAAATTAAGCTCATTGGTTGTCGGTCCCCTAGATGCCTCCCACTTGTGTGAAGCAAAGGCGTCCCAATGATTGATGTAAAAGCACTACACCAGTGACTGATCTCGGAGCATCCGCATGTCCTCATCAAGCTCAGCTATTCACTCCCCATACTGTCTTTCGGGGTCTGTAGGATCACTCGAAGTGCCTGCTGCATTGTGTTGTCCATCAGCAGCATATGCATAATAAGTGAAAACAGTATCAACGAGCATATCTGCAAAGTCCTCTTGCTGCTCCTCCTCATCATCATCAGAGCATCATGTCGTTCCATCATGAGGTACCAAATAGATATCTCACGCTAATCTTCTCCTCCTCAGCAGCTAAAGCATGGCGTTCCAGCATCTCAGCAGCGAAATAAAGTTGGGCAGCGGGGCCGCGATCGCGGTTTTCACCCGCGCCCGCGGTTTTATTTTTTTTTCGATTTTTTTTTTCATGATAGGGAGACTTATAGTGGTAAAACTGCCGTCGTGGTTTTTGAGCCGCGATCGTGGTTTCCCGTCTGTTGTGCTTCTAACTTTGTCTTCAAGTCTCCTACCTGCAGGTTAGTCTAAACACGAAACAACACGAATAAAAACTTGAAAAGAAAAGACATGAAAAGAATTACATACCTCGAGTTGCCTCCCGAGCAGCGCATTGGTTAATGTCATGGCTCGACATAGTGCTATTCAGATCAACTCGGGTTACTCACATCAATCGAACACTTTGGATCAAAATCAGGAGGGTGTCTCTTCGCATCATCAATGTTGTACTCGACCCTCAACCCATCAAGTTCCATAGTGAGTGAACCACTACTCACATCATTTTTTGTGTTCGTCGTTTTCAGAAACGGTCTACCCAAGATCACAAGGGCTGCATGCTTGTCATGTCCCATATCCATCACAAAGAAGTCAGCAGGAAAAATCAGATTATCCACCTTTACTAGAACATCCTTTACTACTCCATTTGGATACACATTAGACATGTCCGCCAATTGAATCACTGTCCTAGTCTCATGCAATGGTCTAAGCCCCAAAGATTCAAAAAGCGAGAGAGGTAACACATTAATAGATGCACCCAAATCTAGCATGGCTTTATCAAACTTGGTATCACCTATCGTACAAGGAATGCTAAACATGCTAGGATCACTGCACTTCTTAGGCATCCACTTTTGAAGCATAGCGGACACATTCTCACTTACCTGAATCTTCTTCTTTACCTTCAACTTCTGGTTCCTCTTGATTGTACATAATTCTTTCAAAAATTTTGCATAGCGAGGAACACTTTTAATCAAATTTATCAACGGGATGTTTACCTCACAGTTACAGAAGGTCTCAAAAATCTCCTTGTCGTTCTCCGGCCTTCTAGTGTCCTTCAGCGCCTCAGGGAATGGCACAACGGGCTTGTACGAATTGAGTGGAGGAAAAAATGGACGCACATAGTCGTCTTGCACATCAACAGTGAAACCGCGGTCGCGGTTTGGGACCCGCGATCGCGGTTCTGCGTTTGTAGCTTCTGGACTCTCAGTGGACAAACCGCGGTCGCGGTTTTTGACGTTGTTCAACCTCCGATTTTCGTCTTTTTGCAGTTCCTCCTCTGTAAGCAATCCGCGGTCGCAGTTTTGGACCCGCGGTCGCAGTTCCTTGTCTACAGCTTCCGACACTTCATCCAATTGCGTTCCAGTCCTCAGCATAATGGCACTTACATTCTCTCTCGGATTCAACTCCGTTTGTGACGGGAGTTTACGCGTATCCCTAGCCTCCAGTTTGCTCACTGCCAGAGAGATTTGTCCCACCTGATTCTCCATGTTTTGAATGCTAGACTTGGTCTCATGCTGAAATTGCACCATATTGTTCTGTATTGTAGACATAGTCTGAGTTATGATGGTCATGCTCTGAACAAGAGATTTAAGCATGTCGTCAGTAGACATTGATGAACTCGGACTCTGCCCCTGAGGCATAGGATCATATGGTGCTCGGAATTGTTGTTGTGGACCTCCAAGCTGCTGAAATTGTTGCTGATGCAGAAACTGTTATGGCCTCGGATGGAACTCTTGGTTGTCACGGCCTTATGGAGGGTCCTGTTGATTCCCATATCTCATATTGGGGTGATCTCTCCACCCTGGATTATAAGTATTGGAGTACGGGTCATATCTTAGCCTCTGTGGAACAAAACCTCCTATAGCATTCACTTCAGCGGTAGGCTCTTGTAGTGTTGGACACGCATCAGTAGGATGCATCGTGACATAGCAGATGCCACAGGCCTTGACTTGATGTTGGTTGCCTTTCACCATGAAACGCCTCATCATCTCCTTCAACTCATTCACGTCAGATTGCAGTGAAGATGATGGATGAGAATTTGCGGCCTTCACTGCTTGAGCGCTCGATCTCTTGCTAAACTGTCTTGAGCCCTCAGATAGCTCAAAGAATATCTTGAATGCTGTAGCCGACGTCTTGTTGAGAATGTTACCACCACAGGCTGCGTTCACCATTCTACGCTCATCATCAAGAAGTCCACCATACAGATATAGAACGAGGTCTTGGTTAGAATAACCGTGGTATGGACAGCTTGATATCAATCTCTTGAATCTCTCATAGTACTCATACAACGTCTCGGTAGCATGTTGTTCAATGTTGCTAATGTTTATCTTCAAGCTATTGAGCTTCGTTGCAGGGAAGTATTTCTCCAGGAAGGCTTTCTTCATCTTCGCCCAAGTATCTATGCTTCCTGAAGCCAAATAATAGAACCAAGCATTGGCCGCATCCTTCAGAGAGAAAGAAAAGGCCCTCAGCTTGATTTGGTCCTCAGTGATGTTCCTCGGTTTCATGCTGCTGCAGACAGCGTGAAATTCAAAAAGATGCTTGTTAGGGTCCTCTCCACTCATCCCATGGAAGTGGGGTAGTAAATGAACCAACCCAGATTTTAGCTCAAAATTCACGCCATCAGCCAACTCTGGAAACTGCACAGCAAGAGGCTGCTGCTCTAGATTCGGTGCAGTCAACTGCCTCAAAGTCTGTTATGCGTCAGCCATCTCGAGTTGCTCACAAACTTCTCTGCGGTTCCTGGAAAGTGTTCGCTCAATTTCTGGATCAAGATCTAAAGTAGGAGAGTCAGTAGTACAGGTGTGGACCATAAGATAGGTCCACACAATAGTTGGTAAACAAACAAACAAAGAAAGAAATAGAAAATTGAATTCCCCGACAATGGCGCCAAATTTGATGAGGCTAAAGTCGTTATGCCTATCAAAGAATTCCAAAAAACCTAACTAAGTATGACAGGTAAGTAAGGGTCGAACCCAAGGGAATCAAAGAATCTATCTCTATGCAGGAAAGTAAGTTACCAACTAGGAACTAGGGGGGTTTGTTGTTTGGTTTTCTAAAACTATGAATAAAAGCAGGAATTGACTAAGATTGTTGTAAATATGATTGTGAGGGTACTTCACCTAACAAATATCCACACTTCAGTACGATAGGTTGATCATTGACTATCTCAAGTTCATTCAATCCTATGATTGTTCCTATTCCGATCTTATGTATATTAACAGGTCAACCAACCCTGAAAATACTAACTATTAAACAATCAAGAAACTATCAAGTTTCAATTTAACAGCAACAATAAGCATAGGAATTAAGCATGATACATGCAACACTTAACAACTAGTCAGTATTCAGCATGCAATCAATTCTCTTCACAATAAATATTCACAACTAGTTCCTATAAATTGTGGTTGCTACTCTAGATAAGGAATTTCAACCAGAAGTAACCAAATCCTAGCAATAGAAAATTACTAACATCAACAAGTTGCGCAGGCTAGCGAAATCAGCAAGATTCAATAAAGATAAGTTCAAAGAGAATTAATACAACCCAAAGGAAATAGAACAAGAGTTATAACCTCACAACCAAATCAATTGAAGGATTCAACCGTCAGGAGAAACAATGGAAATTAGTTCTTCATAGTCTTCTCAAACACAAAACTCTAGGAAAAAAACTGAACGATGATAAAAGTGATAATGAAAAGTCTGATCTAAAAGAAAGATAAATAACCTACTTAGCAAAACCTAATTCCTAAAAGATAACGATAACAATCTTCTAAAAATAAAACAAACGGACTAAAAGGAAATAAAATAAAAGGAAATAAAATAAACTAAAGATCTCGGACGAATCGTCGACGCGCTCCACACCTGGGAAAGGACTCCTGACCGGGGTTTTGTGCTTTGTCGAACTCTTGCTTCTGTTGTCAATCCGCGCCTGCGGAAATATTTCTGCGCCCGCGGTTTTGGCTCTGCTGCGACTCCATCTGCTCTTCCGCGCTCGCGGCCATCACTCGGTGGCTTCATACTCCTAATGCTTCATTACTTCACCAAAATCCTCCATTAAGCCACTTCTTCTCTACCACTCCATTCTCATAAATTGTCTCCTAAACCCACACAAATGATACCTAATATCCAGTAACAACTCCTAGTTACGCACTACAAAGTATAGCGTATCAATATCCCTTCAACAAATACAGATGATCGGATTGTTTTGCGGCTATGTACCGACAAAAACTTCACCGTCAAGTCCGCTAGAATTCTTACCCAACAGCCTACCACAAACACAACGTATGATTCTTCAGCTTGGATACGAAAACTCAAGATTCCTCTAAAAATACAGACATTCCTTTGGAAATCTATTACCAATGGCCTACCCACAACGAAACGTCTGAATCTTCATCTATTCGAAAGGAACTTTCTGAATGCAAGTGAAGGGAAGTGCAAAGTGAATTGAACTGTAAAAGGAACCAAGATAGGGAACTGAAGAACATCAACGAATCATCTAAAGAAGCTGGAACGTATTCAACATATGCTGATGAAGAGTACCTCGTACAACCAAAGAGATCGTTATCTGATTTTGTTTGCTGTAGGTTGTTGTGCAGAATCTCATAAAGATATTGTTTGATATCTTTGATAACAAACAATATTCAATCTGATTTTATAAGAATTTTATTTATAATTTTGGCTGAGTTGCTGAGATCCTTTTAGAAGCTTTCTCAACACTCTTCTAAGATTATAAATAACAATCTCGTTGTCTCTAAATAATTATGCAAAAACAAAGATTATTAAGTGCATCAAAAGAGAGAAGTGTCTGTTGGAAGAAGTGTGTTTCAGCATAACATTGAGTAAGTTCTTTGTGTGTTCATGATTGATTACTAGGTTGATTAGGACTATATTCTTAAGAGTGTTTAAGAATAAATCTCTGTGTTGTGTTGATCTTCTTGTAATCGAATCATCAATACTGAAGTAGACTTGTTCAAAATCCTTTCCAAGGGAAAGGTGGTGGGTTTTACTATGGATAACTAGTTGGTTATCAGGGGTTTCCCTCTTAAGGAACTGCGTCTTGTTTTACTTGCTATTATTATTCCCATGCGTAAGGAACTGAACCTAACTTTGGCTCAATTCCCTTGATCTAACACCTTCGATCCTTCAATTGGTATCATAGCAGGCACTCTAGATTTGTGTGTTACTCTCAGGTTTAACAGGATGAGTCGAAATGAAGAACTAACTCTTGGAATCTCCATCAACAAACCCTATGTGTTGAAACCAGGGCAATATCAATGGTGGGTGAAGTCTTTAGAAGGCCACATTAAGACTAATGACTATCAATGTTGACATATCATTGTAAATGGAAATGCCAAAGTTAATGAGGAAATGGCTAAGGAAGACTGGAAACTGAATTATTATGTCCTCATGGAGAAAAATGCCAAAGCTCGCCAACTCATCCTCAATGCTCTCTCCAGAGAAGATCAGGACAAAGTGGTGAGCATGAAGGATGCTAAAGGAGTTTGGCAAGCCTTAAAAGATATGAATGAGGGAAGTGTTGATCTGAAGAATAGCAGAAAATTTGCTCTTCAAGGAGCATTTTTCATTCCTTTCATATGATTGAAAATGAAACAATTTCTGAATATTATGCATGATTTAGAATATTGTCTGACAAACTTGTAGCATGTGGTGTAACTTTAGAAGAGTGGTCCAAATCACTCGTCATCATCAAAGGACTAAATTCCAAGTTCACTCTCACAAAGAGGATCATGCAACAAACTCCAGAAATTCAAGCACTTCCCTTGGAGCAAGTCATTGAAAAGTTGTAGATCCAAGAAGATGAGGATATTTCTACTTCTAAAGACAAAACTGAGAAAGGAATGCCAAAAAGATCACTAAAGTCCTCAACATAGTTCAAAATGATGAAAAATCTGATGAAGAAGATGATGAAATCACTCATCTTCTTACCAAAACCATGAGAAACTTCTACTCCAAAGGGAAATTTTGCAAACCTTTCTAAAAAAGGATGTAAAAGATTACACTTGCTTTTAGTGTAAAGATAAGGGACACATGGCAAAGAACTTCCCAAATGAACCAAAAGATGATGAGAAACCAAAAAAGAAAAAGGGTCTCCTTGCTACGTGGGGAAATGAAGAGGAATCAAAAGAACTGGACTTCGAAGATTTCTCTGGAGGCAAATGCTTGAAGGCCAAGTAAGAAACAGATGAATCTGAAGGAACCGAGGTAACTAGATCTAAATTTCTAGATTATCTTCATAGATATGACAAAAATATATGTTAAAACTGGTTAATCATCTTGGTACTGAGAACAAATTCCTTCAGGATAAAATAGGTGAATATGAAGAAGAAATTTCATGCTTAAATTATGAAAATATTGTGTGGAGTGAGAAACTTGAAGCTTCTGAAAAATTTCTTTCTAAATTTGTTATTGCTTGCATGAATTGTGAATCTCATCAAAAGGAACTTGAGCATACTAAGAATGTCCGAGTTCCCTTACTCCAAAAAATGATTTGCTTGTTGAGATCATAGATAAGCTTGATGTATTGACTACTTCTATTAATGAAAAAACTCTCAATCAAACCGTGTTTGTTAAATCCCGATATGACATTGGATATGGTAATAAGGATTCTGATGATAACTGCTCTTCTACTAAAGAAAAATTGACTAGGAAACTCGTTGAGAAAAATGACATTCTTGATAAAGCGTTTCACTCTTGTCGTGATAAAAACAAGTTTCTTGAAGATAAGGTTAAGGTTCTTGAACATGATCCTCCTAGTAGAAATTAATGGTTTGATGGCCAAAATGCTCACAACATGTATGTCAATCAAGCTTAACGGAGCTCTGGCAAGGGAATTGACTTCAAGCTGAGAAAACAAGAAAAATCTTTTAGAGCTGGACAAGGAGAACATGGTCATGTTGTTTATAATCGTGTTTGTTGCATTGTGGTATAAATGGTCATTATATTCATAATTGTATTCATAAGAAAAGGCAAATAGAAGAGAGTCATAGGAAAAGGAATTTGGATGTTGAGATTGGTGGTCATGTGTACTACCCAACTAGCCTACAGGAGCAAAGGAACTCTTATTCCCAGAAACCCAGAAAAGCCAAGCTTCTCTGGGTGCGTAAGTCTTAATTGAATTGCAGGTTAAAGTGAGATGCATAGTTCCCTACATAATGAGAATTGATGATTGGGACGCAGAATTGAAGATTTGATCTAGCTCATCTCACTTCAAAGGAATAAAAGAGGAAAGATATCATTTGTTAAAGGAGATTGCAATGGAGAGGCAGGAAACAATGAAGGGAATTCCAATGTTAATGGAAATGATAAAGGGTCACATATTGTTGATGATAGTTCTCAATGTTGATGCCATAGGAACTACAGATAAAATAAGTCAATGATATAGGGGAATTGACATAAATAAGAAAATATGTCACTGTAACTGCTTACTGTTCCCAAGTCCTATGGTTGGAGCAATACTGGGTGGTTAAGGTATGTTTTTTTGACACTATTCTTATCATGTTTGATGTTACTAGTGCCTTTCACTTTGTGTAGAATTCAGTTCTTCATGTTAGGACTAAGCATATTGATATTAGGCATCATTTCTTACGAGATAATGTTGAAAAAGAACTCATTGTTATGGATCATTGTAGAATTGAGGACCAAATTGCTGACATTTTCCCCAAAGCAATGAATCGAGAACCTAAGATTACTCATTGGAATAAATTCTCTTAACCAGCGGTTACACTTCCCTATCTAGTTCACTTGATTGTTGTTTAAAATATATATTATTATAATCCCTTGGGAACTATGTTTGATTTGTTTGTTATGTTTTTATTCTAGTTTTATACAAAAAAATTGATTCTAAGTCATTCTTTGGATTTATTGTTTAGATTCATATGTAACATTTTTGTGATTTTGTGGCATGAATATCTTTCTTCGAAACCTATTAAAGTTAATATGATCTATTTGCACCCTTATTATAAACTAAAATGATGATTGACTTAGGCATGTCCCTTGCCTGACTACATTAATGAGTTCCTTATGATCCTTTCTCTTGTTTTAGTTCACAACTGGGAACATATATTGTAGTGTCAAAGTACCCTCCATGTTCTTGTTGTTTGGATACGTACTCTTGTGTGCATTAATCTTGTCCTATACATAAATGTATCCAAACTAGCCTCAACTTTGTGGTCTAAGGAATTACGATGATTGATTATCGGTTGTTGCGTAATGTTGATGCACATTGATGGAATGGAACTGGAAAGAAAACGGTGTTTGCTGCAATATTCAAAGTAAAATTAATAAACAAAATAAAAGAAAAAGGAAAGAAAAGAAAGGAAAAGAAGTGGACAAAAAGTTATACTTCTTACCTTTGGGAACTGAAGAAGTCATAAATCCTGATTAAAGCAAAGCATCATTGTTGTACAAGAAAATGAGATGAAGAAGTGAAGATTTTATGTGAAGAATCATTAGAATTGATCATTGTTGTTGAGAAGGTGAAGTCTAATGTGATTCCTTTGGACACGAAGTCTTGATTCCCTTCTTTTCCTTTATTTCTCCTAACATCCTAGCAATCATTGCCTTTCGGCACTATGTTTTTAATGTTCTTGTCTTTCATCTTCATATCTATGCTAATTTGGTCTTTGTATGTAATCTGGTTCGTGTCTTTACAATATGAGAATTATATCTTTTAACTAGTTTCTTCTATGCACTTATCTTTATTAGTTCCCTATGTGATTATTCTTACCAATCTTTTTGATGATGTCGAAAGGGCGAATGAACTTTGAAATGGGACCAATAAGCTGGCAGGATCTTGGTTGTTATTCTAAGGAGGAATTCTGGAATTCGTAGTATTAACTAAGGGGAAATTTCATCAATATTCACATTCCTCTTACTTCTTCGTATGATTCATGCTTTTTATTTCATATCAACTGTCATTCATGCCTATTATTTATATGCTTTATTCTAAAGGTTTGTCATTATCAAAAAGGTGAAAATTGTTGAAAATGAACTTTCTGAACGCAAGTTCCCTTGCAAGTTCCTTTCCTCTGTTTTTTCACTTTTGACGATGACAAACACATGTTATGCTAATATTTTCATGAGTTAAGATTGGTAGCATTATCAGTTCAACAAATCAAGAGAACAAGTGAAGGGAAATGCAAAAGGAACCAAGATAGGGGACTGAAGAACATCCACAAATCATATGAAGAAGCTGGAACGTATTCAACATATGCTGATGAAGAGTACCTCATACAACCACAAAGATCGTTATCTGATTATGTTTGTTGTGCAGAATCTCATAAAGATATTGTTTGATATCTTTGATAACAAACAATATCCATTATGATTTTATAACAAATTTTATTTATAATTTTGGTTGAGTTGTTGAGATCCTTTTAGAAGCTTTCTCAACACTCTTCTAAGATTATAAATACCAATTTCATTGTCTGTAAATAATTATGCAAAAACAAAGATTATTAAGTGCATCAAAAGATTGTCCGCATGATTACAAGCAACGACGATTCTTCCTCGGAAAATTTTAATGCTAGAAATGGGTTCTTCCATATGAACTTTAGATGAGAGTGATTTTGTCAAATCTTTATAAAAATCATCAGTTGTGATGATTTAGGTCAGCCCTTCATCTAAAAGGCGGCCTAATGTATGCCTTGTATAAAAAATATATATATTGAGTTTAAATTAGTTGTTCTGTCGATTATACTAGTAGCTTAGTTAATTAGTGATCAAAGAGATCACACTTTTTAGGGTGAAAAATAAGGACTAATATGAATTATTATAATTAAAATATTAAAATAAACTTTCTCACCCCTTACCTCTACTCAGTGGCGGAGCTACACGGGGATTAGGTGGCGTCCACCCCGTTGAACTTCGACGAACCCCTTGGAATCCCGTCAAAATTCAAATTTAGTTCTCGTTAATTATTATTTTTATAATATAAGCATAAAATGGAATAAAACTTACGAGGATAATGTTTTGGCTTAATGGTATTTGTCTTGGAACTTGTATAAAAAATACCAATAGTTTACCGGTTCAATCCCTATCAACTTTCTCATCTTTTGAATTTTTATTATTTCCTCCATATATTAGATGGGTCTTAGGACTCAAGCAAAAAAAATTCAAACTAACCTATATTATTTAAATATTTTTTTAAAATAAATTTTGTATGTGTGGTATAAATTGGTCAAGTTTCAAATGATTTTAATATTTATTCTTTATTCTATATTTGATGGGTCTTCAAACATATTTCGTTAGTTTTAAAATATTAATAAAAATATCAATGACTCAATTAAAAAAATGAACTAACTTATATTACTTAGAAAAAAAGTTAAAAATAAAAATAGTATATGTGGTATAAATTGGTCAAGTTTCAAATGATTGGTCTTTAGGATTTATCGTTAGCTTTAAAATATTAATAACAATGTCAATGACTCAAGTGAAAAAAATCAAACAAAAAACCCCCCTTCAACAAATTTCTGCCTCCACCACCACTAGTCCACTACCTCCACCAATCCCTCTCTCTCTCCCACGCCAATTATCTCCTTTTAAAAAAAATCCCGTAAATGTTTTTAATTACACAAAAGACATACTTTTGTGCAATAATTACAGGTTTGAGGATATTTTTCTATTTTTCTATTTTCTATTTTGCGATTTTTAAGAAAACGATCCCGTCACTTATTCCCCTCCAATCTTACCTATTTATTCCCTTAATTTAATGGCAAAAAATACTCTTATTTCACCCTAAGAGAATTTTCCACTTGAATCGAATGTATTTATAATCATAAGTTCAAATCTCATCTCATTTTATAATGGTTTACGTGACTTTTAAATGATAAAAATTGTTAAAGTAGGTACGAATTTATCGATTAATCATAAAAATATGTAATTTCAAATTAGTATCCTCATGTGAAAAGTCCACTATAGGTTCAGCAGGTGACATGGGAAAGAAACCTAGTTGATCCCTTAGAACATATTTAATGGTGATACTTGTATAATCTTATAGTGTATTAAAAACGAAAATTACAAATTAATATCATAATTTTTTTTCTAAAATCAATAGAAGTATTAGAACATTTTTAATGGTGGTACTTATAGTATCTTAAGGTGTTTTAAAAAGAAAAATAAAAAATTAATGTCATAATTTTTTTCTTCTAAAGTCAATAGAAGTATTAGGGTAGAGATCATCTGCAAGGTTTTATTTTATTGACTCTCTCCAAAATTCTGACATTTTTTAGTTTTTATTTATCTAATTGTATAAGATACTCATATACAATACCACAATTGTAGATGGTTTTAGGGTAGAGTACCATCTGCAAGGTACAACTTCATTGATTCTCTCCAAAATTCTGACTTTTTTTAGTTTTTATTTATCTAATTGTATAAGATACTCACGTAGAATACCATCATTGTAGATGGTCTTAGGGTAGAGTATCATCTGCAATATATTGCTTTTTTGATACTCTCTAAAATTTTGACATTTTTTAGTTTTTATTTATCTAATTGTATAAGATACTCACGTCGATTACCACCATTGTAGATGGTCTTATTAGTTAGACCTGGCAAAATATGACCCGACCCGAAAACCCAACCTGTACCGACCGAAATTATCTGGATCATAACCCGTAAAATTGAACCCGAAACACGTTTTCAATCAAACCCGATGACCCAGAAAATTCCCAGGCAAAAAACGGGTCGGGTCGGGTTAACCCGTTGGGTCAAGAGGAAAAAATCATAAACGGGAAAATGAAAAACAAAAATAAAAACTACTACTTCATCCTAAAATTGAAAATTTATGGTTTATTAAAATGGACATACATCATTATTCAATGGTCTTTGACTAGCAAGTAACAAAAGTATGCAATGAAATTTGCAATGAGAAAAATCTGTAGTAAAATAAGGCAAGCCAACCATCAAAAAGTGACATTAATTAGATTAAAATATAACAACATTGTAAGTTGTAGCAAATTCAAACCAGGGTGTATGAAAATGGACATACATCATTATTCATTAGCAATTCATCGCTTCTCCCTTGCAAGCAAGTGGTATCCAGAAAGCTTTGACCCAGTTGAGTGGTAGTATAACTGACCATATATCTAATATTTTCTTACGCGGTGATATAAAAATTATAATGTGGTTATGTTAGTTTACTAAGTATTATAAGATGGTTTTAACAACATAGAACTAAGATGTTAGAATTAAGAGTTCAGGCTTATGCGTTTTTACTAATTGTATTTATAACATTACTTTTATTGGCATCAAAACTAAACGATAGATGCCATGCGGAAAAATATTTTAAAAAAATTTATACAAATATTTTGTAAGTGAATGCAAATTAAATTAAATTAACAAAAAAAAGCAAAAAGAAATTATGTAAATCGACCCAGTGCGTTGACCCGAACCGACAATAAACCCGTAATAACCCAACCTGATTTGACCCGATAAATTTTAAACCCAAAATGTACTTGAACCCGAAGTACATAGACTCGAACCCAACCCGCCCGACAATTACCAGGTCTAGTCTTTGTATTATGACAAAATGTGGTTCATAATGTTTTTTGTTGAATTAATTAGGTCAGTGTACGTTTTTTTAAAAGGTTAAAATTAAATCAAATGATGGTGAAAAGAAATTAAAAAGAGGTCAAAATTAAAAATTTAGTTCGGGGGGGGGGGGGGAGAGAGGGGAGAATTCATGCATTACATATGCATAAAGGGGAGGCCAGCTTGGGAAGTAAGGGAGGAGTTCAATGAGGCAAGCCATTGGCTAGTAGCTCTACAGCTACTGTTACATTTCGCCAAAATACTCTTAAGAAGGTTGATAATACGCAGGGCCGGCCGAGAGGGGGGCAGCATGGGCGACCGCCCAGGGCTCCCAAATTTTTGGGGCCTCAATTTTTTTTTTTAGGTATGTATATATGTGTTAAATATGGATAACAAAATGCCAGCATAGTCTAGTGGTCTTAGAGCACACCTTTCTCTAATAGGTCATGGGTTTGATTCCAGAATTTTACATCTTTGTCTTATTTTAAAAAAAAATAAGAGCTTATATAAGGGCCCCTAATTAAATTTCGCCCCGGGCCTTGAAAATGTTAGGACCGGCACTAATAATACGAAGAACACATTCTTTTATATCTGACTCCTTCTCGTAAAAAATGCTTCCTTGTGAACCATCCAAATGAAGTAGGCACAAGTACTGAGAATGGCAACCCTTATTTTGAATATAATGCCTTTCTTACTAGGATGTGATCGAAGAGAGCCAATCAAGCCAAGCATGGAGGGAATTAGCTTGATAAGATATCTTCATCCATTGAAGGAGACAACAAATAACACTTATGGAGAAAAGGCAAGAGCTCCAAAGATGATCACCAGTTTCGAAGGGGTCTCCACTTAGGACACAAGAGAGGTCATCTATTTGAGCTCATTTCTAAATTATGTCACGAGTAAGAAGGGACTTTTGGGCCGTAACCTAGAGAATGAATGAGCATCCGGAATGTAAAGCTTATTCCAGATCACCCTTCCCTAATGGACTGACTCGAAGCACGTCATATGTGGAGGACATGCAGCATGTGTTGAACCGTCCCTAAGCATTTGCAATAAGAGAGCCAATATGATTTTGGGTGACTGTAAGGAGGAGGCCATCTCTTACTTTGAGTAGTGATTTCCACATCCATGAATCTAGATGCTTCTATTTGGTAGTCTAGATTGTGCTATGACGGAGAAAGTTTGTACGATATTGGAAAGATACTAGTGTATCTTATCTTTAGGAAAGATTATCTTGTTCTATCTCATTTCATGGTATCGGAGCTAGGTTTCCTTCAAACCTAATTTTTTTGTCCTTCCCTGGCTGTCGTTTGGTACTTCTCACAACCACCGAAATCACCTCCTTCTCTTTCATCATGACCGACGATGATACCACGGTAAAGGCAGCGCTCGACCACACCTCCCCATTCTACCTTCATCCATCCGATCACCCGGGCTTGATAATTTGCCCAGTGGTCTTGAAGGGAGACAATTATCAGGAGTGGACTACTGTGATGCGTAACGCCTTCCGGGCTAAGCGCAAGCTCGGCTTCCTCAACGGTAGCATCACCAAACCGGCGGATGACTCTTCGACCATTAACGACTGGTGGAGTGTCAATTCCATGTTGATTGGCTGGATCACCCAGTCCGTTGACCCGTCTCTTCGGTCGTCCCTCACATACCCAGAGACAGTTAAAGAACTATGGGACGACATGCACCAACGATTCTCGGTTGGTAATGGACCACGCAACCTACAGATTCGTTCGGATACTGCCCGGTGTCGACAAAGCGGTCAGACGGTGGATGCCTACTATGGCACCTTGAAGAAGCTTTGGGACGAACTCGCCACTTATGTTCCTCTCGAGTCTTGTTCTTGCGGCAAGTGCTCATGCGATATCTCCTCCAAACTCAATCGTGCTCGTGATGCAGAGCGCCTGGATTAATTCCTCATGGGACTCGACGATGATGCCTTTGGCACACTTCAGTCAAACGTCATGGCCCAGGAACCACCATCCCCACTCAATCGCGTCTACTCCCTCGCCATTCAGGAGGAGCGTCACAAAACAGTGATCAAGGATCGAGAGGTGAAAAGCGATGATATGGCATTCTCTGCACAGTCCGGGATGCCACCACCTCGCCCACCGTCTTCAGATCAACGGTCCTCGAACCGCCCACAATGTACTCACTGTGGTCGGTTCGGCCACGACGTCACAAAATGTTACAAACTCCATGGCTTCCCTGAAGGTTGGATCCCTCGCGGTCGCAGCTCCTCTAGCACACAAACTGCTCCTTCCCCAAATCAGGCAGGCAGAGGACGTGGGCGTGGTCTACTGGCACAGCCAATGCAGCACAACAGACCTCTTCTGGCACAAGTCCAGGAACGATCACTGGTCACGACAAGGCTGCGTTCGGCTCGGCACTCTCACCCGATCAATGGAAGTCCGTTTTGAATATGTTGTCCACTATGGCCAACAAATCAGGGGCTGCTGACACCGAATCGGGTAAGCAAAATTACTGGATTTTAGACACTGGCACATCCTTTCATATGACGGGCAATCGCGACCTTCTCCATGATATTGTCTCCATCTCTCCCGTCACTATCAAGCTTCCAGATAACCGGCATACCAATGCCCTTTATGAGGGCTCGTTGATTCTCTCCCCTGATGCGTGCATTGATCATGTTTTATTGATTCTTTGTTTAGATTGAAATCTCATAACCTTTGCTCAACTCGTTATTGATACTAAATGTGTTGTCACTCTGACGGATAAACTGTGTGTCATTCAGGAACGCACTTCGAGGATGGTGATTGGTGTAGGTGAGAAACGAGGAGGGGTCTACTGGCTGCGCACAATGGGCTCCACGGCTCGGGCTTATAACACGTCAGCTTCGTCGGCCTCCACTTCTGCGTCACTATGGCATCAACACCTCGGACATCCGTCTTCCACTGTTCTGTCGTCTCTTTCTTTATTTCGTAGCTCTAGTCTTAGCTCTATAGTTGATCCTTGTGATGTTTATTTTAAAGCCAAACAGTCTCGCGCTGTATTTCCTATAAGTACCAATAAAGCAGAAAGTTTATTTCAGTTAATCCATTGTGATGTTTAGGGACCCTACAGTGTGCCATCGTCATTCGAGGCTTCCTATTTTCTGACAATTCTAGACGATTATTCACGAGCTTGCTGGGTCTATCTCATGACCTCCAAGACAGACGTTCCGGCTTTGGTCCGACAATTTTGTGCAATGGGTCGCACACAGTTCAACCGCAACGTCCAGCGGTTTCATACTGACAATGGCACAGAGTTCTTCCCGCTGAAATCCAATTTATCCATAGACTACTTGCTCCAAAATGGATTTCAAAATTTAATCAAGCCATACAAGCTCTATTCCAGGCGGATAGCTCTTTGATTCCAATACCACCTTCATTAGTAGGCTTGCAAACTCTATCCCACAGAATTAATGCTTTCTCGGAGTTCAGGGTACATGACCAATGATAAGATCGGAGGATGCGTTGAACCCCATTCATAAATCCCTTTGGAAAAAGAATGGTGCTACACCAATATGACTGGATATTGAACAAGACAAAATTTTACAAGCTCAAGTCACCCTGTGTAAGATAGTTTTTTTGCCGCCCAAGTTCAAACCCTAGCAATCAATCTGTCAATAACCATGTCAAATTGATTGGAGTGGAGCCGTTTAGTACCCAAAGGGATTTCCAGATACATGATTGGAAAGTCTCCCATGTTGAAGCCAGACAAGCGAAGAATTTCATGTTTTCTAGGCTCATCAATTCATCCAAAGAGGATTTCAGATTTCTCTGGGCTGATATTGAGTCCAGATAATGCTACCAAAAAAATCCAGGACAAATTTAACAACCATGACGAATTCAGTTGTTCCTTTACATAATTTTAGAAGATCATCCACGAAGCAAAGATGAGTGAGCACACAAGGATTTGTAATTGTAGTGGAACTTGAAACGAGAGTTGGCAGCCAAATTATCTAACATTCTCCCCAAGAATTCCATGATAAGAGTGAACAAATATGGCGAGAGTGGGTCACCTTGCCTTAAGCCCCGTTTTTCTTTGAAAAAGTAAAACCCTTTAACTCCCCATTCAAATGAAGAGAGTAGCTTGGCGTTGTTACATGCACCATGATCTAGCCGATGAATTTCGCAAGGAACCCAAAACAGGTGAGAATGTGGTTATAAAAGGCCATTCAACAAAATCGAAGGCCTTTTTGAAATCCACTTTGATTGCACATTAAGGAGAAATGTGCGTATGCTCATAGTGCTTGAAAAAATCTCGAGCTTTTAGAATATATTATGAACAATAGAGCTATTAGGAACGAACGCAGCGTGGGATTCTCCAATGATATATGGGAGAATATTAAGAACAATAGAACAATTAGGAACGAACGCACCGTGGGATTCTCCAATGATATATGGGAGCATATCCTTCATTCTTTGCATAATGATTTTCGAGATGACCTTGTATGTGGTGTTACAAATGAAATGGGCCACAAGTCCTTGATTTTCAATGGGTTGCTAAACTTTGGGGCAAGGAACAAGACCGTGTGGTTAACTTGCTTTAGGAGATTACCTCTTCTAAAGAATTCTTGAAAAACTTCCACCATATTCCATCCAAGAACCGGCCAAGCATCCCTAAAGAATTTAGAATTTTAGCCATCCAGACCGGGGTTTTATTTGGATTAATATCAAAAAGAGCATTTTTAACTTCCATTCCAGTGATCGATTTCAAGAGATCAAGTTATGGCTCCCTACCCTCACCTTTGACGGCGAAGGACGAGGAGGACAAGATGAGTGTCCGCTCCAACGGACCTATGACTAGGGTGCATGCAAGAGCCATTGCGCAAGCACCCAATCGTTGGTCACGAGATGCCTCGCCAGCTTCGACAACGCCACCAAACCCATTGACGTCAGCGCAATCACGTTTCTGCATTTTGAGGTTATTTAGGCGAGTTGTCGCAGTGCGCGCCCTGCGTGCGCGCACTTCGCGTGACACTGCCATGCAGCGCACTCCCTGGCACATCCCCCGTGGCGCACTCCAAGCAGGGTGCTCCCCTATTCTGTTTCCCCTTTTAGCATTTTGAGGTTATTTGGATATTTTGATACAATTTCTGGATTGTTTCTATTTGAGGTTTTATGCTTGGGCATGGCACGCCATGTGTCATGGGCCGCTAGTCCAAGCCCGTTGGTTTCTGTATATTATTTTTTGTCTTTTAGTTTAGCTTAGGCTATAAATACATGTTATTTCCCTTTGAGACAATTACGTTTAATTGCTTAGGTTTATCAAAGTTGAGGTTATCTCGTTGCTTGAACCTAAATGTCACAAACTATCTATCTTATTGTGGTTATCAATCAACTCGTCTCTTCTAGTTCAAACTCATATTTTTGAGTCCCTCACGATCATCTCTTTGATCGTCACAAAGATCCTTTCTTGGATCCCTCAAAGGCCATCTTTTTGTCCGTTGCGAACTCGATCTCTTTCGAGTGTCCTCAATTGAATTTCCTCTCGGGTTTTCCTGCAATTCAACAAGGGTGTGCACCCAAGCCTTCCGCGGAAACCACGAGAGCAAAGCCATAACTTTGGCGAGCGAGAAACCTCCAAGGCGTTTGCGAGACAAAGTTCGCGGCTTGGCTTGGCTTCGTTGTGTTCCAAGGCACTTACGATCATCTCAACGGGAACGTTTGCAACAACTAGTATCAGATCCATTGTCAAGCTAAGTTATTTTTGTCTTTTCTTGCGTATCTTGAATTTTTCTTGCGTAAAATCCCACTTCTTGATTTTTTTGCCCACCGCCGTCGCCACCGCCGCTTACCCCAACGCAGCTCCGCTACTCGCTCCACCGCGGTGCATTCTCCCTTAGAGTGCTACCACCGTTGTCATGCCTTACTTACGGCCGAACCCTAATTGATCAAAGTCTTCTAAGACTAAGATCTTTTACTTTTCAATAGTTTGTTAGCCAAATCTTATCTCTTTCATTAAATAGCAATATGTTTCTTTCCTTGCAAGTAGATAACTTTTCCTTTTAATTCTTGTGATTTTTTTCTGTTTTTAATTATTTGGATTGAATTGCATGCTAGATTTTTGTTTCCATATTTCTTGTTGCACGTCTCTCTTCTCTCACAAGGAAATTCTATCTTGTGAGATTCTATCTTTAAAAAAAAAATCTTGCTGCCGATTAGGAAAAAAATTATTTTCCAAGAAACACTAAAATTTATAAGGAAGAGCAAAAAGAAAGCCAAAGACGATCTAAGTTAAGCCTATTCACCACGGTGCGAGATCCATTAAGCCCATCTCTCCGTTTCTCCCTACGCAACACAACAATTAAGGGTTTCAACTTTCTTACTTGTGTTTTCTTGCCAACTAATTTTAAAGATTTTAACTTGATTTCTTGAATTGTTTTGATAAGGATGCTTGTTTGGAATTGTTCGTTTGCTATTTTTTTCTTCTAGCCATACGTCAATGATGAGGCTAAAGTCGTGATGCCTATCAAAGTAATCCTCAAAAACCTAACTAAGTATAGTAGGAAAGCAAGGGTCGAATCCCATAGGGAGGTAAGGAATCTTCCTAAGTGCAAAAGGTTGTATGCCAATGGTAACAAAAAAGGGTGGTTTTGGTTTGTGAATAAGTAACAAAGTAAATTAAAGCAAAAGGTGTAATCTATGGGTGAGAAGTAACTTAGCCAGACAAATATCCACCATTCAGTTTGATTGGTTGATCCTAAATTATCTCAATTCATTCCTATGAATATTCATGTCCCTATTCTGAAATAGTTATCAGTCCAACCAGTCGTGATAACCCTAACTATCAAATAACCAAGAAACTATCAAGATTTAATTCAATAGCAGCAGTAAGCATAGGAATTAACCAGGATACATGCAATACTTAACAACCCGCTAGTACTCGACATGTAATCAATTCTCTTCACAATAAATTAGTCCAACCAGTCCTAGAATATCATTTTTGCTACACAAGATAAGGGATTTCAACCAGAAATATCCAAACCCTAGCAATAGATAATTACTAACATCAACTAGTTGATCAAGCCAGTCAAATCAGCAAGAATCAATGAGATTAGGCTCAAAGAGAAGAGATATAATCAAAGGAAAGGAAATAGAGTTATAATCTCACAACCAAATACAAACGAAGGCTTCAATCGTCGGACTAAGCAAAAGTTGCTTAGTTCTTCATAGTCTTCAAAGCACAAAACTCAAAGGGAAAAACTAACGATGAAAAGTAGTGAATGAATTCTGAATAATGAAAAGGCTGCTACTTCCAACTAGGTTATAACCCTAGCAAAACCTAATACTAAATAGATAAGAAATAATTTCTAAAAGAAAACTAACGAAAAGAAATAAAATAAAATAAAGTAAACTCAGACGAAATCCCGGCTCCGTGCGTATGAACAGTGTCCGCGACCGCGGCAAGATATCCACGACCGCGGAAAACTCTATGTAATGTTCGTTGTCTCTGGAGAAATCCGCGACCGCGGCATGGCCTTCTGCACCCACGGAAATCCTTCTGTAGCGCTCTTCAGCTCCTCTTGTGGTCTTCTTCCTGGCTTCACTTTCATCTTCAATATGTCTTCATTTAAGCACTCAAAACCACCAAATCAACACTTCTTCTACACAACTCCATTCTCCTAACTTATGCTCTAAACCCAAACAAATGGTACCTAAAACTCCGGTAACAACTCCTAGTTACGCACTACAAAGTAAAGCTGATCAAATTCCCCCATGCTTAAACCTTGCTCGTCCTCGAGTAAGCTAATAGAAACCTACTCCTCCAATGAAATACCCAAGGTCTCAGGAAGCACAGCAAAACTATCTCCACTAAGAACTGCACCTAAATATGAATCTCCATGGCACCAACACAACGAGCACAACACACACAACAACGAGCACAACACACACAACATACAAGCTTAAAGGAAAGCAGAGTAATTCCCCCAAGCTTAACCCGACCACCATAGAGTGAAAGTAACCATCTAATCCTAGCCTCCATCTATCTTCTTATACCTCCCAAAGTGACCTACCCGAATCCTCCTTATATCACCTCTTCTTATGTCACCACGCCAGGAAAAATGAGGAATCCTAATAATCACTCTTCTTTTTTTCACTCATTTTGCCAAGGCGCCCTTTCGGGTTTTCACCAAGCCACTCATTTCATTTTTCAAAAGATGGGCTCACAAAAACTCACATCACTCTTGACCTCTTATTATCTCAGCCTAATGCTGGTCCAAGACACCTGCTTATTACCTAAGCCGCCCTTTCGGGTTTTCGACTTATCCCAGGATTTTATTTTTGTCTTTCTTCATATTTTTGACTTTTTCAAATTTTTATTTTCTTTCTCAGACGACTAACAAGTATAGATCAATCCCTCATGCTTAAATATTGCATTATCCTCAATGGAATGTAAGACAAAAAGATGAAGCACGGGGAAAAGCAGAAAAGTACTCACACCGTCGCCGAGGTGGCCTGGATGTGGATGTTGGGGCTGGCGGTAAATCAATGAAAACACATGTCGCTGGTGTTGCACGGTCCTCCTCAAATAAACTCCACGTGCAACCAAATAGATCCACTGTAAGGGAAGTGGCACATCAACGAAAATGGGGTTGCACGGGCCTTCAACGAACACAGAATGGAGCCCGAATGTAATCGTGTTGTGGGCTCTAGTGTTCCTCCTCGTCAGCTGTCGAATGTCGGGCCATCATCGGTGCCAAATACAAATGTGGGGCTAATGTCTCCTCCTTGGCAGCATGATGCGCACCATCTCTCATAGAAAAACTCGGACAGCTGGGTCTTTAGTGATTTTAAAAAAAAAATAAAAATTTAAATTTTTTTTTTTGAGGTAAAGGAGACTTACAGTAGCGAAACCGCGGTCGTGGATTCGTGTCTGGTGCGAGACGAACACCTTCTTCTAAGTTTGGTTTCGGGTCTCCTACCTGCGTTTTAGTCTAAAACACGAAAACAACACAAATAAAAACTTAAAACGAAAAGACATGAGAAGAAATACATACCTCGGGTTGCCTCTCGAGCAGCGCCTTGGTTTATGTCGTGGCTCGACATAGTGCCCTTCAGATCAACTTGGGTTGCTCACATCAACCGAACACTTGGGGTTACAATCAGGAGGGTGTCTCTCTGCATCATCAATGTTGTGTTCGTCCCTCACCCCATCAAACTCCATGGTGAGCGAACCACTATTCACATCAATATTCGTATTCGTCGTTTTCATAAACGGCCTATCCAACATCACAGGGGTTGTATGCTTGTCTTGCCCCGTATCCATCACAAAGAAATCCGCAGGAAAAGTCAGCTTATCGACCTCTACCAGAACATCCTGCACGATTCCCTTGGGACACACATATGACATATCTGCCAATTGGATCACCGTCCATGTCTTCTGTAATGGCCCAAGCTCTAAAGATTCGTATAGCGAGAGAGGTAACACATTGATAGATGTACCCAAATCCAGCATGGCTTTATTGAACGTGGTGTCACCTATTTTGCAGGGAATACTGAACATGCCTGGGTCACTGCACTTCATGGGCAACCGCTTTTGCAGCATAGCGGAGACATTCTCACTAACTTGGACTTTCTTCTTCGCTTTCACAACTTTCTTTCTCTTTATCTTGCACAACTCCTTCAAAAATTTTGCATAACGAGGAATGCTCTTAACCAGCTTGATCAAAGGAATGTTTACCTCGCAATTGCTGAAGGTCTCAAAGAGTTTCTTGTCGTTCTCCAGCTTTCTCGTATCCTTCAGCGCCTCATGGAATGGTGCGGGTGGCTTCAGTGAGCAGAGCGGAGGGAAATTCGGACGAACGTAATCGTCGCGAGCGTCATCAGAGAAACCACGATCGCGATTTGGGACCCGTGGTCGCGGTGCTGCATTCGGAGCTTCTGGGCCTCCAGGAGATAATCCACGGTCGTGGATTTCAGTTCGCGGTCACGGATTTGCGTTAGTAAAATCATCGTCTCCAGGAACATTTCCGCAGTCGCAGATTTCTGGCCGCGGTCGCGGAAAATTCTCGGAAAAAACACCGCCTTCAGGTATAATTCCGCGGTCGCGGCTGCCCTCTCCGCGGTCGCGAAATTCTTTTTGTTGCCTTTGAACTTCCTTGTCCTTAGCCTCTGTCACTTCTTTCATTTGTGTTCTGCTCCTCAGTGTCATCGCACAGACATTCTCCCTCGGGTTGGCTACCGTTTGAGATGGTAGTTTCCCTGAATCCCGGGCTTCCAGTTTGCTCATTGCGAGAGAAATCTGCCCCACTTGCTTCTCCAGGTTCTGAATGCTAGACTTCATCTCTTGATTTTATTGGACCATAGTGTTTGCCAACGTTGATACACTTTGAGCGAGATATTTAATCATGTCATCACTGGACATAGATGAACTTATGCCCTGGTCTTGAGGTCTAGGGTCATACGGGGCTCTAAATTGTTGTTGTTGACCCCCAGGCTACTGAAACTGTTGTTGCTGCTATAAGAATTGTGGCGGCCTTTGGTGGAACTCTTGGTCATCACGACCTTGAGGAGAATTCTGCTGGTTCCCGTATCTCAAATTAGGGTGATCTCTCCACCCTGGATTGTAAGTGTTGGAGTACGGGTCATATCTCGGCCTTGGAGGGCCGAAACCTCCAATGGTATTCACTTCAGCAGTGGGTTCCTATAGCGTTGGACATGCATCTGTAGGGTGCAACGTATCATCGCATAGTCCACAGGATTTGACTTGCTGCAGGTTGCCCTTCATCATAAATATCCTCATCATCTCTTTCATCTCATCCATCTCAGAAAGTATTGAGGACGATGGTTGAGAGTCTGCAGCCTTGACTGTGTGAGCACTCGCTCTCTTGCTAAACTGTCTTGAGCCCTCAGATAGCTCAAAGAAAATCTCAAAAGCTGCAGCTGGCATCTTGTTCAGAATATTTCCACCACAAGCTGCGTTCACCATCCTTCTCTCATCATCAAGAAGTCCGCCATACAAATAAAGTATGAGGTCTTGGTTAGAATACCCATGGTAGGGATAGCTTGAGATCAACCTCTTGAACCGCTCGTAGTACTCATACAACGTCTCAGTAGCATGCTGCTCAATGTTGTTAATATTCCTCTTCAGGCTATTGAGCTTCGTTGTAGGGAAGTACTTCTCCAGGAAGGCTTTCTTCATTTTCGCCCATGTGTCTATGCTTCCTGGGGCCAAATAGTAGAACCAATCATTGGTCGAATCCTTCAAAGAGAAGGGAAAGGCCCTCAGCTTGATCTGGTCCTCAGTAATGTTCCTTGGCTTCATGCTGCTGCAGACAGCGTGGAATTCAGACAAATGCTTGTTGGGGTCTTCTCCACTCATCCCATGGAAGTGGGGTAGTAAGTGAATCAACCCAGATTTGAGCTCAAAATTCACGCCATTCGCCAACTCAGGAAACTGCACAGCAAGCGGCTGCTGCTCTAGATTCGGGGCAGTCAACTGCCTCAAAGTCAGTGATTCCTCATCCATCTTGATTGGCGTACGGGCTTCTAGACGGTTTCTGGAAAGTGTTCGTTCGATCTCTGTATCAAAATCTAAAAGTGGAGAGTCAGTAGCACGGGTGTGGACCATAAGATAGGTCCACACAAAAGTTGGCACACAAACACACACAAAGAAAAAATAAAACTTGTCTCTCCGGCAACGGCGCCAAATTTGATGAGGCTAAAGTCGTGATGCCTTTCAAAGTAATCCTCAAAAACCTAACTAAGTATAGTAGACAAGCAATGGTCGAATCCCACAGGGAGGTAAGCAATCTTCCTAAGTGCAAAAGGTTGTATGCCAATGGTAACAAAAAAGGGTGGTTTTGGTTTGTGAATAAGTAACAAAGTAAATTAAAGCAAAAGGTGTAATCTATGGGTGAGAAGTAACTTAGCCAGACAAATATCCACCATTCAGTTTGATTGGTTGATCCTAGATTATCTCAATTCTTTCCTATGAATATTCCTGTCCCTATTCTAAAGTAGTTATCAGTCCAACCAGTCTTGGTAACCCTAACTATCAAATAACCAAGAAACTATCAAGATTTAATTCAATAGCAGCAATAAGCATAGGAATTAACCAGGATACATGCAATACTTAACAACATGTCAGTACTTGACATGTAATCAATTCTCTTCACAATAAACTAGTCCAACCAATCCTAGAATATCATGTTTGCTACACCAGATAAGGGATTTCAACCAGAAATATCCAAACCCTAGTAATAGATAATTATTAACATCAACTAGTTGATTAGGCCAGTCAAATCAGCAAGAATCAATGATATTAGGCTCAAAGAGAAGAGATATAATCAAAGGAAAGGAAATAGAGTTATAATCTCACAACCAAATACAAACGAAGGCTTCAATCGTCGGACTAAGCAAAAGTTGCTTAGTTCTTCATAGTCTTCAAAGCACAAAACTCAAAGGGAAAAACTAACGATGAAAAGTAGTGAATGAATTCTGAATAATGAAAAGGCTGCTACTTCCAACTAGTTCATAACCCTAGCAAAACCTAATACTAAAAAGATAAGAAATAATATCTATAAGGAAATTAACAAAAAGAAAAGAAAAGAAATAAAATAAAGTAAACTCGGACGAAATCCCGGCTCCGTGTGTATGAACAGTGTCCGCGACCGCGGCAAGATATCCGCGACCGCGGAAAACTCTTTGTAATGTTCGTTGTCCTTGGCGAAATCCACTACCGCGGCATGGCCTTCCGCGCATGTGGAAATCCTTCTGTAGCGCTCTTCAGCTCCTCTTATGGTCTTCTCCCTGGCTTTGCTTCCATCTTCAATATGTCTTCATTTAAGCACTCAAAATCACCAAATCAACACTTCTTCTCCACAACTCCATTCTCCTAACTTATGCTCTAAACCCATACAAATGGTACCTAAAACTCCGATAACAACTCCTAGTTACGCACTGCAAAGTAGAGCTGATCAGTCAAGCATCTCCTCTCCTCACGAGATACCAAAAGTCTTTTCCTTTATGCAGGAAATTTTCTTGGTTCCTTGTGAGACAAGGACTTGGTTTGTCTTTGGTTACTTTTGCCTTGATTCGTTTGATCTCTTACTTGTTTTATGATCACTATAAGAAGCTTCTCAATGGACACCGCGAGCCAACCCGCTACTCAAGCCCCTGTCACTCAGAGCATTCGCAACGCGCAAGAAGCCTACGCGGCCCTCCAAGCGCAACTCATTGCGAAGGAAACCAAGCTTGTCGAGCGCAAGAAAGCCAACAGCGTCGCGTTGAGATCGCGCGACTGCGTGCCACCAATAGCACGCACGCGATCCCCATGATCAACCCCATGGCGCAGTGGAGTAATGCCCCTGTCAATGTTGCCCTGTCACACGGCAAGGATTCTGTTGCCGCCCCTATGGTACACCCTACGCGGCTTTGCTCCCAAGATGAAAGTTACCACCATCAGCCATGGTGCGTGGACGCACGTGAGCGCTATGATCCAACCCTAGGGACTTTGCAACGCCATGGCTCCCAAGAAGACAAAGCCTCCGATGCTGGCCTTTCTCGCAGTTTTAGGTTGTCAATGGAACCCTTTCCCTATGTCAACACACAAGACCACAGGAGGACCGCACAGCGCAATGCGCGCTACCACAATGCCAACGAGACGGAGCACCACAATAGTGTCTTCCACGACTTCGCCGACGATGACGAAGACATGGAAGCTGCGGCTCACCCCCTAAAGTGCCCAATGTTGGTGATCCCCTCTTTGACTATGATGAGGATGAAGACTTCATCCCTGGAGGCAGTGTGCCCGCGCGCGCCCAGTGCGACGAGTGTGTGATAAGGCGTTGTCGTGACACCTAAACAAAATAATCCTAACAAACCTAAACAAGTAGTAGAGGCAAGCAAGGGTCGATCCCACAGGGAGGAAGTAATCAATCTATGTGTTTAAAAGCATGCAAAGTAACAAGGGGGGTTTTGAGTATCAAACAGAGCAAAGTAAATAGGTTTAGTTGACTTGAGAATATAAATGGGGAAAGTAGTTCCACTAGAACGAGATCCACAATACAGAGATATAAGTTGATCATTGAAATCTATTCAATCCAAGTTCTTTTATTATTCTTATGGTTGTTCCCATCCTGATCTTAAGTACTATCGATTCTCACTGTTGTCGATAGACTTATTACTATGCCAATGGTAAAATACCACCGATTCTCACAGTTGTCGGTATACTTTACCACCAACAAAGGAATAGCAATGCACACAAGAATATAGGATACATGCAAATAGAAAGACGTATTAATACTCGCATGCAACTGACTCTCACTCATAATTGTACGCTCGGAACCCCTATACGCACAATTGTGTTTGCTACTAGATATGCACTCGGAACCCCTATATGCAATCCTAGCAATTGATAAATATTACTCAACCTAGCTGGCCAACTATGAAGAACAATGATAAATCAATAATCAATATAACCAAGAGAATCAAACCAACACACATAAGAATAAGAACAAGGAATAGAAATCTCACAACCGAATCAACTGTATTGCTTCAAACGTCTAGCAGAACAAAGGTGTTTAGTTCTCCATGGGTTGCAAACCCTAGGGGCAGAAAGAAAACGAACTTGGTCTCCAGATGGAGATTGTGGCAACTAGGTTAACTAAGAGTATTTAACCTAATTCTTAAATATGGTAAATAATAATAAAACAGTAACCAAAAATAAACAATCGAGATTGGGAAATTAATCCCGGTGTCTCGCACAACTTTTCCATCTCGGTCGCAAACAACTCGGTAGCAATTCTCTCTTCGTTCAGCAATTCTCACCTGGCCCAGCAGCGCGCGGCCCACTCCAGCAGCACTCGGCCCAACTCTCCATCACATGCTCCGCTGATGTCATAGCGACATCATCTTCCAATTCTTCAGCTCACTTTCCCGCTTCTTCACTCCACTTCTTCATCCGCGCACGGCCTCAACTTTCTTCACGTGGGCCTTTCTTAATGGGCTTTTCTTCTTCAACTCGCCGAGACTACACTTTGGTCCTTTCCTCTCTATTGCAGCACGCGCGGCATCAATTCAATTTCCGCTTTCAATTCAAGCGGCGCGGCATCTTTCCTGAGACCCACCGCCGGGTCGCGGTGGCTCTGGTGCGGGGCGGGGCTTCATCCAATGTGGTTTCTTCATAGATTTTTGTTGTCTCCTCAGGTGGTCAACTCCTCTTCCTCTGGATGTCTCCAATTAGCTCCTCCAGACCACCAAAACCACATTTCTCCGCTCTAACTCCATAATCTCCAATTGTGCATAAAATCCAACCAAATGGCGCCTCAAACCTGGTAATAACCCTTAGATATGTGCTACAAAATAGCACTTATCAAATCCCCCATGCTTAAACCTTGCTCGTCCTCGAGTAAGCTAGAATAAACCTACTCCTCCAATCAATCCCCAAGGCTTCAGTAAGCATAGAAAACTCAACCTCCAAGAATCATACCAAACAATAAACTCCAGGCAACCATACAAATAAGCATAGCACAATAGACTACAACATCAAATCAAAAATCTCAACACCCCACACAACCAAGCTAAAAGGAAAGCAGAGTACTTCCCCCAAGCTTATCCCAAACACCATAGAGTGAATAAATTCTAATCCTAGTCTCCCATCTATCTTCTTATCTCTCCAGAGTGACCTACCCAAATCCTCCTTATAACTCCTCTTCTTATGACGCCTCGCCAAGAATAATGAGAAATCCTAAAATCACTCTTCTTCTTTTTCGCTCATTTTGCCAAGGCGCCCTTTCGGGTTTTCACCAAGCCACTCATTTCATTTTCCAATAGATGCACTCACATAAGCTCACGTCACTCTTGACCACATATTACCCCAGCCTAATACTGGTCCAAGCCACCTGCTTATTACCTAGGCCACCCTTTTGGGTTTTCAACCTATCCCATGATTTTTAATGTATGCTTTTTTTCAATTTTTGGCTTTTTTCATTTTTTATTTTTTCTCCTCAACGATGTAGCAAGTATAGAACCCTCCCCCATGCTTAAACATTGCATTGTCCTCAATGTAATGAAAGACAAAAGAATAGAAGCACAGGGAGAAGCAAAAAATAACTCACAAACGTCGCCAAGCTGCTTGGACACTTCCGTTGTTGCTGGCGGTCTTCTCAATAAATGCCTAGGTCTCTGGTGTTGGGCGGGTGTCTTCATCAACTCTATAACCTTCTACTACCGTGCAACCAAAGGGAACCACTTTGGTGAATAGTGGTATAGCAATGATAGTGGGGTTGCACGGCCTTCTAGGAACACATGGTGGAGCCCAGATGTAATCATGGTGGGGGCTCTAGTGTTCCTCCTCCTCAGCTGTCAATTGTAGGGCCATCATCGTTGTCAAATCAAGTGTAGGGCAATATATCCTCCTTGACAACATAATGCGCACCGTCTCCATGGGAATTTCGGACAACTGGCCTTGGGTACCTTTTTTTTTTGCCCCACGTTAAGGTTTTTTCGGGGGGTGACTTAGTGCAGGGAAGGAAGAGACTTACAATGGTGTGGAAACACCTTCTCCAATAGGCATGGGTCTCTTCCCTGCAGGTTAGTCGGAAACAAAAACAAGAACAAAAACAAAGCAAAAACAAAGCAAAACTAATGCAGGAAATAAAGAAAGAAAAACAAAGAAAGTAAAACATACCTCGGGTTGCCTCCCGGACAGCGCCTTAGTTATTGTCATGGCTTGACATACTACTCCAACTCCTCAACTTGGGTTGCTCATAGCAACTAAACTCCTGGGGCCTGGATCAAGGGGATGCCTCTTTGTATACTCCTGATTGAGCGTGACCCCCAATCTTCTGCACTTCTTTGTGGGTGGACCGTTGTGCATACCCATGAACGCACTTGCCATCTTCATAAATGGCCTACCCAACATCTCAGGGCCTGCATGCCTATCTTGTCCCGTATCCAGTATGTAAGAAATTGCCACCTGCATCAAGTCCTCCTGCTTGTGCTTCCCTTTTGGTTTCTTCTTGATCATGCCCAGCACCTTTAACATTTTCTTGCAGCGAGGGGTGCTGGCAGCCAGATGGACCAAAGGGGTGGTTGCCTTGCAACTACTGAAGGTGTCAAATAAGCCTTTGTCGCTCCCCACCTTTTGGGTGTCCTTCAGAGCCTCAGGGGAGGGTGTAACGGGTTTCAGTGCGACGAGCGGGAAGGAGTTGAGACGCACAAACTCATCATAGGCAGCCTCCAGAGGATCGGGGACTGCCGGGGAATTTTTGAGAGAAACGGGTGTCTCAGGAGTATTTCCGTGATCGCGGTACTCCTCCTCATCGTCGCTCCACTCCTCCTCATATCTCAAAAAGTACTCCTCTTCCGAAATTACCAGCCATTCAACCCCGTAAGGATCTACCCAAACCTCATCAGCAAAAATGGAATTTTGGACGTTGGGTCGCGGCGAAATCTCACAGGAAAGCACTCCGTCCACCGCGGGGCGGTGGTCATTGCCACGGGGCGGTGAGGTCGCGGTGGAATTACTGAGGCTCGCCGTCGGGTCGCGGTCAGTCTCGCCGCGGGGCGGTGAGATAACTGGGACTTCACGCCGGGTCGCGGTAAGAGGTGATGCGGGGCGGTGGGTGATGTTCTCCATCTCATATTTGTCCTCCTCTTCAGCACTAGGAGGAACGTTTTCCCTCGGGTTTACTACCGTTTGAGATGGTATATTTCCCGACCTCCTTGCCTCGATCCGTATAATCGCCTCCACCATCTAGTCCACCTGCCTGACTATATTCTTGACACTTGACTCAGTAGTCTGAGAATAAGCTTGGACGAGGTCCACCAGCCTTTCTATATTCTTGATGCTTGACTCCCTGGTTTGAGCACGAATGGCGAAGTGCTGAGTCAAGGTCCTGAGCATCTCTTCAGTTGACAAATTTGGATTGGACATTGGTGGGTTATGCTCGTATGCCGGATTGTACTGTTGTGAAGCACCCTGCTGGTAGAAAGATTGTGGCTCCGGGTAGAACTCCTGGTAGTCATAATCATATGGATGATATTGAGGGCTCCCATAACTCGGATTGGGGTGATTCCTCCACCCTGGAGTGTATGAGTATGAGTATGGGTCATATCGCGTCTCTCCCCAAGAATCCATATCTGTAACAAAAATCAAAAAGGGAAAACAAAAGTCAGTAGCATGGGCGTGGACCGCAAGATAGGTCCACACCAAAGTAACACACACACACGAACAAACAAACAAAAAAAATCAAAACTTGCCTCCCCGGCAAAGGCGCCAATTTGATAAGGCGTTGTCGTGACACCTAAACAAAATAATCCTAACAAACCTAAACAAGTAGTAGAGGCAAGCAAGGGTCGATCCCACAGGGAGGAAGTAATCAATCTATGTGTTTAAAAGCATGCAAAGCAACAAGGGGGGTTTTGAGTATCAAACAGAGCAAAGTAAACAGGTTTAGTTGACTTGAGAATATAAATGGGGAAAGTAGTTCCACTAGAACGAGATCCACAATACAGAGATATAAGTTGATCACTGAAATCTATTCAATCCAAGTTCTTTTATTATTCTTATGGTTGTTCCCACCCTGATCTTAAGTACTATCGATTCTCACAGTTGTCGATAGACTTATTACTATGCCAATGGTAAAATATCACCGATTCTCACAATTGTCGGTATACTTTACCACCAACAAAGCAATAGCAATGCACACAAGGATATAGGATATATGCAAATAGAAAGACGTATTAATACTCGCATGCAATTGACTCTCACTCATAATTGTACGCTCGGAACCCCTATACGCACAATTGTGTTTGCTACTAGATATGCACTCGGAACCCCTATATGCAATCCTAGCAATTGATAAATATTACTCAACCTAGCTGGCCAACTATGAAGAACAATGATAAATCAATAATCAATATAACCAAGAGAATCAAACCAACACACATAAGAATAAGAACAAGGAATAGAAATCTCACAACCAAATCAACTGTATTGCTTCAAACGTCTAGCAGAACAAAGGTGTTTAGTTCTCCATGGGTTGAAAACCCTGGGGGAAGAAAGAAAACGAACTTGGTCTCCAGATGGAGATTGTGGCAACTAGGTTAACTAAGAGTATTTAACCTAATTCTAAAATATGGTAAATAATAATAAAATAATAATAAAACAGTAACCAAAAATAAACAATCGAGATTGGGAAATTAATCTCGGTGTCTCGCACAGCTTTTCCATCTCGGTCGCAAACAGCTCGGCAGCAATTCTCTCTTCGTTCAGCAATTCTCGCTTGGCCCAGCAATCCGCGGCCCATTCCAGCAGCACTCGGCCCAACTCTCCATCACATGCTCCGCTGATGTCATGGCGACATCATCTTCCAATTCTTCAGCTCACTTTCCCGCTTCTTCACTCCGCTTCTGCATCCGCGCGCGGCCTCAGCTTTCTTCACGTGGGCCTTTCTTAATGGGCCTTTCTTCTTTAACTCACCGAGACTACACTTTGGGCCTTTCCTCTCTATTGCAGCACGTGCGACATCAATTCAATTTCCGCTTTCAATTCACGTGGTGCGGCATCTTTCCTGAGACCCACCGCCGGGTCGTGGTGGCTCTGGTGCGGGGCGGGGCTTCCTCCAATGTGGTTTCTTCATAGATTTCCGTCGTCTCCTCAGGTGGTCAACTCATCTTCCTCTGGATGTCTCCAATTAGCTCCTCCAGACCACCAAAACCACACTTCTCCGCTCTAACTCCATAATCTCCAATTGTGCATAAAATCCAACCAAATGGCGCCTCAAACCTGGTAATAACCCTTAGATATGTGCTACAAAATAGCACTTATCAATGTGCCTTCCCCGCGCGATAGTCGCGCTCCCCAGGGGACACGGTGCCGCAAATTGTGCCCCATGCGTGAGTGACGCGCGTCGTGACATGCCCTCGCCTCGCGACGCTCGACGCGACCGCCAAAATCAGTATATGAACCCGCCTATGGTTCACACTCAGCGGCGCGACATAAAGGTAAAACTCGAAAACTTTGCTGGTGAATATGATGCTTCTAAATTTCTTGAATGGCAGCAATCCACATAGTATGCTCTTGCACACTGTCAATATTTGGAGTATAAGAAGGTCAAAATTGTGACCTTGTACTATAACACCCCCAAAACTTAACCCTTTTGAAAAGGTATTACCGCCAGTGACCCCAGTGTTCCTTACCGAGATCACCCAAAGCTTTACCGTTTAAATACAATTTAGGAAATACAAATGATACGTAATGATCAAAGCATTCAATTCCAAAACATTACATTGTCAAGGAAACATGAGTTACGGGATTACAACCCAATCCCGAATAGGCTAACACAGAGTTTAAACCAAATACAGCGGAAGTCTTATAAAGTAGGGTACAGCGGAAGTCTTATAAAAAACATTACAACCAAAGTCATTGTCTAAAAGATCTCAACCTGATTAACGAAATAACTCAAACGTTCGAAAACCGACTCCATAGTCCTTCTATCCTTATGAGCTACTTTCTATCTGATGTGCCGAATCGAACGGATGACACCAGCCCACATGCAGAGAACAACGTTCATGGGTTAGTCTACTTGAATAGACTAGCAAGGGTACAAAGCAGAATGGTTCGAAGCAGTCGTATTAGGTTAGACTCATCGCTTCTCGAATAACAACCGATGACGATAGTCAACCATCATACTCCTACTGGAATAAACAAGAGGTATGCACAAGAGAAGATTCTGGAAGACTGAATCTTCATAGAAATCGACTCGAAAGAAGACTCCAACGGAAATGAGTCTTTAAGGAATTATGACAAATCTGGAATGTTTACAGAATCATACAACAATGATTTAAAAGTTGACTGAGATGCTTCGGTTCACGACCAACCTTATCGCATACAGCGAATCCAGATTGGAAAGTGAACGTACTATGATCAAAGTCGAGACAAGTTTTCCTAGCTGCACTATAACTTAGCTGCACTACTCGCTGAAGGTTTATTAATTATGTGCATCGAGTAGCACTTATCTGGTTTATATTACAAACCACACATCACATTATTAGACTTTTACATGTGTACCCCACCATTGGGACGACACATCTTAGTATACGTTTCGTCGAGAGTGACATACACCGGAAGGTTTGTGACACCAGCTAAGTATCCTGTTTCTACACACTTGTTAGATTCAAAGGATCGTGAGGCCACGGTGCAAGCTTTGCTCGTCGTCGGAGTGGAAACGCCAATTAGGGTTTCTCGGATGGACGGTGGCGTGGCGGAGGCGCAAGGGTGGTTTGACGGCAGAGTTGTGGGGGATAGACGGCACTCAATGTCTTCTTATAGAGGGAAGAAGAATTGCTTGCAGAAGTGAAAGGGAAGAGGAAGTGTGAGAGATGTACTCACTCGACACACTTAGACTATTTTGACGAAAGAGAGACTAGAGAAGCAAGAGAGATTTTGGCAAAAGAAAAGTTGATAATTCTTTCGTGAGCTTTTCAGCTTTCAAAGTACCAATATAAAGGCTTACAAAAAAGGCAAGAATGCCTAAGGAAACGTCAAGAGTCTTGCATAAAATTAAACCCTAATTTTAATACCGAAAATGTCCAAATAAGGTAACTTATTAACTTCAAAAGCAAATGTCTTCAAGCACGTTTAAGATTCTCTCGGCCAAGGCTTGGGCCTATGATGGTGGGGTAGGTAGGCCAGCCCATGGTGGTTGGAGTGCCGAACAAAGTGGCCCAAGTGACTCGGCGCCCCTCTTTGAACGTTCACTTGCCGCTAGCGCCGTGTTCGTCGGCGCCTTGATGAATGCAAAGGACTAGGCTAGGCTCGGTGTGGCTTAGGGCAGCTTGGCATGTCAACCCCTTGTGGAGGTCTTGGAGAAGCTTCCTAGCCCTAGACCTCGTGATGGCACCAGGGGTTGCCTTGTCTTCTTGGGCGTTGTCCTTAGTGTTACTTGCACCCGGCACGGCCGATGTCTTGGCCCTGTGGCTAATGTCTTCCTTTGGTTTGGCTTTGGCCCTCCCATGCATGTCTCGGTCATCTCCATCTCCAAGGGTGTCATCCATAAGCTCTGTGCTTTGATCCAGCTCTTGGGCCTCCATAGTGCCCACGGTGTGCTCCTCGGCGTCCAAGTCCTCGGCGGCGCCTAGGGTGTCCTCAGTGTCTTGACATTGATGTGGCATGGTCACATCATCCTCCCTCTCTTGAAAGGGATTCGACCCCGAATCCAGCTCCTCTTGGTCATCTTCATCCTGCACACAATAAGGCATCAAATCAGAAACATTGAAAACATCATGTACACCAAAGTTAGGAGGAAGATCAAGCTTGTTGGCGTTGTCCTTGATCCTCTCAAGCACTTGAAGGGGTCCATCGCCTCTTGGCTTGTGTTTGGAGTTGCGGAGCAATGGGAAGCGCTCCTTCCTTAGGTGTAGCCATACTAGATCACCCGGTTCAAAAATTACTTCCTTTCGCCCCTTGTCCACATGCTTCTTATATTGGCCGGTTCTCCTCTCAAGTTGCAACCTTGTGTCTTCATGCAACTTCTTAATCCTTGCAGCTTCATCCGCACCTTCTTTGCTCTCTCGCTCTTTGATAGCATAGGGTAGGAGCTCTAGTGGTGTTGTGGGATTGCGCCCATAAACCACTTCAAAGGGTGTCTTCCTTGTTGCTGAATGGACCGTCCTATTGTAGGCGAATTCAATGAAGGACAAGCTATCCTCCCACATGCGCAAGTTAGTCCTCAAGATAGTTCTAAGCAAGACACCAAGAGTACGGTTAACCACCTCGGTTTGGCCATCCGTTTGAGGGTGACAAGTAGTAGAGAAGAGAAGCTTAGTTCCAAGCTTAGCCCAAAGGGTTTTCCAAAAGTATCTTAGGAACTTAACATCTCGGTCCGACACAATGGACCTAGGAACTCCATGCAATCTCACAACATGATCAAAGAAAAGGTTAGCAACATGAGATGCATCATCAGTCTTATGGCATGCAATGAAATGTGCCATTTTGGAGAACCTATCCACTACTACAAAGATGGAGTCTCTCCCTCTCTTAGACCGTGGCAACCCCAAAACAAAGTCCATGGAAATGTCTTCCCAAGGTAGTTTAGGGATTGGAAATGGAGAGTAGAGACCATGGGGTTGCATTTTGGCCTTAGCACGCATACAAGTAGTACAAGAAGCACAAAGCTTCTCAACCGCTCTTAGCATCTTAGGCCAAAAGAAGTGCTCTTTAAGCACATGTAAGGTCTTAAGGACACCAAAGTGCCCCATCAACCCACCCCCATATGCTTTTTGCACAAGTATAGCTCGAATGGAGCCCTTAGGAATGCACAACCTATGACCTTTGAACAAAAATCCATCATGCAAGTAGAATTGACCCTCACTTCCCTTAGACTTACATGCATCTACTATAGCACAAAAATCAGAATCAAGAGCATATAAGTCTTTCATGAAAGTGAAACCAAGCAACTTTGCATCTAATATGGTCAATAGAGTGTACCTCCTTGAGAGGGCATCCGCCACCACATTGTCCTTTCCCTTTTTGTGTTTTATCAAGTAGGGGAAAGATTCAATGAACTCCACCCACTTAGCATGTCTCTTGTTGAGCTTGCTTTGGCCCTTCAAGTATTTCAATGCCTCATGGTCGGAGTGTATGACAAATTCTTTAGGCAATAAGTAGTGTTGCCAAACTCTTAGCACACGTACTAAATCGAGAAGTTCTTTGTCATAGGTGGGGTATTTGAGCTCGGCTCCCCCAAGTTTCTCACTAAAATAGGCAATGGGTTTGCCCTCTTGCATGAGGACACCTCCAAGGCCTATTCCCGAAGCATCACACTCTATCTCAAAGATTTTATCAAAGTTAGGCAATGATAAGAGTGGTGCTTGGGTGAGTTTGGCTTTGAGGCTAGCAAAGGCCGCCTCTTGTGCGACATCCCATGAGAACGCCACACCTTTCTTGGTAAGCTCCGTGAGGGGCACAGCCAAGGTGCTAAAGTCCCTCACAAAGCGGCGGTAAAAGCCAGCCAAGCCTAAGAAGCTTCGGACTTGAGTCATAGTAGTAGGTGTTGGCCATTCATGAATAGCTTTCACCTTCTCCTCATCAACTCTCAAGCCCTCCTTACATACCACAAATCCAAGAAATACCACATGATCCGAGAAAAAGTGGCACTTCTTGAAGTTGGCATATAGCTTCTCCTTCCTAAGGACCTCAAGAACTTGTCTAAGGTGATCCACGTGCTCATCAAGATTATGGCTATATACTAAGATGTCATCGAAGTACACAACCACAAACTTGCCAATGAAGCGCCTTAGAACATGGTTCATGAGCCTCATGAATGTGCTAGGAGTGTTGGTGAGTCCAAAAGGCATCACCAACCACTCATATAATCCTTGCTTGGTCTTAAAAGCGGTTTTCCATTCATCGCCTTCTTTCATGCGAATTTGGTGATAACCACTCTTAAGATCAACCTTGGAAAACACACTCGCTCCATGCAACTCGTCAAGCATGTCGTCCAATCTTGGTATGAGATGGCGGTACTTAATGGTTATGTTATTGATCGCTCGACAATCAACACACATCCGCCAAGTACCGTCCTTCTTTGGTACCAAGATGACCGGAACTGCACAAGGGCTAAGGCTCTCCTTCACATAGCCCTTGTCAAGCAATTCTTGGACTTGACGTTGTAACTCCTTTGTCTCCGTGGGATTAGGGCGGTACGCAGCCCTATTAGGAAGTGTTGCCCCCGGTATGAAGTCAATTTGATGTTCAATACCTCTTATCGGAGGCAACCCCTTAGGCACTTCCTCTTGAAAGAGATCATCGAACTCTAACAAAAGGCGAGTGATGGGCTGCGGGAGTCCCTCAAGGTCATTCAAGTTGAGGAGCATGTCCTTACGAATGAACAAAAGACATGACTCTCCACTCTTGAACGCTTGAACAACATCCTTAGACCTAGCTAAGAGCATATGACTAGAGGCATTTCCTTTGCCCCCAATCGCCATTTTCTTACCTTTGGCATGCTCCTTAGCTTGGGCCTTGCGGTGTTCCCTAGCCACATGGTCAGCCATGATTTCATGAGGAGCTAAGGGATGGAGAGTAATCCTTTTCCCACGCAAATGGAAGGAATACTCATTGCTCACCCCTTGATGTATGACGCCCCTATCATACTGCCATGGCCTTCCCAAAAGAAGGTGGCACGCAGTCATAGGCAACATGTCACACAAAACCTCATCCTCATAGCCACCAATGGAGAACTTGATTATGGCTTGCTCCTTAACCTTTAGAGGGGTATCGGAATTCAACCAACAAAGTGTGTAGGGTTGTGGGTGAGGAGTAGTGCTTAGGTTGAACCTAGACATTACTTCATGGTCAATGATATTGCAACATGACCCCCCATCAATTATCATACTACATACTTTGCCGTTGATAGTGCACCTAGTATGGAAGATGGTCTCCCGTTGGCTAGGCACACTTGATCCCTCCGAGGCTATAAGTACTTTCTTAGCCACAAAACAGTCCCCATGGGCTGCAATAACATGCATCTCTTCCTCGGCCTCCTCATTCTCAACAACCTCTTCTTCATACTCATCCTCGGATTCATATTCTCCTAGAGTATTAAGTAGAATTTGTCTTTTTGAGGTGCAATCCCGAGCATAGTGCCCTCTTCCTAGACACTTGTAACATTTGATATCCCTTGCTCGGTCCTCGCCCTCCTTTCGTTGGGGTTGGACTCTACTAGGGAACTCTCGTCTAGGGTGACTAGGATTATCACCCCTAGTCGGTTCCAAGCGTCTAGGTGGAGGTGGTGCCCCTTTGGAACTTTGCCAAGGGCGTGAGCTATTCCCTTGGGGGCGTCTAGAAGATACTGCTTTATACATACGATTAGTATAATGAAGCACTTCCTCCATAGGCGTCCCACGAGGAAAATGTTGCTTACTCACGACCGCTTTGAGTTCATTGTTGAGATGGTTAATGAACTTGGAAATAAGATACCCTTCGGGAACTCTAAGCCCGGACCTAAAGACCAAGGTCCTTAGCTCCGTATAGAACTCATCCGGGGTTTTATTCCCTTGCTCAAGTTGTTCCAATCTCTCATGAACTCGCTCGGCATAGTCATCCGGAACAAACCTATCTCTAAGAACCCGTTTGAGTTCTTGCCATGTGGTCACTTGGGGGTGTCCATGGAACTCTTGTTCCTCTTTGTCCCCAAGCCACCATTGATAGGCGAATCCCTCAAACTTGATCGTAGCTATAGCTACTCGTTGAGCTTCCGAGTAGTTATAGTATTGGAATATTTGATCGGTTTTTTGTTCCCAATCAAGATATACCTCGGGCTCACAATTTAAACCAAAACTTTGTACCTCCAATTTAACTCCATGTGGCCACGGTTGCTCCAAGTTGGCCGGGTATTGGTTGCCATTGTCGCCGGCGCCGCGAGCTTCATAAGGCATGTAACCGCCTTTCCCTTGGCCTTGGAATGCTCCGCCTCGGTTTGGTGCACTCCTTAGGGGATGGAGTAAGGGTCCTTGAGACCTAGGGACGTCATGGGGCTGCATTCTTGATTGCTCTCCAAGCCTTAATCCGGAATCTGCATGGTTAGATCTAAATGGCATAGTAGTAGGAGCAAAAGGTAATGAGAAATTAGAAGAAGCATATTCTTCCCTTGTAGTGCTCATGTGATGTGCATGCCCTTGGAAGCCCTCGGTCAAGGCATGATTGGTCACTCCCGGATTTGGCAACGGCCAAGTAGTCATGGGCACCGAGAGTTGATCACCTGGCGGTGTAAGACCTAGCACGGAGGAGGTGTCGGCACTTGCTTGCGGCAAAGATCCTCCTTGACCTTGGACGGAGGAGACGCCCTGCATGGTGCTCCATTTCTCCTCCATGGCGCGCATGAAGGCAGCTTGCTCCTCCCTCATGGCGCTCAAGTGTTGTCGGGCGCGCTCGTCGGATTTCTCTTGAGAAGCTTGAATGGCTTTGAGGAATGCCTCCATAGTGATTTCCGAGACCTCCTTGGGGTCCTCTTCAGCCGCTTGCTTGTCCTTGGGATTCACCATCTCTAACCTTCACAAATCATACACACGACAGCCAACAAAACCCAAAGAAATTCCAACAAAAGTACGTAACAAGTAAGATTGCCAAATTTTCCTAATTTAAATTAGGACTCGGAATCCAACAAGTTCTTGGGTTAGGGTGGCTCCTATAAGCAAAAGACTCACAAAAATTGAAAATAAAGTGCACCACAATCCTTGTCGAAAGCTTAAGTTAATTCACAACTCAAACAATTCTTGTAAGTACTTGTTTCCTATTACCACTTACTAATGTTAGCTCGAGCAAAAGGAATTACAACTTCACTTACAACCACAAAGATAGTGCACGACTTCTTCTTCTTCTTCTTTTTGATTTTGATTTGGCTTGCTCTTTTGTACAATATCAAGCCGAGTTTTTCTAAAATGCTTCCTTTTTTTTTTACGTATGGAATGCAGAAACGAGAACAAGAAACTTGCAATGCAACTCGAGTAACAAAAGCGTACGCACTTCGGATTCGTTCCTCCACAAGAAGGCTCGGTTTGCAAATTAGGTAAACAATTAAACTCGGATTGTATATGTGCCAAATAAGGAAAGCAAAGACTCAAAGATCCTATACTAAATGCACAACTAAATGGGCTTTAAGAGGGTTGAAGGTTACTCTTTCCAAATTCAAACTAGTATTAAATGCAATTAAAGCACACAATAAAGCCAAATTTGAAGGTTACAATTCTTCCACTCTAAAAACGTCACTTCTTATAGGACATTCAGATTGTATAGATCTATCCTACATGCAAGACACACGACACAATCAAGAAAAATCCAAGAACAAAGCAAAAACAAGATTCGGACACAAAATTCCAATTACACATGCAAAGGCACGAAAACAAAGAACGTGTAGGACTTCGGACCTTGAATTTAAAAGAGGAATTTGAGCAAAACTTACGTGCTCTGATACCAAATGTTAGATTCAAAGGATCGTGAGGCCACGGTGCAAGCTTTGCTCGTCGTCGGAGTGGAAACGCCAATTAGGGTTTCTCGGATGGACGGTGGCGTGGCGGAGGCGCAAGGGTGGTTTGACGGCGGAGTTGTGGGGGATAGACGGCACTCAATGTCTTCTTATAGAGGGAAGAAGAATTGCTTGCAGAAGTGAAAGGGAAGAGGAAGTGTGAGAGATGTACTCACTCGACACACTTAGACTATTTTGACGAAAGAGAGACTAGAGAAGCAAGAGAGATTTTGGCAAAAGCAAAGTTGATAATTCTTTCGTGAGCTTTTCAGCTTTCAAATTACCAATATAAAGGCTTACAAAAAAGGCAAGAATGCCTAAGGAAACGTCAAGAGTCTTGCACAAAATTAAACCCTAATTTTAATACCGAAAATGTCCAAATAAGGTAACTTATTAACTTCAAAAGCAAATGTCTTCAAGCACGTTTAAGATTCTCTCGGCCAAGGCTTGGCCTATGATGGTGGGGTAGGTGGGCCAGCCCATGGTGGTTGGAGTGCCGAACAAAGTGGACCAAGTGACTCGGCTCCCCTCTTTGAACGTTCACTTGCCGCTAGCGCCGTGTTCGCCGGCGCCTTGATGAATGCAAAGGACTAGGCTAGGCTCGGCGTGGATTAGGGCAGCTTGGCATGTCAACCCCTTGTGGAGGTCTTGGAGAAGCTTCCTAGCCCTAGACCTCGTGATGGCACCAGGGGTTGCCTTGTCTTCTTGGGCGTTGTCCTTAGTGTTGCTTGCGCCCGGCGCGGCCGATGTCTTGGCCTTGTGGCCAATGTCTTCCTTTGGTTTGGCTTTGGCCCTCCCATGCATGTCTCGGTCATCTCCATCTCCAAGGGTGTCATCCATAAGCTCCGTGCTTTGATCCAGCTCTTGGGCCTCCATAGTTCCCACGGTGTGCTCCTCGGCGTCCAAGTCCTCGGCGGCGCCTAGGGTGTCCTCGGTGTCTTGACCTTGATGTGGCATGGTCACATCAACACTTGTGAAAGAGACCGATCATGATCTTAGAATAATACCAGATGGAGACGAGCCACCCTGATATCAGATTATAAAGAAACGACCGGACGAAGTCCGAGTACATTCCTACTAACAGTGCTAACCACACAGATACAGTACAATAACAGTTACAGGATAAATCCACATAAAGGCCCGAAAGGCGATCACAGATAATAGCGTTGTTCTAACAGATATACAACCTATTATATGATTTTCAAAACAGTTTACCAAAACCATTTCCAGACAAACATAGTATTCATTCCAAATTAATTACTCAGATAAAATAGTGATAATTAATGTAAATATGGAACGAATGAGCAAGAGCGAACCGCCACTTGCCTTAATCCGCAGAATAGAAACAAGCCTAACGACAACGATGATATTCCGGGCTCGACACGGGTATAGCTCCACTAGCGCAAACACCTTCGAGTCGACCCATAAAAGGAACCCTAAGTTAGATCCGACATAACAACAGTACGAATCTAAAAACGGTGAAAGAAATCGAAAGGAAAGATGCCACGACGACAACCAACCAAGCCAAAGCCACGAAGGCATTCTGGGCACTGGCGGCGGTCGCCGTTCTTGGCGGCGGTCACCGCATTCATCACGGCAGGCGCCGTAAAGAACACGGCGGTCGTCGTGAAGTACTCCGATGACAGAACGAGAGAAAAACTCACCCAAATGATGCGCGTTTCGACCCCTTTTTGCCTTGTCTGGGTTCCAACCTCCAAAGGCAACCAAAAGGCTTCACAAGGGCTTTTGGAAACACCACCAACCGACACCAACGAAGCTTCCGAAATCCGGCGAAACTAACACTCCGACGAGGCGAATATTTGGCAGAGATTCGGTGCTGGGATGGCTCAAAACCCTTCCCCCAACACCTCCTTTTATAGCCAAAGCAATGGGAACATCATCATCACCCTAGACGAGGCTGAGCAGGGCTAGATCGGCGCGGCCAGAGCTCGTCGGCGACCAACGGGTAATGACCTCTGGGTAATCACGGCGGGCGCCGCAACTTTGCCGTAATTACGGCGGGCCGCGGCGGGCGCCGTAATTACGGCGGTCGCCGTTCTTAGCCCTGGCGAGCCCAGAGTAGGAGACGACGGCCTGACACCTCGGGCCCAGCGACGGTGGGCGCCGTTACTGTACGGCGGTCGCCGTTTTTGCCTTTTCCCGCCCATTCAGCTTTTGAACGAGCAAGACATTAACCCGGGATAAAAATTATCGAACGCGTATTAAAATCCAAAGCACGTCGTCTGTATATTATTTCACTGAGAAAAATATTACAGATACAGAGCACATTACAGAATGTCTCAAGCTACCTGAATTAAATCCGACGTACTAAACGGGTACTCGGGAAAATTCCAAAATTCCCAAAATAACCTTACAAAAATACGAGGTATCACATCTCCCCCCCCCCCTTAAAAGAAGTTTTGACCCCGAAACTTAGGACGAAAATAACTCGGGAAAACGCTTGAGCATATCTGACTCGGTTTCCCACGTCTCCCAAGTAACTTCTTCGGTCCCTGACTTGGACCACAGCACTCGTACCAATGGCACGATCTTGTTGCGCAAACGCTCCTTCCGACGCTCCAAAATGCGCACGGGCAACTCTTCATAAGTACCATTAGCTTGAATCTCCATGTCCTCATAACTCAGTACATGAGACTCATCTGGCACATACTTCCTGAGCAAAGAGGCGTGGAACACATTATGCACTGGATGAGCCGATGGCGGCAACGCCAAGTGGTACGCTAGAGATCCCACTCTATCCAGAATCTCGAATGGTCCCACGTAGCGAGGGTTAAGCTTCCCACGCTTACCAAACCTGAAAACTCCTTTCGAGGGCGACACCTTGACAAACACTTTGTCACCGACCTCGAACTCGACAGTCATGTGCTTCCGATCTGCGTAGGACTTCTGTCGACTCTGAGCGGTCAACATCCTCTGTCTGATTAAGGCAATGTCTGAAGCTGTCCTCTCGACTAACTCTGGCCCAAGCAGAATCGTGTCGGCGTTATCGTCCCAACAAATCGGAGATCTGCATCTGCGACCATACAAAGCTTCGAACGGAGTCATCTTGATTGTAGCATGCCAGCTATTATTGTATGTGAACTCAATCAGACTCAAGCTGTCCTCCCAGCTAGTCGGACGATCGAGCACATAAGCTCTAAGCATATCCTCCAGAGTCTAGATGGTCCTTTCAGACTGGCCATCTGTTTGAGGATGAAACGTTGTGCTGAACCTTAACTCGTCCCCATAGCCTTATGAAGTTCCTGCCAAAACCTTGACATGAAACGACCATCTCGATCCGATACGATGGTTTTAGGGATACCATGTAAACGGACAATCTCCTTCTGATAGAATTCTGCTAACTTCTGGGTTTCCTATGTGATCTTGATGGCTATGAAATGAGCACTCTTCGTAAGCCTATCCACAGTTACCCAGATAGCATCTCTCTGACTTCGAGTCTTGGGTAGCACAGTGACGAAGTCCATGGCGATGTCCTCCCATTTCCATTCTAGCACTGGGAGAGGTAGCAACTCACCACCTAGCCTGCGGTGTTCGATCTTGACCTTCTGGCAAGTTAAGCACTTTGTCACAAAGTCTGCTACATCCCACTTCATGTTTGGCCACCAAAACTTCTTCCTGAGATCCTTGTACATCTTGATAGAACCAGGATGCACAGAATAAGCAGATGAATGAGCTTCTCTCATCACCAACTAACGAAGACTCTCTGTGTCTGGCACACAGATCCGATCCTGAAACCAAAGTGATCCATCATCCTGAACCACAAAACTAGGAGCTTTCCCGTCCATCACTTCACTGCTTAACTTTACCAAGACAATGTCATCGACTTGCTTTTCTTTGATTTGATCCAGTAGCGTAGCCTGAATTTCCAGCATACTCAGGAAACTTTTACGCTGATCATACAAGACTTCAATGTCGCACGACTCTTGGTACAGCTTGGTCTGAGCAGTAAGTAGAGCAACTACAGTCTCGTGCGCTGTCTTCCGGCTTAGTGCATCAGCTACTACATTAGCCTTGCCCGGATGATACAGCAACTCCATGTCGTAGTCCTTGAGCAACTCTAGCTAGCGGCGTTGTCTCATATTTAGCTCATTTTGAGTAAATATATACTTGAGACTTTTGTGGTCAGTGAAGACTTGGCATCTTATACCGTAGAGGTAATGCCTCCAAATCTTCAGCGCAAAGACAACCGCTGCTAACTCAAGATCATGGGTCGGATAGTTTTCTTCGTAAGTCTTGAGTTGTCTAGATGCGTAAGTAATAACTCTGCCTTTCTGCATCAGTACACAACCCAAACCACACTTTGAAGCATCACTATAGACCATATAATCGTCATTCCCTTCGGGAAGTGCTAACACGGATGCCGAGGTCAGCCGTCGCTTCAACTCCTGGAAACTGGCCTCACACTTGTCATTCCAGACAAACTTCTTGTGAACCTTGTGGAGTAGATTGGTCATAGGTAGAGCGGTCTTTGAAAACCCCTCCACGAACCGTCTATAATACCCGGCAAGCCCAAGAAAGTTGCGCACCTCTTTCACGTTCTGGGGCTGTGTCCAATTAGTCACTGCTTCAATCTTTTGGGGATCAACCATAACCCCATTCTCATTGATCACGTGGCCTAAGAAAGCCACCTCCTTCATCCAGAATTCACACTTGGACAGTTTAGCATAAAGCTGATGTTGTCTAAGGACTGACAAAGCAATCCGCAGATGTTCCTCGTGGACTTCTTCACTCGGAGAGTAGATCAGAATGTTGTCTATGAAGACCACTACGAACTTGTCCAAGTACTGGTGAAAACATCGATTCATCAAATCCATCAAGACAGCTGGAGCATTTTTAAGCCCAAAAGGCATCACTACGAACTCGTAATGATCATATCTGGTCCTGAACGCAGTTCTAGGAATGTCCTGCTCACGAATTCTGAGCTGATGATATCCAGATCTCAGGTCGATCTTGGAGAAAACCTTTGCTCCCTACAACTGGTCCAACAGGTCGTCAATCCTAGGCAGAGGATACTTGTTCTTGATCGTCACCTTGTTCAACTCTCGATAGTCGATACAAAGTCGGAACGATCCGTCCTTCTTTTTGACGAACAATACCGGAGCACCCCACGGCGATGCACTCGGCCTGACATAACCTTTGTCAAGAAGATCTTCAAGTTGATTCTTCAATTCTTGCATCTCAGCTGGATCCATCCGATACGGTGATTTGGAAATCGGCGTCATACCAGGCTCAAGATCAATTGAAAACTCTACGTCACGGTTCGGGGGTAATCCAGGAATTTCTTCCGGAAAGACATTCGAAAACTCCCTCACCACAGGAATATCAAGAATCTCAGGTCCATCCTTTGCGGGCGAATCCAAGTAGCAAAGGTACCCGACACATCCTTGTCGTAGTAGCTTAAACGCAGCCATCGCATTGATCAGCTTGCCGTTATCAGCGTCATTCCGACCTTTGAACTTGCACATGAACTGGCCCCCAGATGACACCGTCACCGTTCTTGAACTGAAGTCGATCACCGCCTTGTGACGCGTCAGCCAATCCATACCGAGGATAATGTCGTATGGAGTCATGGCTATACAGATCAGATCTACCTCAAACTCCTTACCCTGTGGTAATCGGAAAGTCGTTGCACACTATGTCTAACTTGCTAACACAGCTATCCAAAATAAAGGAATGCGTAGCACCAGAATCAAACAGAATGCACAATGAAGTAGAGTGAAGGTATAAAGTACCTTGAGCAATCGGAGCGTTGGGTCCATCTGCTTCACGCATCTCGTACAAGCGTTGGCCCTGACTTCCAGAAACAGCTGGGGCCTTTCCCCTGTTCTGAGCAGTCGTCTGCACCGACGGGCTAGGAGTCTCCGCAGGCTTGAACCTAGGTCGGTTGCTCTGATGAACTGACCCTTGCTGCGACTCTACTCCCTTCTGCTTCCCCTGCTTGCATAACTTCTGCAGATGACCATCACGTCCACACCCAAAGCACGATCTCTTCTCCTTCTGACACTCATTGCTCTTATGGCCAGCAACGCCACAGTTATAGCACTGAACTAAACTCCCGGTCTGCCCTGACTGCTGAGTCGATCCTCCTTGCGTCATCTCCGTCTTAGCTCGGCCGGACTTGGTAAAGTTAGACGGTGGCGCAGGACGCTTAAAGCCATCTCTCTGGTTCTGGTTCTGCATCGACTTCTGTCGGTTGCGCCTCTTGGTCGACTCCTCTAGAGTTACCTCCAGCTTATAGGCACAATCCACATACTGCTCCAAGGTAGAGCATGTGTGGTGCACCATTAACGGCTTGATATCCGGGCTCATCCACTCGTGGAAGTACCAGATCTTTTGGGCCTCGCTGGTAATCTCGGCAGGGGCGTACTGTAAAAGATGGTTAAACTTAGATGCCAATTCGGTCACTTTCAGACCATCCGTCTTTGGGTACAAGAACTCTTTATGCTTCTCCTATCTCATAGCACGAGGGAAAAAGCGATCAACCATCTTGGTTTGAACATCGACCAAGTCAACACTGGGCTCTCTGCCAAACCTGTGCTCTCCCACCACTCGCTAGCCTCCTCCTTCAGCTGAAGAGAAGCGATATGGACCTTCTCGGCCTCAGTACACTCCACGTTCCGAAACAGCCTCTCCATATGAGAGAACCAATGAGTCACTGCTACTGGCTCCCCTTTCCCGTTATAGCAATCGGGCCTCATGGAAGTGATGGTCTTAAGAGCGTGACCATAGTTGTCTCTAGCCCTGACGGCATTCTCCTGAACCACAGGGTTTCCAGGCTCCATAGCATCAGGAACCGCTGGGTGAGTAGGCACTTCTTGCGCTTGAGGCGCACTGGGTCTCAATACATCTGCAATTGCCTGCATCACAATCCGCGAATCGCCTCAACAGCTGCGGCATCAAACAGTGTCGGCGCTTGGGTCTGATCCTGACCTTCACGCCTATGTTGAACGCGAGACTCTGACTCGTACTCATCCTGAACACCTCTTCCTGCTGGCCTGGGATCTTGGCTAGTCCCAACACCGGCTCGAGTCGAGTTCCTCGTGCTTCTTGGGTTCACCATCTGTTTACCGATCCAATTCCAAGCATTCAATACATTAATATTATGCAATATACTTATGCAATATACCAACGTAAATAAATTACTCAGAATAGATCAACTTGGCATTTTATAGATGAACCTTCGAACTTTTACACAAGCAACACATGAGTCAAATCTTCGAGCATCAAAACAGAACTTGCTCGGAAATCTAGAAAATCCACAGACACTAGCCGAAACACTGAAACAAAACACAAACACAACTGAAACACTAGCAAAAGAAGCTATGACACTAGGCAACGCCAAACCACACTAAGGCGCTCCAAGACGTCTCATGTAAGACCGGCTATCCATGCAAGGTCTCTTCGGGCTTGGCTCACCATCCTGCTCTAGTGATGAGCTTCGTACCCTGCTTGGTCCTGGGTCACACGGCTCTGGTGACTCAGTTCCAATCTCAGTTGCGGAAAAGAAATGATCGTCTATAAGAGGTCCTCCAATTCCAGCTCTCCTCTGAGCGCTAGCGATCACCTGATTCATCTGCTGCTGCTGCTCCATATGAGAGTTCATTTCGCTTTGGCGAAGGATCTCTCTCAACTCAGCCTCTGATCTCCTCCTAATACCGTGCTCAGTGTACAGTGCCTTCCAATCAGCATCAGTCATGAGTGCATAAGCCGACACCGGTGATAGTTCTGGGCTGGGGGGAATAAACTGCACCCCCGGCTCCTGACTGTCCACTAGCAAGTGCCTCAAGTTGTCTGGCTCCTGGCTCTGCTCTTCCAGGTCCATCTCGGGGTCCTCCTCAGGATCATCTTTGATGGGATCCTCATCCTCGGGATCAATCTCGATCAGATCCTCGTCCTAGATAGGATCTATCTCTATCTGGTAATGGTCATCGTAATGCCCAAAGGCGTATCTAGACGACTCACCCACTTCCTGCACTGCTTCCTCCCTGAGTGGCTCTACAGGTGCAGCTACAGTGACCACTGCATCCCTAGGCATAAGGACAACAGACTCGGGAATCACATACTTGATGTCCTCGGGCAGGCTACTCGGGCCTCCGACCTCGAAACATCGCTGAGAGATCGGAAAATCTAGCCTGTCTGGAGATGGCGGGTCCGTCTTGGCATCCTCCGACCCTCTATCAAGAGAAAAACACGCACCCATTCTACAGGATA